>CM059781.1:7584135-8101635 GCA_030435695.1 Brachymystax lenok tsinlingensis | reverse complement strand
CTCTCTCTCTCTCTCTCTCTCTCTCTCTCTCTCTCTCTCTCTCTCTCTCTCTTTCCCTCTCTCTCTCTCCCTCTCTCCCTCCTTCCCTCTCTCCCCCTCTCTCTCTGACCCTCTCTCCCTCATTTCCACTATCCTACTTATTTCAACTCTGATTGACTGTGCAGACCATCCTGGCTCCCTGCACGTCCCCATCCCAGACCATCCTGGCTCCCTGCACGTCCCCATCCCAGACCATCCTGGTTCCCTGCACGTCCCCATCCCAGACCATCCTGGTTCCCTGCACGTCCCCATCCCAGACCATCCTGGCTCCCTGCACGTCCCCATCCCAGAGCATCCTGCGCCCCCCCATGTCCCATCAAACTCTTGACTGAAAATCTCGTCTCACCCGGTTCACTTCCTCCCAGCACCAGGCAAAGGAGATGCATTGCTTTTTCACTTTCATTCAAGGCCACAATAGTACCACGAAAAAGAGCCCCCCTCTAAAAGCGAAAAGACCCTGACCCCCTACCGTAGAGACAGAACAAAGCTGCTTCATTAAGTTCTCAGTGGTCATCAATGGCTCAAGTCTCTCTAGTCTCCCCTGTTTATCTTTCACTGGTACACACACTCACCCCTTCACGTCTTTCACATACAAGCAAAGACACTATAAGCACCGTGCCCGGCAGTATTTCAGAGGGGTTGCCTCTCCTCCTCCATCTCCCATCTAATCCACTATAATCTCACAATGCATGATGGGACGGAGGCAGAAGGTTTGTGTCGTTGCACGTTTTAAATCAATCATTTAATGTGAGCAACAGCGTTACAGTCATTAGGCTAAATACACGTGTTGAATTTAGGGCGAGACAATATCATAAACAATACTCCAACACAATACCCTACATTGGAGGAGTTCAGGGTCGCTGTGGCGGCAGAGAAAGGGGAAGCCATGGTGAATACTGGATTATTGTGCGTGTTTAAGATCGACTACATTACAGTATGAGTGTGCATAATCACTGATCTACAAATCACCTTACATCACAAATAACTACTCATTATGTGATCAAGATTAGCGATTATGAATTGAATACAATAATCAACAGAAAAGCCTTGCTCAAAGCAGTTTCCTCTGAAACACACTGAATAACATGAGGTATGGTGGAGAAAAGGATCGAGGTTGAGTCAGTTTAATACTATGTGTTTACTTCCTCTGATAGAGATTAGTTGTCCTGGTGTAATGTCAGGGCGATTAGAACAACACCCCTCTCTAACCTTCTCCTGTTACCATCTATAGTGACTCCTGTTTACCCCCCCCCCATGTGGGTTACTGGGGTAAAGGTTCAGTTTGTTTACTTCACAGTGGTGTGGAAGAGCTCTGATCCCAGACCAAACCAGACATCCAAATACTATTTGAAATCTTTCAAGTCCTAGAGTGCCATATGGGCGGGGTTTGCAGTTTTGTGACTATTCTGTTTGTTCCATTGCGGCAGGCAAACTCAATCAAGCACAGATAAAGTATTTGATTTCAAATAGTATTTGAACCCAGGTTTGTTAGGGACAACCTTTAACTTAATCCTTGTGGGACAGCACCAACAGAATTCCATAGGGTCAAGGGTCAAAGACTTTGGATCTAAACATTACCCCCAAAAGATGCACCCTTGGGAAAACAGGCATAGCCTTGAACTAGAAAAAGTGGGCCTCACCAGCAAAACATTGTCAACCATTTCACGGGTGTCATGTACTCTCTAAATCACTGTCTCTGTGGCAACATGGGGGAATGGTCCCAATCTCCACTAATACATTAATAAAAGTAAACGTCATAATTTTTTCATATAAGGTGATTGAATGTGTTTGTCAACATGACTGAAATATTATGTTTTCAACTGAAACACAACAAACAGCTTCCTCAAAATAGTTTTTCCCCCACTCACAAGTCATAGGCCACTTTGTATGACAGTTGGAAGCTGAAACAGTGACCCCTGGTGGACATTTACTATATCTAAGTCTCATTAGGCTGCATGACTACAAAACAGGGCCATAACAAGGGGTTGTTATCACTGGCAGTTCTGGGGGGGGGCCAGGGGAGGCCAGTGCCCCTGTGACAACAATTTTGGACCCCCTTGTGGCCCCCCTAAATGTGGAGTATGAAATAATTTTTGCATAACTAATTTTTGCTATCGTTCTTTTTTTACATCCGTTATTAGACAGTGGCAATGTGGAACACTAATTAAACCCACATATTTACTAGAGGGACATGGTCTTTTGCCTACTAATGCCTGCAATGAAGTGAAGAAAACGATATGACAACAATAACGTCTAATGTAACTGGCCCCTCTAACAGTATAACTGGCCCCAGCTTGGCCCCCCCAGTTGAAAGGGTCTAGAACCTCCACTGGTTGTTATATAATATTCTATCACACACACACACAAACACATACACAGCACAACAACGTCCCCAGAAAACACGCGCTCAGCGCACATTACAAGCATCCCCCTGTGCTTTTGATAAGGACAGAGTGAGGACAAAGCCATCAGCAAGACAGCTATGATTACCCACTTTATCCCATCAGATCAACCCCCGACTCCCCAGCGCTCTCCCCAGTGTTCTTCAGCACTCCGCAGCTCTCCCCAGCTCTCCCCAGTGGTCTTCAGCGCTCCCCAGCCTTGTGAATGGGATCAGAAGTGACATTAGAAAGCCTCATCAACAGCAACATGGATGGAAGACACACAAGGACAGAGATAAACAGCAACATGGATGGAAGACACACAGGGACAGAGATAAACAGGAACATGGATGGAAGACACACAGGGACAGAGATAAACAGCGACATGGATGGAAGACACACAGGGACAGAGAAAAACAGGAGTATTTAAGGCATATTTCCCAGGATAATCAAATCAACAAAGGCATTGAATTAGTATACATTTGACATTCGGCTCATTCTGTGCTAGGAAAGCAACTCACGACTCAGTACTGAGAGATGGGTGTAACCGCTATAAAAGAAGGAGGTTTCTCAGACTGAATTACAAAAGATGACAAGACATAATACTCTTGGTAATCTGCTATACCAGGACTCCTCTTGGATATCTGCTATACCAGGACTCCTCTTGGTTATCTGCTATACCAGGACTCCTCTTCGTAATCTGCTATACTAGGAATCCTCTTGGTACTCCGCTATACCAGGACTCCTATTGGTAATCTGCTTTAATAGGACTCCTTTTGGTAATCTGCTATACTAGGACTACTTTTTGTACTCTGATATACCAGGACTCCTTTTGGTAATCTGCTATACCAGGACTCCTCTTGGATATCTGCTATACCAGGACTCCTCTTGGTTATCTGCTATACCAGGACTCCTCTTCGTAATCTGCTATACTAGGAATCCTCTTGGTACTCCGCTATACCAGGACTCCTATTGGTAATCTGCTATAATAGGACTCCTTTTGGTAATCTGCTATCCTAGGACTACTTTTTGTACTCTGATATACCAGGACCCCTTTTTGTACTCTGATATACCAGGATTTCTCTTGGTACTCTGCTATACTAGGACTCCTCTTGGAACTGTGCTATACTAGGACTCCTCTTGGAACTCTGCTACACTAGGACTCCTTTCGGTACTCTGCCATACTAGGACTACTTTTGTTAATCTGCTATACTAGGACTCCTCTTGGTAATCTGCTATACCAGGACTCCCCTTGGTAATCTGCTATACCAGGACTCCTCATGGTAATCTACTATACTAGGCCTCCTCTTGGATCTCTGATATACCAGGACTCCTCTTGGATCTCTGATATACCAGGACTCCTCTTGGTACTCTGCTATACTAGGACTCCTTTTGGTAAACTGCTATAATAGTACTCCTCTTGGTAATCTGCTATACTAGGACTCCTCTTGGTAATCTGCTATACTAGGACCCCTCTTGGTAATCTGCTATACTAGGACTCCTTTTGGTAATCTGCTATACTAGGACTTCTTTTTTGTACTCTGATATACCAGGACCCCTCTTGGTAATCTGATATACTAGGACTCCTCTTGGTTCTCTGCTATCCTAACACTCCTCTTGGTACTCTGCTATACTATGACTCCTCTTGGTACTCTGCTATACTAGGACTCCTCTTGGAACTCTGCTATACTAGGACTCCTCTTGGTACTCTGCTATACTAGGACTCCTCTTGGTACTCTGCTATCCTAATACTCCTCTTGGTTCTCTGCTATCCTAACACTCCTCTTAGTAATCTGCTATACTAGGACTCCTCTTGGTAATCTGCTATACTAGGACTCCTCTTGGTACTCTGCTATACTAATACTCCCCTTGGTAATCTGCTATACCAGGACTCCTCATGGTAATCTACTATACTAGGCCTCCTCTTGGATCTCTGATATACCAGGACTCCTCTTGGATCTCTGATATACCAGGACTCCTCTTGGTACTCTGCTATACTAGGACTCCTTTTGGTAAACTGCTATAATAGTACTCCTCTTGGTAATCTGCTATACTAGGACTCCTCTTGGTAATCTGCTATACTAGGACCCCTCTTGGTAATCTGCTATACTAGGACTCCTTTTGGTAATCTGCTATACTAGGACTTCTTTTTTGTACTCTGATATACTAGGACTCCTCTTGGTTCTCTGCTATCCTAACACTCCTCTTGGTACTCTGCTATACTATGACTCCTCTTGGTACTCTGCTATACTAGGACTCCTCTTGGAACTCTGCTATACTAGGACTCCTCTTGGTACTCTGCTATACTAGGACTCCTCTTGGTACTCTGCTATCCTAATACTCCTCTTGGTTCTCTGCTATCCTAACACTCCTATTGGTAATCTGCTATACTAGGACTCCTCTTGGTAATCTGCTATACTAGGACTCCTCTTGGTACTCTGCTATACTAATACTCCTCTTGGTACTCTGCTATACTAATACTCCTCTTGGTACTCTGCTATACTAGGACTCCTCTTGGTACTCTGCTATACTAATACTCCTCTTGGTACTCTGCTATACTAATACTCCTCTTGGTACTCTGCTATACTAGGACTCCTCTTGGTTATCGGCTACTCCAGGAATTCTCTTGGTTCTCTGCTATACTAGGACTCCTTTTGTTATTCTGCTATACTAGGACTCCTTTCAGTACTCTGCCATACTAGGACTATGTTTGGTAATCTGCTATACTAGGACTCCTCTTGGTACTCTACTATTCTAATACTCCTCTTGGTAATCTGCTATACTAGGACTCCTTTTGGTAATCTGCTATACTAGGACTCCTCTTGGTACTCTGCTATCATAATACTCCTCTTGGGACTCTGCTATACTAGGACTCCTCTTGGTTCTCTGCTATACCAGGAAACCTCTTGGTAATCTGCTATACTAGGACTCCTCTTGGTACTCTGCTATACTAGGACACCTCTTGGAACTCTGCTATACTAGGACTCCTCTTGGTTCTCTGCTATACCAGGACTTCTCCTGGTTCTCTGCTATACTAGGACTCCTCTTGTTATTCTGCTATACTAGAACTCCTTTCGGTACTCTGCCATACTAGGACTACGTTTGGTAATCTGCTATACTAGGACTCCTCTTGGAACTCTACTATTCTAATACTCCTCTTGGTAATCTGCTATACTAGGACTCCCCATTGGTACTGTGCTATACTAGGACTCGTCTTGGAACTCTGCTACACTAGGACTCCTTTCGGTACTCTGCCATACTAGGGCTACATTTCTTAATCCGCTATACTAGGATTCCTCTTGGTAATCTGCTATACTAGGCCTCCTCTTGGATCTCTGATATACCAGTACTCCTCTTGGATCTCTGATATACAAGGACTCCTCTTGGTACTCTGCTATACTAGTATTCATCTTCATAATCTGCTGTAATAGTACTCCTCTTGGTACTCTGCTAAACTAGGACTCCTATTGGTAATCTGCTATACTAGGACTCCTTTTTGTACTCTGATGTACCAGGACCCCTCTTGGTAATCTGATATACTAGGACTCCTCTTGGTTCTCTGCTATCCTAACACTCCTCTTGGTACTCTGCTATACAATGACTCCTCTTGGTACTCTGCTATACTAGGACTCCTCTTGGAACTCTGCTATACTAGGACTCCTCTTGGTACTCTGCTATCCTAATAATCCTCTTGGTTCTCTGCTATCCTAACACTCCTCTTGGTAATCTGCTATACTAGGACTCCTCTTGGTACTCTGCTATCCTAATACTCCTCTTGGTACTCTGCTATACTACGACTCCTCTTGTAACTCTGCTATACTAGGACTCCTCTTGGTTCTCTGCTATACCAGGAAACCTCTTGGTAATCTGCTATACTAGGACTCCTCTTGGTACTCTGCTATACTAGGACTCCTTTCGGTACTCTGCTATACTAGGACTCCTCTTGGTTCTCTGCTATACCAGGACTTCTCTTGGTTCTCTGCTATACTAGGACTCCTCTTGTTAATCTGCTATACTAGGACACCTCTTGGTACTCTGCTATAGTAGGACTCCTCTTGGAACTCTGCTATACTAGGACTTGTCTTGAAACTCTGCTATACTAGGACTCCTTTTGGTAATATGCAATTCTAAGACTCCTTTCGGTACTCTGCCATACTAGGACTACGTTTGGTAATCTGCTACACTAGGACTCCTCTTGGTACTCTACTATTCTAATACTCCTCGCGGTAATCTGCTATACTAGGACTCCTTTTGGTAATCTGCTATACTAGGACTCCTCTTGGTACTCTGCTATCCTAATATTCCTCTTGGTACTCTGCTATAGTAGGAATCCTCTTGGTAATCTGCTATACTAGGACTCCTCTTGGTACTCTGCTAACCTAATATTCCTCTTGGTACTCTGCTATAGTAGGAATCCTCTTGGTACTCTGCTATACAAGGACTCCTCTTGGTAATCTGCTATACAAGGACTCCTCTTGGTAATCTGCAATACCAGGACTCCTCTTGGTAATCTGCTATACCTGGACTCCTCATGGTAATCTACTTTACTACTACTCCTCTTGGTAATCTGCTATACTTGTACTCCTCTTGATACTGCGCTATACTAGGACTCCTCTTGGAACGCTGCTATAATAGTACTCCTCTTGATACTCTGCTATACTAGGACTCCTTTTGGTAATCTGCTATACTAGGAGTCCTCTTAGAACTCTGCTATACTAGGACTCCTTTTGGTAATCTTCTATACTAGGACTCCTCGTGGTAATCTGCTATACTAGGACTCCTCTTAGAACTCTGCTATACTAGGACTCCTTTTGGTAATCTGCTATACTAGGACTCCTCTTAGATCTCTGCTATACTAGGACTCCTTTTGGTAATCTGCTATACTAGGACTCCTCTTAGAACTCTGCTATACCAGGACTCCTTTTTGTACCCTGCTATCCTAGTCCTCTTCTTAGTACACTGATATACTAGGACTCCTCTTGGCTCAGAGCCTAGAGGCCAGTGGATAGGGCTGAGCTCACTTTTTGATGGATAGAGGAAGTCCCCCTACTTGTTCTACCTCCTGACTCCCATCCGTGTAAAACGATACAGACACACCCTCCCGGGGTTCAGGCTCACATGTGTGTGCACGTTTTCTCCCGCTCTCTCTGGCTTTGAAGAACAGGCTCCTGTGGAGAGCAGAGAGGGAGAGGGACATGCCTCTGTACCAGACCTCCCTCACCAGAGGGAAAGCACCACAATAATACTAATAAATACACTCAGAAAACGTTAAGCCATACGTTGCACATCAGTTTCCACATACTTCGCTCCCCACATGCAACAACTCTCCCCGGCCTGTGCTGCAAGTCACTGGCAGACACGGACCAGTCTTTTCAACAAGCTCTGTGGTTTCAAAGAGGCATTTTTTCTCCCTCTCTCTCTCTTTCTCAGGGATCCAGTTCTGTTTAATCACTTGCATTCCGAGGCAACCGGAGACAAGTTCAACTGACAAAGCCCTCAGCTTATGTCAAACTTATCTTCTTTTAAAACCCAGGAAATCTCAGTCAATTATCGGAGACATTCTGTGGCTGTTAGCTCATATCATTCACCAGCACTTTAGTTGGGTGGGGAGGTGTCATGTGGTTTCTGATTAGCTATGAAATAAGGGTCTAGTAAATGTTGCCTTGCACTAAAGTGCCTATAGAGCAGGGTTCCCCAACCATGGGTGGTTTGGGGAAGTTTTCACTGATGCCTTTAAATCAGCAGAGGTCGCCTGTAATCGAATCTATTGCTGAGACTCAGCTCGTTGTAATCAATGAATTGCTGAGGCATGGTGGAACTTGGCAGACACTACAGACCTCCAAGACTAGATACTAGCCAGCCTATGCGGAGGTACTGGTAGGAACCTGACTACAGCTGCCTCACTGATATCAATGACATCAGCTGCATTACTGACATCACTGACTACAGCTGCATCACTGGCATCAGCTGCATCACTAACTACAGTTGCACTACAGCTGCATCACTGACTACAGCTGCATCACTGGCATCAGCTGCATCACTAACTACAGTTGCACTACAGCTGCATCACTGACTACAGCTGCATCACTGACTACAGCTGCATCACTGGCATCAGCTGCATCACTAACTACAGTTGCACTACAGCTGCATCACTGACTACAGCTGCATCACTGACTACAGCTGCATCACTGACATGACTGACTACAGCTGCATCACTGGCATCAGCTGCATCACTAACTACAGTTGCACTACAGCTGCATCACTGACTACAGCTGCATCACTGACTACAGCTGCATCACTGACATGACTGACTACAGCTGCATCACTGGCATCAGCTGCATCACTGACTACAGTTGCACTACAGCTGCATCACTGACTACAGCTGCATCACTGACTACAGCTGCATCACTGGCATCAGCTGCATCACTAACTACAGTTGCACTACAGCTGCATCACTGACTACAGCTGCATCACTGACTACAGCTGCATCACTGACTACAGCTGCATCACTGGCATCAGCTGCATCACTAACTACAGTTACATCACTAACTACAGCTGCATCACTGACTACGGCTGCATCACTAACTACAGCTGCATCACTAACTACAGCTGCATAACTGACTACAGCTGCATCACTGACTACAGCTGCATCACTGACTACAGCTGCATCACTGACATTCCAGACTACAGCTGCATCACTGACATTCCAGACTACAGCTGCATCAATGACATTCCAGACTACAGCTGCATCACTGACATCAGCTGTATCACTGACATCAGCTGCATCACTGACATCAGCTGCATCACGGACTACAGCTGCATCACGGACTACAGCTGCATCACTGACTACAGCTGCATCACTGACATCAGCTGCATCACTGACATCAGCTGCATCACTGACTACAGCTGCATCACGGACTACAGCTGCATCACTGACATCAGCTGCATCACTGACATCAGCTGCATCACTGACTACAGCTGCATCACTGACTACAGCTGCATCACTGACTACAGCTGCATCACTGACTACATCCCGGGATGTACAACTGGAGACTACTGATCTCCATCAGGTGGGGAAATGCGATGCGATTAGGGTCTGCGATAGGAGCGATCGCTCAACGCTGCTGAGGAGACAGAGAGAGGTGTCGGAGAAGGGAACAGGACGACCTGCTGAATGCTGCACACTTCCTGTCTCTACAGAGTGGGAAGACAATGGGTTCTGGACACACAGTTTCACTTTAGCTGAGGTAAAGCCAAGCCTGTTCTGGGAAACTGGGCTAGAGGCTTGGGGAATTGGGGGGCCATTGTTCCAGGGAGAATGTGGAGGGAAGTGGATGATGGTATTTTGGAAGCTGGAGAGGTGTGGTCACAGCTGGTGGTTTGGTGGGTGAAGCATAGCTGGATGCTAACTGACTGGTCATCGCAATCATCCATATCTCTGAAAGGAGATGGTAATTCAGATGCCACTACCACAGAGCAAACACCAACTGTTCCATTTAGTCTTAACACTACAACCACCGAGACAAGTCAAGACCACCCAGACAAGGAATTCACTCGTCCAGTTTCCTTAAATAGTTTTTCTCAAGCCCCTTAAGTGTCTACACACAGTGACTCATTTAGGACCTCCCGGTGACAAAGCTCATCACGAGATCCTATTTTTGTAAGGATCGACGCTGGAGACGAGAATCAGGTTCAAGGAGTGAACATTTAATAACCACAGACAGGAACAGAATAGGCGTGACAATTTTCCCCTATAATTCACCTGCCAATACAAGAGTGGCGACGTGTGTTCCAGTGACATAATGCGCTCTGTTTTGCATACTCAGGCTAGTTAAAGACTCCCATACACTCCACACATCACTATTTAAATGGAAAGCATTTCAAACCAAGCCCTGTATGAAGGCAATAGTAAAACTCAGTTTACATCCAAATGAATTACAGTGGACAGGGAGAAATTGAATGCAAAAAGGAAGTCCACGAGCATGTATAAACAACAGAGAACTCTTTTGTCTGAAAGTCGCCGGATCCCCGGTCCTCAATAAAGTGCCTGTGATTAATGTACGCAATTAACCCTTCACCTCCCATTACTGATCCTGGAGGCCATTTTCAGAATTGAGAGCTTGGCAAAATGTGTATGCGTGACAGAAAGACAGTCGTAATGAAGTTAAACAATTAGCATTTTGTTTTTTTGCGACAGGAAATCAACCTCTATCTAAAGTAGGCGGATAGAGGCCTCTGCACAAGCGACAAGACAAGGACTAATTCCAACCCCCATCCAAAACTGGAATCACACATAAAACACTAAAACACTTTTGTTCTGTTGCAGAGAGTGAGTGGTGAATGAGGGGTGACATAGGGCCAGCGAACGTATAATGTGGGGCAGATTGGGGAGTGAGTCTGGGGGTAGAATGCTAAGAGGGGTGGCTTGGGAACAATGAAGTACCCCTCAAACAAAATCCCACTAATCCCTACGATTTACTCCCACAACTCCCAGTGAGTGTCACAAAGGACCATAATAGCCTCCTGGGAATCTGTGACATCACAGCCTAATTCCCTGACTAGGCTACACCTTAGGCAGGCCCAGATTTCATGGCCAACTACTGTACACAATGCTGTGATACAACAGCCTTAACACGTGAAACGTAATATTTTTTCCCTGATGGGGAAAGATAAAGGACATGCCAAAATGGCTGCTGTCCCAACATTTAATTTACACTCGTTAGGCAAGGCATGAGAGACCAGCAACACAGAGGAGGGGGGTCCCCAGAAGTGGATTGGATGAGCCTGCAGAGGAGGGTCCCCAGAAGTGGTTGAAGTGTTCCAGGCCATGGTGTTGACTGAATGAAGTCCTAATTGGCTGTGTTTGTTCCTCAAACTGAGGAGTTGTAGAAAATAAGAGAGTTGGAAAGTAGAGAAAGAAAATGAAAACAAGTTCCACGATCTCCTGCATGAAGTTACAAGGTCTCCTGCATGAAGTTACAAGGTATCCTGTATGAAGTTCCAAGGTCTCCTGTATGAAGTTCCAAGGTCTCCTGTATGAAGTTCCAAGGTCTCCTGTATGAAGTTCCAAGATTTCCTGTATGAAGTTCTAATGTCTCCTGTATGAAGTTCCAAGATCTCCTGTATGACGTTTCCACGAGCCAAGCCATTTTCTTCGATCTCACCAAAGAAAGATACCCATCATGGGGCCAAAGGTTTATTTGTATGAGCCTCTAAGGCAGGGAAAATGCTTATGAAACTTGATATTTCTGAGGTGCGCTGTCACATACTGACCAATTGTAGGAGGGCCAGGCAATAAACGTTTAATTAAATTCTACTGTATCCCCAGAAAAGAAAACACCATGCAAGTGTCAACCGGACAAAAATGGCCAAAGCTAATTACAGAGTCCCTCGTTAAAGCTCACCTCCGGGCACTACGGCTGCCCCCTCCGCCCCTCTGCTCTTCTCCATTGAAACAAAGGCATTGTTGTTGAGGGAAGCCTAGGAGGTGCTCCCAAGGGAAAGCATAGTGCTGGCTGGCTGGCTGACTGGCTGAATGAAGGGAGGGAGGGATTCCCTGTAACCACTTTTCCAATGTAGAGGCTAGGTATGTCAATCAATCCTACTATAAAGACAACAACAAGGAGAACAGCATGTAAAGTATAGGCACAGTGAGTGACGTAAAGGGAGATATGGCTCATGCTAGATTTAACTGATTACTCATATCAAAGTATCATATCAAATTGAACTCAAGTATCCACTGAAGGAAACTCTTTTGAGCAGCCCCCTGAACGAATTGTACAAGCACAACATGAACCTGCCACTCCAGAGCTGGAGCAACCATCTGAGTCATTGACTCCAGAACTAGAGCAATCCCTTGAGCCTCAATCACAAACACTGGAGCAACCACTTGCTTCCTCCACTCCAGCAAAAGTGAAAAAGGGATCAAAGCGTTGCAAGCGGCTGCAAACGGAAAAACTAGGTAATGTCATTATATTACTTTGAGAAAGTGATGATTTTAAGCAGAACTACATTTTTTTGCACAATGTTTATGAATTTTTTAATTAATGCGCTTTGTTTGAAATGTTCAATGCTGATTTAATCCTACGTGAATTAAATTGTACCTCATGTGTCAGTTAAACTATGTTGCATAGTAAAACCCATGTTCTTTACGTGAGTGGCGTATGGGTCATTTCTCTCTCTCTCTATATAATATGGAAGAGATCTAAATTCAGCTAGCCTGCACATTTTATACATCTTATCCTGTTTTTTACACAGTTTTATAACTTAAAAAATAGCTAAAATAAAATACTATTGCCGCTACTAATAATAGTTAATAGGATCATTATTGTTATTGCTGAAGGAATTACATTTAATCAATATCTTTCAGGGTAACAAAATATTGTCATACAGTATAACACCAGTATTATATATTAAAATACAATAACTTTGTTTTGTTGACTCAAAAAGACAAAAACAAATCTCAAAGGATGAAGTGACAGATATTTTCATAGATTTTAGATATTTTTTCAGCGTAAGGCAGGATGCTTTTGTAAAAAACCTTCAACAAATTTTGAGTTGTACCCGTGACACATCAAATATGTGGTATTCAAAATAAAATAATGTCATTTTTTCTGGGTAGTTATATTTCTGCCAGTCTAAGCATGGATATATAACCTTGTGATTCTGAAAAATGGGCATCAAATTACTTCTTTTTTTAAAGAAGTGTTCAACTGAATGACATTCATATAAATCACAATAAAAATGAATTATTGTTTTTATTCTTGAATATAACTAATATAAGGCCATAGGTGACACTCCAATGAACATAAAAAAGCCTTTTAGGGAATTGTAATTGCTTTTCAATTTTTTTGCTACTTTGAAAATCTTATACGTCTTTGATCCTGGTACAAATTTGTATATTGTTTTTTAAATACCATTGTGACACTGATGGAAGGGGGAATCTAATGAGGGCTTCCCTTAATCTCTTATGTACTAACAGAGGTTAAGGACTGAGGAAGGAAAGCTCCAGGGTCACCTCCAAGGGGGTCGAAGAAAGATTCCTTTTGAACCCAGCAGTTATTACTTTCCCTGGGCCCGCAAAGTCATTAGCCTTGCAGCCGCCTCCCAGAGTGAAATTTATGCATTAAATAGGAGAGAAGAGAGAGAGAGAGAGAGAGATTGAGAGAGAGAGAGAGAGAGAGAGAGAGAGAGAGAGAGAGAGAGAGAGAGAGAGAGAGAGAGAGAGAGAGAGAGAGAGAGAGACAAAGGGAAGGATAGAGAGAGAGAGAGAAAGAGAGGTAGGGATAAAGAGAGAGAGAGACAGACAGAGAGAGAGATGAGAGAGAGAAAGACAGAGAGAGAGAGAGAGAGAGAGAGAGAGAGAGAGAGAGAGAGATACAGAGGGCTAGAGAGAGAGACAGAGCGAGAGAGAGGGATAGAGAGAGAGACATAGAGATAGAAAGATACAGAGAGACAGAGAGAGTAGGTTTGAGGTAATCTTAAAGCAAGTAGGCTATACACCATGTAGGCTATTGTACCGTCAACATGTATCTCCAATACAATATTAACTGCACTGTACATAAGTCACAGAAATTGTGTGTGTGATCATGTAAGAAAATATCCGTTACCATTCAGTATTGACCAATCAAGGAAATGGTGTTGTCAAACCATATACAAAATGTTTTTTCATCATATATTGTTGTTGTTCTATGGTCACCTGACCTTGCTGTTGGTTTTGGATTGAGGTCACGTGATGTGTCATGCATCAGCATACCACACTAACCACAGGGTTAAGGCTGGGCTATTGTTTTGACTTGCTGGTCAGCCATACGGTGAGCCGACTGACAGCTGTCACAAGAGGTGGCTATTGTGACAGTACACTTTTCTGTTACGCACCCCTGCGTGTCAGTATCCAGATGTCCTACCCACCACGATGATGGAGACACGCTCCACTTGAGGGGCTCTATACCATGAGACCTAGCAGAAAGCGTGACTGACTCAACTAGAAGTTGACTTCTATGTCCGCAGCAAGCACTGAGACCAGGAATACAAGACATGCAAATCCACAAGTGACCTGTGAACTTTTCTAAAGCAAAAACATTGAACTATCGGATCATGCACCTACACTCTTATAAAAAAGGGTTCCAAAAAGGGTTCTGCGGCTGTCCCCGTAGGAGAACCCTTTTTGGTTCCAGGTAAAACTCTCTGTGGAACCCAAAAGGGTCCTAACTGGAATCTAAAGGGATTATTCAAAGGGTTCTCCTATGGGGACAGCCAAGGAACCCTTTTTGGTTCTTAGATAGCACCTTTTTTCTGAGAGTGTACAGTATTAATTCAATACAATTTCATTCATAATCCTGCTCCACTTAGTAGTTTAATGTTTCTCTCAGTGAGCAAAACTCTGTCTTTGTATGTCAACTCAACCATGACAGGGTCTTTACTCCAGAGCTGAAGAAGGTTGACATGGACAGCGGAGACACAGACCTCTCAACAAATGGCCTCTCATCCAAGGAGAGAGACAGAGCCAGTTACAGTATCTTCTATCTCAATGGCTTTAAAACAACACAGCCTTTAACAGAGGTCCAAATCAGGAATTCCTCATCCACTTCCTTTGACAGATAGGCTTTTAACTGTTAAAATGATCTTCTGTTAGAACCCCCTTGGCAGGTAGTGAGTTCCATAAATAGTTTCTCAAGTCAATGAATGCTATTTGCAGTCTTTTCCAGTCATGGAAAATACTTGAAATTACAAGTTAGAGGTGTTGAAAAATGGCTTCCGCAACCCAATGTTGGCAACTGAGAAAAGTAGTAGTCAGTAAGGCTTTGAGCTATTAGATACTACTACCACTGACTGAAGTGTGTGCTGCAAACATGTAGACAACCCACTAAGCCCTTTGTTCCATGTACTGTATGTCTGTACAACATAAACGTGAGTGCCTCCAGATAAAATTATTAAACACAATTTGAAAATGTAAATTGGAACATTATTCAACTCAAATATTGAGAGTGATATAATATGCACAGATCGGATCACAATAAATTGAATAAACTGTCCAGTGACACAATCTTCAACAAATGTCCTTTACTTGCACCATGTTGAGTCCTCGTGTTGTTTACTTCAAAGAAGAATCACAAAGAAAGGCACAGAGTATGTCAATATCCAATCACTAACATCCCCTGTCGCTTATATGCACATAGAAAGGCATCATCTAAAACATTGGATTAAAATCAAATTGAATCAAATTGTATTTGTCACATACACATGTTTAGCAGATGTTATTGAGGGTGTAGCGAAATACTTAAGACCGCGCTGCAGTTTGTCTCACATTGTTTACAGACTGAACACAGCCCTCTTAAGAGGGAGTCAAATCACTGACCCAACTGAACACAGCCCTCTTAAGAGGGAGTTAAATCACTGACCCAACTGAACACAGCCCTCTTAAGAGGGAGTCAAATCCCTGACCCAACTGAACACAGCCCTCTTAGGAGGGAGTCAAATCCCTGACCCAACTGAACACAGCCCTCTTAAGAGGGAGTCAAATCCCTGACCCAACTGAACACAGCCCTCTTAAGAGGGAGTCAAATCCACAACAACCCTCTTCCAGTTCCAATGTGGTTAACAGAGCACTCACCAGCCAGAAGGACATAGCAGAGCTTTCAATAAGACGGCCACTACCTCTCTTAGGTCCAGAACCCAGGAAGGTCCAGAATATGCAATTATGTTTGCCTGGGGCTCATGAGGACTGTGCTATAGTCCCTCAACAAACTGAACTGAGATACACACCCTGGTAGTCTTTATCCTGACATTTCCTGAGCTGCACTGTTAGCAAAGGAAGGAAGAAACACAAACACACACACACACTCTCTCTCTCTCTCTCACACACACACACACACACAATCTCTCTCTCTCACACACACAGACAGACACATGCTCACACACACACACACTCTCTCTCACACATAGATATAGGCACAAGCGTGCACAAAACACTCAAACACACACCGGCATGCTTGCACATACAGTCCAAAAGTCAAAGTCACCATTATTAGTCAGTTGTACAACCAAATGCCTTCAACTGAAATGTGTCTTCTGCATTTAACCCAACCCCACAGAATCAGAGAGGTGCAGGGGGCTGCCTTAATCGACATCTACAGCGCCCGGGGAATAGTGGGTTAACTGCCTTGTTCAGGGGCAAGATGACAGACTTTTACCTTGTCAGCTCGGGGATTCAAACTTGCAACCCTCCGGTTACAAGTCCAACACTCTAACCACTAGGCTACCTGCCAGCTACACACACACAGCGGAAAGACTGATTCTCAGGGAGTCCCATTATGGAGCAACCTGCAGAGTGTAGCTACAGCAGGAGGTTTCTTCCTTTCTGTTCGGGGGCCGAGGGCAGCGCTTAACCTGTGGCCGGCGGGGAGTTAAGCTCACCAGGACAATTCACTTCCTTGTCGATCATTGACAGAACCTAGAAATCTTTCCAGTCAATGTCACAAGACGGAGCTCTCTCCACACTGTGGGTTAAAAGGACCGCAGTAGGACCGCAGAAATAGTTATTTCTGTGTGTTTTATGGGCGTGCGATACTCAGTGATGGATTTAGAGGCAAGGTGTAAAGCTCAGTGTGTGACAGAGGAATAACCCAGATGAGCAATGGGTAAGGGGTCTGAGCGAAGGGTCTCTTCATGTTATATAGTAGCAGCTAAAGTTGAGAAAGCAAAAGACACATTCATTGTTTGATTTTAATTGACAACATAAAACATTTGACACATACACTACCGTTCAAAAGTTTGGGGTCTGGGGTCATAGGGGTCATAGAAATGTCCTTGTTTTTGAAAGAAAAGCAATTTTTTTGTCCACTAAAATGACATCAAATTGATCAGAAATACAGTGTAGACAATGTTAATGTTGTAAATGTGTTACGACTTCCGCTGAAGTCGGTCCCTCTCCTGGTTCGAGGGGCTACCGGCGGTCGACGTCACCGGAGTTCTAGCCAACACCGATCAATTTCTAATTTTCTGTTTGTCTTGTCTCATTTCACACCTGGTTCACATTACCCTAATTGTATGTGTTATTTAATTCCTCTGTTCCCCTCTGGTTTTTGTTTGTGATTGTTTCCTGTAATTGTATCTCCATGTTGAGTGAGCAGGGGTTCTTACTGGGGCGCGCGAGAGTATCCGCCCTCGTCTCCTGTCTATCTGGGAAAGCCCTGGAGTGGGCCAACGCCGTATGGGGAGAGGGCGATGCGGACCACTATGAGGAGTTCACTCGCCGTTTTCGGGCGGTTTTCGACCATCCGCCTGAGGGGAGAGCGGCGGGTGAATGCCTTTTCCACTTAAGACAGGGGACGAGGAGCGCGCAGGATTTCGCCTTGGACTTCCGTACCCTGGCCGCGAGCGCAGGATGGAATGGCAGGGCCCTGATCAACCATTACCGATGCAGTCTGCGTGAGGACGTCCGTCGGGAGCTGGCCTGCAGGGACACTACACTCACATTGGACCAGCTGGTGGACATGTCAATCCGACTGGACAACCGGATCAGGGCCCGTCAATTCCATCCTCCAGCATCTCCGCTCCGACCCCTATGGAGCTGGGAGGTGCTGTGCTCAGGGGGACCGGAGGAAGGGTCATTCCCTGCACCAGCTGTGGCCGCAGAGGACACACTGCTGGTCGGTGTTGGGGAGGTTCTTCAGAGTCGAGGCGGCAGGCAGAGCACTGTTGTGTCACCCCAGGTGAGTAAGCATCAGACTCACCCAGAGCTCCCTGTTGCTCACATGTTTTTGTTAGTAGAGTTTCCTGAGTGTTCCCCGCATTCCCAGCATAAGGCGGTAGTAGATTCAGGCGCAGCTGGGAATTTTATTGACCGTTCTTTTGCCCGTAGGTTAGGGATCCCCATTGTGTCTCTTGATGTGCCCTTCCCCGTGCATGCCCTAGACAGTCGACCCTTAGGGTCAGGGCTGATTAGGGAGGCCACAGCTCCACTAAGTATGGTGACGCAGGGGGGTCATGAGGAGCGTATCAGTCTTTTCCTCATTGATTCTCCTGCTTTTCCCGTGGTGCTGGGCATACCCTGGTTGGCCTATCATCACCCCAATATTTGGGCTCTCAAGGGGTGGTCACGGGGTGGTCACGAGGGTGCTCGGGGAGGTGTGTGGGTGTTTCCATCGGTGCGACTACGGTGGAAAGTCCAGACCAGGTCTCCACCGTGCACATCCCCCCAGAATATGCCGATTTGGCTCTCGCCTTCTGTAAAAAAAGGCCGACTCAATTACCACCCCATCGACGAGGGGATTGTGCGATAAATCTACTGGTAGATGCAGCACTTCCCAGGAGTCACGTGTATCCTGGGGCAGGGATACATTCGGCACTCCACTTCACCTGCCCCCTCGAGTTTATTTTTTGTGAAGAAGAAGGATGGAGGTCTGCGCCCGTGTATTGACTATCGAGGGATCAATCAGATCACTGTGAGGTACAGCTACCCGCTGCTTCTCATCTCCAGTGCGATCGAGTCAATGCACGGGGCGCGCTTCTTCACAAAATTGGATTTCAGGAGCTCTTACAACCTGGTGCGTATCCGAGAGGGAGACGAGTGGAAGACAGCATTTAGTACCACCTCAGGGCACTATGAGTACCTCGTCATGCCGTACGGGTTGAAAAATGCCCCATCAGTCTTCCAATCTTTTGTAGACGAGATCTTCAGGGACCTGCTCGGGCAGGGTGTAGTGGTGTATATCGACGACATATTGGTATATTCCGCTACACGCGCCGAGCATGTGTCCCTGGTGCGCAAGGTGCTTGGTCGACTGTTGGAGCATGACCTGTAAGTCAAGGCTGAGAAGTGTCTGTTATGTCTCTTTCCTAGGATATCGCATTTCTACGTCTGGGGTGGAGATGGAGAGTGACCGCTCTGTTTACCTCGGCCCCCGTGCTTGCCCATCCGGATCCCTCTCTGGCATTCATAGTTGAGGTGGACGCGTCCGAGGCTGGGATTGGAGCGGTGCCGTCTCAGCGCTCGGGTACGCCACCAAAACTCCGCCCCTGTGCTTTTTTTTCTAAGAAGCTCAGCGCGGCGGAGCGAAACTATGATGTGGGGGACAGGGAGCTGTTGGCTGTCGTGAAGGCTCTGAAGGCGTGGAGACATTGGCTTGATATTTTGATTTGATTTGATTTGATTTGAGGGGGCTAAACACCCTTTTATCATCTGGACTGACCACCTCAATCTGGAGTACATCCGGACGGCGAGGAGACAGAACCCTCGCCAGGCAAGGTGGGCCATGTTTTTCACCCGTTTTGATTTCACTCATTTCAATCTTTCGACCAGGTTCCCAGAACGCTAAGGCAGATTGTAGCTTGAAACGGCAGATTTTTTATAGAACATCTACATAGGCGTACAGAGGCCCATTATCAACAACCATCACTCCTGTGTTCCAATGGCACGTTGTGTTAGCTAATCCAAGTTTATCATATTAAAAGGCTAATTGATCATTAAAAAAACCTTTTGCAATTATATTAGCACAGCTGAAAACTGTTGCCCTGATTAAAGAAGCAATAAAACTGTTCTTCCTTAGACTAGTTGAGTATCTGGAGCATCAGCATTTGTGGGTTTGATTACAGGCTCAAAATGGCCAGAAACAAAGACCTTTCTCAGTCTATTCTTATTCTGAGAAATGAAGGCCATTCCATGCGAGAAATTGCCAAGAAACTGAAGATCTCGTACACCGCTGTGTACTACTCCCTTCACAGATACAGCACAACCTGGCTCTAACCAGAATAGAAAGAGGAGTGGGAGGCCCCGGTGTACAACTAAGCAAGAGGACAAGTACATTAGAGTGTCTAGTTTGAGAAACAGACGCATCACAAGTCCTCAACTGGCAGCTTCATTAAATAGTACCCGCAAAACACCAGTCTCAACGTCAACAGTGAAGAAGAGACTCCAGGATGCTGGCCTTCTAGGCAGAGTTCCTCTGTCCAGTGTCTGTGTTATTTTGCCCATCTTAATCTTTTATTTTTATTGGCCAGTCTGAGAAACAAGTGGGGATTGGAAATTATGCAATCAATTGGATTGGTGGAACCCAGAATCTATCTGCAATGTTAAAGCTGTAGGGCACATGCCTCTCTTATTGATAGCCTAAGGCGGATATGTGGGATATTTTGTCCCAACACAATCCTGCATTATCTTTCAAACACAATAGATGTGTTGACACCTCTTATCATCATCAGTTTTACTGTAACGTCACGGGCGCCCATATCTTTATACGCCTCTAGTCTAACACAACAATAGATATTAAATAGAAAAGAGGGATTTTCAGATAAGGAGAGATTATACTATGTAAGGAAAGTAGCAAGGGTGGTGTTGTCAGGAGGTTCAACTCAGTTTGTGTATGAAAGCGAGACCCAAAATATGTGTGAGTGCTCATAAAAGTGGGTATAAATAAAGACACCCAGAACAATGTGTTCCCTAGTAGCAGCCAGGTCAGTATTGGAAGCTGTTTGGATGGTGTGTTCCCTAGTAGCAGCCAGGTCAGTATTGGAAGCTGATTGGATGGTGTGTTCCCTAGTAGCAGCCAGGTCAGTATTGGAAGCTGATTGGATGGTGTGTTCCCGAGCAGCGGCCAGGTCAGCAGAGGAAGCTGATTGGATGGTGTGTTCCCTAGTAGCGGCCAGGTCAGCAGAGGAAGCTGTTTGGATGGTGTGTGTTCTCCAACACCATCATGGGGGGAGATAAAAAACACTTTCCATCAACAGGCTCAGCACAGGAAACACTGTGACCAGCAAGAAGAGCCTGTCCAGAACAGGAGTGTGTGTGTGTGTGTGTGTGTGTGTGTGTGTGTGTGTGTGTGTGTGTGTGTGTGTGTGTGTGTGTGTGTGTGTGTGTGTGTGTGTGTGTGTGTGTGTGTGTGTGTGTGTGTGTGTGTGTGTGTGTGTGTGTGTGTGTGTGTGTGTGTGTGTGTGCGCGTGTGAGTGCGTGCGTGCATGCGTGTGAAAGAGAGAGTCAGAGTGAGATGGAAATAACTGTAAACACAGCACCACACCCCCTCACTGGGCCCATGGGGACCTTCTCACCGAGGTCGCACCACACACCCCTCATGAGGGCGGACTGTGGATTGTGACATCTCCTGGATGCTTTCCAAGAAACCAATGAGAGTTACTGGGCAGATTGACATGTGGTCATGCATTAAGTCAATACACTCCAAATGTGCTATTTGTCGTCCGTGTTAATGCAGCAATACATGTGGATGATGATCACTGATGGCTAAAGATAAGTGGACAATGGATATTGTGTCTTACATGCTACGAATGTAAATATAATATAACTTCACCATTCTTAATGCTGTTAGATTTATACTACACTGCTCAAAAAAATAAAGGGAACACTAAAATAACACATCATAGATCTGAATGAATGAAATAATATTATTAAATACTTTTTTCTTTACATAGTTGAATGTGCTGACAACAAAATCACACAAAAATTATCAATGGAAATCAAATTTATCAACCCATGGAGGTCTGGATTTGGAGTCACACTCAAAATTAAAGTGGAAAACCACACTACAGCCTGATCCAACTTTTTGATGTAATGTCCTTAAAACAAGTCAAAATGAGGCTCAGTAGTGTGTGTGGCCTCCACGTGCCTGAATGACCTCCCTACAACGCCTGGGCATGCTCCTGATGAGGTGGCGGATGGTCTCCTGAGGGATCTCCTCCCAGACCTGGACTAAAGCATCCGCCAACTCCTGGACAGTCTGTGGTGCAACGTGGCGTTGGTGGATGGAGCGAGACATGATGTCCCAGATGTGCTCAATTGGATTCAGGTCTGGGAACGGGCGGGCCAGTCCTTAGCATCAATGCCTTCCTCTTGCAGGAACTGCTGACACACTCCAGCCACATGAGGTCTAGCATTGTCTTGCATTAAGAGGAACCCAGGGCCAACCGCACCAGCATATGGTCTCACAAGGGGTCTGAGGATCTCATCTCGGTACCTAATGGCAGTCAGGCTACCTCTGGCGAGCACATGGAGGGCTGTGCGGCCCCCCAAAGAAATGCCACCCCACGACTGACCCACCGCCAAACCGGTCATGCTGGAGGATGTTGCAGGCAGCAGAACGTTCTCCACAGCGTCTCCAGACTCACTGTCACGTCTGTCACGTGCTCAGTGTGAACCTGCTTTCATCTGTGAAGAGCACAGGGCGCCAGTGGCGAATTTGCCAATCTTGGTGTTCTCTGGCAAATGCCAAACGCCCTGCACGGTGTTGGGCTGTAAGCACAACCCCACCTGTGGACGTTGGGCCCTCATACCACCCTCATGGAGTCTGTTTCTGACCATTTGAGCAGACACATGCACATTTGTGGCCTGCTGGAGGTCATTTTGCAGGGCTCTGGCAGTGCTCCTCCTTGCACAAAGGCGGAGGTAGTGGTCCTGCTGCTGGGTTGTTGCCCTCCCACGGCCTCCTCCACGTCTCCTGATGTACTGGCCTGTCTCCTGGTAGCACCTCCATGCTCTGGACACTACGCTGACAGACACAGCAAACCTTCTTGCCACAGCTCGCATTGATGTGCCATCCTGGATGAGCTGCACTACCTGAGCCACTTGTATGGGTTGTAAGACTCCGTCTCATGCTACCACTAGAGTGAAAGCACCGCCAGCATTCAAAAGTGACCAAAACATCAGCCAGGAAGCATAGGAACTGAGAAGTGGTCTGTGGTCACCACCTTCAGAACCACTCCTTTATTGGGGGTGTCTTGCTAATTGCCTATCATTTCCACCTGTTGTCTATTCCATTTGCACAACAGCATGTGAAATGTATTGTCAATCAGTGTTGCTTCCTAAGTGGACAGTTTGATTTCACAGAAGTGTGATTGACTTGGCGTTACATTGTGTTGTTTAAGTGTTCCCTTTATTTTTTTGAGCAGTGTATATTATAAACTGGGTGGTTCGAGCCCTGAATGCTGATTGACTGACAGCCGTGGTATTTCAGACCGTATACCACAGGTATGACAAAACATTTATTTTCACTGCTCTAATTATATTGGTAATCAGTTTATAATAGCAATAAGGCACCTCGGGGGTCTGTGATAAATGGCCAATATACCACGGCTAAGGGCTGTGTCCAGGCACTCCGCGATGCGTCGTGCCTAAGAATAGCCCTTAGACATGGTTTATCGGCCATATATCACAAACCCCTCGTGCCTTATTGCTTAAATATTTTATGCTTTGCAGCGTATCGCTGAGGCAAGTGCAGTGTGGGAGCGTGTAACCTCTGGTAGGGATTTGATATGGCCGTGCACAATTGGCCCAGAGTTGTCCAAGTTTGGAGAGGGTTTGCCTGGGGTAGGTAAATAATAATAATAAATGTAATTTAAAATAATAATTTGTTCTTAACTGACTTGCCTAGTTAAATAAAGGTTAAATAAAAAAGCATGGATCACATTATCTCTCACCAGTGTCCCCATCTGCTGGCCAAAGACCAGGTTTCCATCATCTTCCATCATGTTATCCAGGTTTCCATCATCTTATACAGATGATTTGTCTGGTTCTTTCTCTCACACACAATCATGGTTGTTAACTTCTGACATCCCTCCTATATCTGAGGCATATCAGTACAGCAAGTAATACGCCTCCAGAATCCAGAAACCTTTTGTTGTCGAGCTCCTCATGATAACTTTGTGACAGTGATGTGAAGACTAAGATAAACCACGTCCCGTTAGAGCTGAATCAGACAGCAGGTTCCTGGAGGACAACAGGAGTAAGAGCAGACTTGTTTTGTCTAGATGTGAGGTCCCAGCTTGACAGAGGCCATGGAATGTCAATTGTCTGTTTATGTTGCCTTATTCCCTTACTGCTCCTCTTCAGTCATAACGTCAGTATATCGCCAGACTTCAAATAATAACCTAACGCCAGACATCAAATAAACACAGCATCACTCATGTCTCAAGTAGATAAAATTGTCATAGAAACCCAAATGTTTGTCCAGACGCTGAGCAAGTGCAGGGGAAACAAGCCTCCATCAGTGTTATCTTCATTTGCTTGAGTGCTGGTGATGCAGATGACTGCATAGGTGCTTTTATGACGGAGGATGTATTTACATATGCTAGCGTTGCTTTCAATTGTATAGGCTTGCACAAAAAGTTAAATTAAATTCCCTAAATAAGCTTTTTTTGTGAGTATGGAAATCTTTTGGGATCTTTTAGCTCATCTTTCAGCTCATCTTTCAGCTCATGAAACATTGGACCAACACTTTACATGTGGGGTTTATATTTTTGTTCAGTGTAAATGCACCAGCGTTGCTAAAAACACCTCGGGGTGGTTTCCTGGACACAGATTATACCTAGTCTTGGACTAAAAAGCATGTTCAATGGGGAATCTCTATTGAAATAGCTGTTTGGTCCAGGACTAGGCTTTATCTGTCTCCAGGAAACCGCCCCCTATTTTCTGCAGTGTTGTCAATGCTAAAGAAAAGTTTTAGACCCTATAGGGGTAGCCAACAAGCAACAGCATCTAGTCTTCCCTAGACAGTTTCAAATATTTTTTTTTATTTAACTAGGCAAGTCAGTTAAGAACAAATTCTTATTTTCAATGACAGTCTAGGAACAGTGGGTAACTGCCTTGTTCAGGAGCAGAACAACAGATTTGTACCTTGTTAGCTCAGGGATTTGACCTTGGAACCTTCTGGTTACAACACTAACCATTAGGCTAACTGCCACCTTCAAGATCATAGCTCAGGACAACAAAACGCATTGAAAACAGCCTTGAAATTCTGTGGTCAAAAAGTCTAAATATGTCTTGAGATGCTCACGGGTAGAGAACAGTCAGAATGATCAGGATCAAAGCATCATCTCAGTTCTATTCACATCATTCGTTGGACTATTTGAATGGTGGCTCTTATCCAACATTTACAAAAGTGCAGGACCACCTGTTGGATATTGTAGATATATTGATAGGGGAACTAAGCGTTTTGAACCATGTTTGTGGGATTTTGATGGACTGCCTGTCAATGACTCATGAAATTCAATGGAAGTTGCATTGCTCTCCACGTCAAAGAGCCTCCATAGGGTTAACCCAGGCCATGACTGATATTTCATGATAACCTATTAGGCTTATGCTCTCTAATGAGCTCTCTGACCGCAACATGCTTACACTGGTGATTAAACTGGCACAGGTGACTATAGCTACTCATCCAATGAGTGGCTATTGTAGTATGGCCATACGAGTGAAACCCAGAGGTAAACGCTTGGATAACATGTAAGCATGATGTCTCTCACCTCTCAGCACTTTCCCAGGCCCTCGGATGTCCTATTTCTATTCTGCCACGATGCAACCCTTGGGCTGTCCATAACAGCCACTATGCAACCCTTGGGCTGTCCATAACAGCCACTATGCAACCCTTGGACTGTCCATAACAGCCACTATGCAACCCTTGGGCTGTCCATAACAGCCACTATGCAACCCTTGGGCTGTCCATAACAGCCACTATGCAACCCTTGGGCTGTCCATAACAGCCACTATGCAACCCTTGGGCTGTCCATAACAGCATAATGATTTGCCTCAAGGGAATTCAGTATACGCAAAGTCCATGTCAGTGAGACACATCGCCAGAGAAGATACACACATAGCAGTGGCCTCACTCTTTTCAGAGGTCCTACAATGACCAGATTAGCTTCATAATCAAAAAGGCTTTCGATTGTGTGCCAGAATAAAGCTGTGATTAAATGTACTGTCTGTAAATTAAGCTTTGTGTATGCAGCATACTGTATGTGAAGTATTCCAGGGAATTGATTTGGTGTGATTTGATTTGGAATCCCATCCACCGTTACATAGGGAGAGGCAACATGACAGGCTCACTCTATAAACTGGGATCAGTGAAGACAACATGACACACATGCAGTAATTACAGTAGAGTGTTGGGTTTCTACTCTCCCCTGCCTATAAATAATGATGTAACGGATTCTATAATGAAGAATTACGACAGAATTACATTTTCTCCAACAATTGTTATGGTAGAGATAAAAAAATCAAACATCGATGGAACTCCTGTTCAATTCCTTCATAATGCCTCGAAGACAGAAACAAAAAACCTGAAAATAAAATAGATACAAGACTAAGATCGTGAAACTAAGAAATCAGAAACTTGGAGTACTATATATTTAAGGACTACTTATACCACCCTACTCACTGTGTCCTTTATTCAGCTAACTGTGTGACACAAACACAAATTCAACCATATGAAACACTTTCATTTCCTACAGACATTTATCGTGGCTGCACAAGGGCTGTATTTTTACTGGACAAACACATGGTGGCTAAATTCCATGACCGTCATTATACACGTACAGTATATGCCTAGCATTCCAGTGCAAAGACCTATGGAATTCCAAATTCCTTGGCTGCTGAATGTGGAAGTGTGCAAACCTTTAAAAAAATAACAAGGTCTCTTTGGCTGCAACGATCTGCCTAGACTTGTTACGAGCTTTGGCGTGAAATGGAGAAGAGAGAAATCTGTGGCTTTTCTTCTTGTGTGTATTCAGAGCAAATGCAGCATGTCAAAAAGGGGGATTTATTACCTCCCTGGAGAAAAACAGTCTCCTGATGATAAGAACATGATTGGCCGACCTAGGCAGCCCTGCCCAGCTTTGCTATGCTGTAGCACTAATTACATCCGGAGCTCAATGGCATCCCAGCGCAGCCAAGAGACCAAGACAATAGAGTGGCCACAGTCTGGTAGCAAACACCATCAAAAGGCACACTACAGGCGATTAGGAGAATGTGAAGCACCCTGGGAAAGCCCGGGTCCCTGTCCGTCTCCGTGATGCGTTTTGAGACACTACACACTCGGCAGAGAGGACTTTGAAGGAGTTCTGGTTGCCAAGAGCGAACGCCACGTTGCTCTGCCAAGTATTAAGAAAGAACGCTAGAAAATCGCCACAGCAGAGAAATGTCAACAAAACGGCAGCATAAAGGCTACATTCATCCGGCCCACAAGGAAATGTAGATGCTTGGAAATAGATCATTATGTTCCTCTCATGCCACAAGCTTCAGAATAGAGGTGTTTAAGTTAGGCCTCCCTTAAAGGGGACGGCAACTGTGACTCTGGGAAATACAGTTCATCCTGAGCTTTAATCTATCATCATTTCCACTGTCATTCCATCCTCAAAGCTTTGCCAACCGCTTTAAAGCCACTCTAAGTGATTGTATTAACGCTCTTTGTGTCCCATTATCTGTCCATGCCAGAGTCTTTGTGGGCGACTTTTCCGCATCGCTGAATCTGTAAAGTCTTGAAAGTCTGTTTCGGAAAGAAATATCCATCCATCTCCTTCACACATCTTTTGACCCCAAACCATTCCTTTACTCAAACAGTCAGAGAGTTTAATTTTTTTAAAGAGTAAGTGTATTTTGTTAAATTCAACAAAACATAAGCTGAACTAATACGCTCTAGAATCTGTCAAATTCTTAACAGTCACTGGCTAATCATTTCTTCGAAGCAACTCTTAAGACGTTGTCAGTGGGCGTCTATTTCCTGTAAATTGGGTGCTATACACGCAGACCTTCCCTCACTGAAACCTAACTCTTGCAGTCCTTTGTGCCACCCTTCCTAGCACTTAACATTGGGTGTATGAAGTCTAAACATTGCTTTCTCGTATGCAACATTACTTGATAGCGTTTCCTCCTCTGCAATCTAAAGTCAGAGAGGGCTTACCATGGCATGTATTGCTTGATGGGGGCATATCAAATGTCTAGTATAACTGTATTCTTTCAAGTTTGGTATGACATTGAAATTCAATAACACATTATAGAACAGACTGGTGCTGCCTTAGGAACCGAATAATGCTTAAAGGAACACCTGAAAGGAAAACTCCACCCAAAAACTATCTTTTGGAATATGTTTCATTAGTCCATAGTTGACATAGTCCCAAAATGTTTGGCTTCAAGCTTAACTAGCTTGAAATCGAGTTTTCAAGCTAGGTAACTTTCAAAATACAGACATAATCCCTGTATGATGTGTTTTGCATTATATGATGTTGCATTTTGTATCATACGGGGAAGATTTCTGTATTTTGAATGTATCTGGGGGTGGTCTAAGTTACAACAGATAGTCCACCCCAAAAAAAGAAAATTCGAAAGGAAGTTTGTTCTGACGTGTCTGTCCTATATCTGAGAGATATAAGAAAGATCAAGAAACATTTGTAAAAAATGTTTTACATGTATTTACCCCTTATTTTTGGCACTAAACAGTCTCTGGACGCTACAGATGATTTTTTGAGAAGACCGATTTTCGGAATGTCTCATGGTCTGACAAACACTGCACTAGCTCTGTCACTTTTATCTCTAGCTTAAATTGATGGGTTTGATATTGATAGTTTTCCATATGTAAGACGGGCAGGTAGTCTACAAAGGGAGAGAAGGAGAGGACACTCAGAAAAGGGTGGGTGCTCTGATCATCATTATAAAGCTAACAGCTCTTGTTTTCTCTGAGTTTATATACTATGTGCAGTGTGTCCACTCTCGCCTGAATGCATTCTCCATCTCATCCCATCGTCACAGAGGTTCTAGAGAGAGTTACCACAACTACAGGTTGTTCACACATTCAAGTTAACCACCTAAAGCCAAACCATAACCATAACCTTGACCAAGACACAGCCATAACCGTATTTTCAACCCACATGGAACCAACCAAGTCAATCAACCCCCTTGCTTGCTACCCATCCTGCTATCCTACGTTCATGTGCTGATATATTGTAAACAACTCTGTAAGCCCACTGTCTGATTCACTACTTTCATGGGATAGGTACAGAGGCCATACAAATACATATACTGCTCCCAGTGGACACTATTCAGACACAAAACTCTATTCAACAGATGCAGCTGAGAAAGCATAACAATGTGTCCAATCTCAATCTGACATTGAAATGTGCCTGACACGAGATGTGTGCAGCGAACAAAGATAAGAGTTACATGGCAACCATGCCTTTGTTTTCTCTGTCTCGCAGAGTGGCTACACATTTGGATTGACTGTATAAAAACAACCCAATTGTAAGGTTATCATAGGTCAACTGCTCTGGAATGTGAGCAATCTGTGCTAAATGGACCTTATCCAACATCGTAAGTTTTCTTTCTATACGAGAGAAGAAAAACAATAAATAAATCTCTTGAATAAAAAATAGGGATATGTGTATTTTAAAGGATATACTTACACTAGGAAATGAATAAGAAAAAGACTGAGCATAGCTGAAAGACTCAGTGTGCGCATAGGCATGCAAGGTAAAATGAGAAGGATCAACTTTACTTGCAGGCATGTAAACTCATTCCCAGGTCAGGCATGTAAACTCATTCCCAGATCAGGCATGTAAACTCATTCCCAGGTCAGGCATGTAAACTCGTTCCCAGGTCAGGCATGTAAACTCATTCACAGGTCATTCATGTAAACTCATTCCCTGGACAGGCATGTAAACTCATTCCCAGATCATTCATGTAAACTCGTTCCCAGATCATTCATGTAAACTCGTTCCCAGATCATTCATGTAAACTCATTCCCTGGTCAGGCACGTAACCTCATTCCCAGGTCATTCATGTAAACTCGTTCCCAGATCATTCATGTAAACTCGTTCCCAGATCATTCATGTAAACTCATTCCCTGGTCAGGCACGTAACCTCGTTCCCAGGTCATTCATGTAAACTCGTTCCCAGATCATTCACGTAAACTCATTCCCTTGTCAGGCACGTAAACTCATTCCCTTGTCAGGCATGTAAACTCATTCACAGGTCAGGCATGTAAACCCATTCCCAGGTCATTCATGTAAACTCATTCCCAGGTCAGGCATGTAAACTCATTCCCAAGTCAGGCATGTAAACTCATTCACAGGTCATTCATGTAAACCCATTCCCAGGTCAGGCACGTAAACTCATTCCCTTGTCAGGCATGTAAACTCATTCCCAGATCATTCATGTAAACTCATTCCCAGGTCAGGCATGTAAACTCATTCACAGGTCATTCATGTAAACCCATTCCCAGGTCAGGCATGTAAACTCATTCCCAGATCATTCATGTAAACTCATTCCCAGGTCAGGCATGTAAACTCATTCCCACATCATTCATGTAAACTCATTCCCAGGTCAGGCATGTAAACTCATTCCCAGGTCAGGCATGTAAACTCATTCCCAGGTCAGGCATGTAAACTCATTCCCAGGTCAGGCATGTAAACTCATTCCCAGGTCAGGCATATAAACAAGTGGATACTTTTCCATGATAGAAATGGACAGAGCAGGGTCTGTTTGGGACCCAGGCGGGTCAGTGCTGGCAGGTAAGAGGGAGACGACGCTGACCCAGAGACACAGCACAGAGACCACTCTGTTTCCCCCATAGCCAGGAGCCCGCTGGAATGCAGCACAGGATGGTAGGTAGGGTAACTTTCACTTCACCACATACCTTATCAGGTAATCACAGAATCTGGGGAACACCCTGCCAAGAGAATTTTAATTGGGTGGGAATTCATATAGCAGGGGTCAGACACGTGGATTTCTGGCTTTAGATGGAGAGAGGATGGCTTTTTAAAGGGTCCATTTTGGAAAAGCATTATTCAATGTTCCAGATATTACATCTAAATCACCTTTAGACCTAAACACTAAGCTGTAGCAAAGTAAAAAAATATATATACATATATAATACAGTATATATATATGTAAATAACATAATATACGCCAAGAGTGTGCAATGCTGTCATCAAGGGAAAGGGTGGCTACTTTGAAGAATCTAAAATATCAAATATATTTAGATTTGTTTGACACTTTTTTTGGTTACTACATGATTCCATCTGTTGTTTCATAGTTCGGATTTCTTCACTATTATTCTACAATGTAGAACATAGTAAAAATAAAGAAAAACCCTTGAATGAGTGAATGCAAACTTATTCACTTTAGGTCCCCATTTGACAAGGTGAATTTCTCATGTAGATGAACTGTCCCTTTACAGGTGCTTTGAATCATTGACCTCTAGTTGCTTCAAATCAATTAAGGTCTTTGTACCTTAAAATTCCACGCTATCGTCACACAACTTAAAAAATTTGCATTTATGGGCACAATTATGGGCACAATCCACTAGTAATTAATGTGTTGATCACTGAAACAACAGATTTTATCTTTGCCCCTTTCAATCCACTGTCTTCAAACTTCAGCCACTGTTGGCAACTCCTTGATTCTATGTTCCAGGGTAGCAAATCCTTTCACGTCAATGCTTCAAAAAGACCCTGTAAACTGTCAAATCCACCCGCCTTTTCTCCTCGTCCAGATATTGTGCAACCCGTTATGTTTTCCCTCTCTTTGGGGAGATGTGCCCTCCATGAGGTCCAGGTGTTTGGTGGCATTACACAACATCGGCATTCTATGGAACCGCTCAGCACTAAGCCCTCCACACAAGGTGGAGGTGGGAGGAGGGGTTAGTTATCCTTCCATTATTTTGTCTCTCACCCTTCTTTCTTTCTGCAGTGCTGTACCTGTGGTTAACAAATGAGTGAACTAACGGGAAATACATCAACATGTCGGTTATTGTCACTTCTCACATTGTGTGGTCGTAACTCGGATCAGCAACTACCAATAGCATGGCAGGTATTTGAGTCAGGCAACTTAAGCTTTACCGTGTTATGACAGTAGACAGGCAAGAAAACAACTGAACCAAAGAAGCCAAAAAAAGATTGGTAAGCTACTGGCAGTGAAAGGAGTGTGTGCATGCCTGCATCTGTACATGTTGAGGTGGGGCTAGTGTCTGAAAAAGATATCTAAAAATAACACAGCATTCACCAGGGAACAAAACACGTCTGCAATGTTGAATGATAGCAGACAGCTATGGGAGGAGATAGGGCTAAATGGTAAGGGGCAAAGATACTGAACACTTTCGGCAATGGCACAGGTTCCTGCATCTGACTCCTACTGTACAGTATAAACCCAAAATCGATCCTTTTGGAACGCCACGTGATATCTACGTTCTCTGAGTTATGTTCACCAAAGGTGACAAAACTTTAGACTGGTCTTAAACTATTTTAGAACTGGACCGGAGAGGCCAACCCACCTCTCCAGTCTGTCCAGCAGGACATTATGGTCAACAGTGTCGAATGCAGCACTTAAATCCAAGATAACAAGGACAGAGAGCTGTCTGGCATCTGTGTTGGCTCTAAGATAATTTACCACTTTAACTAAGGCTTTCTCTGTGCTGTGGTGGGCATGGAAACCAGATTGGAATTATTCAAAAATACAGTTGGCACTTAAATAATATAGCTGTTTGAAAACCAATTTCAGCAGAATTTTGCTTAAGAATGGAAGGTTGAAACTAATTAACTACTTAGGGAGTAGCGGCGCGCTAGCGGCGGCTCCCGACACTACCCGGTGAAATGTAAGGCGCCAAATTCAAAATCCAAAAGTTGAATTATTAAACATTCATCAATATACAAGTGTTGCATAGTCATCAAAAGCTCTGCTTCCTGGCAATATCACAGCATTGTCAGATTTCAAAAAGGCTTTACGGCGAAAGCACAACATTTGATTGTTTGAGGATAGCACCCCACATATTTTCCACATTAGCATAAATTCATATCCAGCGCGGGTCACACAAAACCCATATAAGCGGTAACAAATATCACTTACCTTTTGAAGAACTTCTGCTGAGGGCTTCCCAAGTGTCCAACGAAGACATCCAATGGTTCTTTTGTTAGAAAAAGTCATTAATTATATCCATAAATCTCAGTTTGATTGGCGTGTTATGATCAGAAAATCCACCGTTGAGTCGCCCATTGAACCGTGAAGAGAGCACGTTCAAATTATACCTATAAACTTTCTACAAACAAATCAAACATCATTTTTAATGTATCCTTAGGTATCCTTTTATGTATATTTACTGTAATATTTCATCCGGACAATAACGTGAACAATAGGAAAGGAAAATAAAGTGGGGCGCGCTCACAATCTCGCGCCTGTCAAACGTTGTTGACAAAAGTGGTCCTTTCATTACTTCCTCTTCCAATCCGTTCTGCTTAGTGCTAGAGCTTCCAGACACTGTATGAACACTGTTGACATCTAGTGGAAGCCATAGGTACTGCAGTCTCAGTCCTAGTTAAAATAGAAATGAATAGGCAGCCTGGAGAAGAAGGTCATGTACAAAAAAAACTGCAAATCGGGATGGATTTTCCTCGGGTTTTCGCCTGCTATATCAGTTCTGTTATACTCACATACATTATTACACTTTTAGAAACTTCAGAGTGTTTCCTATCCAATAGTACTAATTATGTGCATATCCTATTTTCTGGGCCTGAGTGGCAGGCATTTTACTTTGGGCACGCCAGACTCTCCAAAACCGTCACCTCTGCTGCCACTCCCTATGAAGTTAAAAAGCTGAAGAATCTTTTCTTCAGAAGGAGTTTAACAATAGTAATTTCTAAGGCAGTGGGGAAAGTGCTTGTGAACCGGGACTGACTATCAATAGCTTGCAACTTCTTCAGATATGCAATTAAAAACAGTTTTCAAGAAGGTGGTGGGGATAGGATCGAGAAGGCCGGTAGAAGGCTTAAGTTGTGAAGTCACTTTCCTGAGCACGTCGGTGTCAACCAGGGAAAATAACTCCATAGTGCCTTATGTGGTACTGTAGACTAGAGCACATATCAAACATCTCATCAGGTATAGCTTGACTGATACCCAGCCTAATGTTAGTTATTTATCTCGGAAATATATCCAAAACTCATCACATTTAGGTTTGGAGGAAAGTACACATAGGTTTGTGGGAGTAGGAATTATCAGGCCATCCATGGTCAAGAAGAGCACTCTCAAATGATTCTGATTATTAGTGACCAAGTTAGAAATGAGCCCGTCTTGCATTTTGCCTTCTTAGATACAGTGCATCCGGAAAGTATTCAGACCTCTTGACTTTTTCCACATTTTGCTACATTACAGCATTATTCTAAAATGTATTAAATAAAAACTTGTCCTCATCAATCTACACACAATTTTCCATAATGACAAAGCGAAAACAGGTTATTAGAAATGTTTGCAAATGTATTAACAATAGAAACCTGAAATACCTTATTTACATACAGTTGAAGTCGGAGGTTTACATACACTTAAGTTGGAGTCATTAAAACTAGTTTTTCAACCACTCCACAAATTTCTTGTTAACAAACAATTGTTTTGGCAAGTCGGTTAGGATTATTCCAACAATTGCTTACAGACAGATTATTTCACTTATAATTCACTGTATCACAATTCCAGAAGTTTACATACACTAAGTTGACTGTGTCTTTAAACAGCTTGGAAAATTCCATTGCTTTAGAAGCTTCTGGTAGACTAATTGACATAATTTGAGTCAATTGGAGGTGTACCTGTGGATATATTTCAAGGCCTACCTTCAAACTCAGTGCCTCTTTGCTTGACATCATGGGAAAATCAAAATAAATAAGCCAAGACCTCAGAAAAAAAAATGTAGTCTGGTTCATCCTTGGGAACAATTTCCAAACACCAGAAGGTACCACGTTCATCTGTACAAACAATGGTACGCAAGTATAAACACATCTCAAGATATGAGTCAGGAAGTTAAAGCTTGGTCGCAAATGGGTCTTCCAAATGGACAATGACCTCAAGCATACTTCCAAAGTTGTGGCAAAATGGCTTAAGGACAACAAAGTCAAGGTATTGGAGTGGCCATCACAAAGCCCTGACCTCAATCCTATAGAAAATGTGTGGGCAGAACTGAAAAATCTTGTGCGAGCAAGGAAGCCTACAAACCTGACTCAGTTACACCATCTCTGTCAGGAGGAATGGGCCAAAATTCACCCCTTATTGTGCGAAGCTTGTGGAAGGCTACCCGAAACGTTTGACCCCAGTTAAACAATTTAACAATGCTACCAAATACTAATTGAGTGTATGTAAACTTCTGACCTACTGGGAATGTGATGAAAGAAATAAAAGCTGAAATATATTAATCTCTCAACTATTATTCTGACATTTCACATTCTTAAAATAAAGTGGTGATCCTAACTGACCTAAAACAGGGGAATTTGACTAGGATTAAAAGTCGGGAATTGTGAAAAACTGAGTTTAAATGTATTTGACTAAGGTGTATGTAAACTTCCGACTTCAACTGTAAGTTTTCAGACCCTTTGCTATGATACCCGAAATTGAGCTCAGGTGAATCCTGTTTCCATTGATCATTATAGAGATGTTTCTACAACTTGACTGGAGTTCACCTGTGGTAAATTAAATTGAATGGACATGATTTGGAAAGGCACACACCTGTCTATATAAGGTCCAACAGTTGACAATGCATGTCAAAGCAAAAACCAAGCCATGGGGTCGAAAGAATTATCTGTAGAGCTCCGAGACAGGATTGTATCGAGGCACAAACTGAGCAATCGAGGGTCAGGAGGTGACCAAGAACCCGATGGTCAATCTGACAGAGCTCCAGAGTTCCTCCTTCCAGAAGGACAACCATCTCAGCAGCGTTTCTTTTGCAAAATTTTCAAAAATAGATTTTTGCTTTTTCATTATGGGGTATTGTGTGTAGATTGATGATGGAAAAAATATATTTAAAGAATTTTAGAATAAGGCTGTAACGTAACAAAATGTGGAAAAATTCAAGGGGTCTGAATACTTTCCGAATGCACTGTATGCCAAGTTGCTATCTTAGAATATCATAATGTACCTGAAACTTTCTCCACTTCCGCTCTGCCTTTCTGCAATTTCTCTTTAATTGGTTAGTTTCGACACTTATCCAAGGGGCTCTCCGTTTGGATATGGCCTTTTTCAATCTTACTGGATCTATGGCATCGATGGTTGCCCTTAATTTGCTATTAAAGTTATCAACTAAATCATCATCACAAGAGGAAGGCAGAATAAATGGTGATTGTTCATACACTCAATAAACTCTGTAGCAACTTCAGAGGTAAGATAGAGTTTCTTAATAATCAGTATTACCCTGAGATATGGGTGGTGATCAGATAAAACAACATCAACAATAGAGGATATGTCAGTAGAAAGCCTCTTGGTAATAACCAGGTCTAGAAAAAGGCTCTGGTTATGGGTGGGCCCAGTAACATGTTGGATAAAGTCCATAGAGCTCAAAAGATTCATAAATTCAATGTCCTTGGAGTCAGTTTCTTTGTCAACATGAAAATTACTGCTACTACTGCTGCAACTACTACTGCTACTGCTACTGCTGCTACAACTACTGCGGCTACTGCTGCTAATATTACTACCGCTACTACTACTATTGCTGCTTCTAATACTGCTACTACTGCTGCAAATATAACTACTTCTCCTGCTGCTGCTGCTACTGCTGCTGCAACTACTACTACTTCTCCTGCTGCTGCAACTACTACTGCTACTGCTACTGCTGCTACTGCTGCTGCAACTACTACTACTTCTCCTGCTGCTGCAACTACTACTGCTACCTGCTGCCAACCACCGCGCCACCTGCTGCCTAATATTACCACCGCTACTACTACCATTGCTGCTTCTAACACCGCTACCACCGCCGCAACCACAACCATCCCGCCGCTGCCGCTACCGCCGCCGCAACTACTACCATCCTGCTGCCGCAACCACCTACCGCCACCTGCCACTGCTGCCACAACCACCGCGGCCACTGCTGCCAATATTACCACCGCTACTACCACCATTGCCGCTTCTAACACCGCTACCACTTCTGCAACCACAACCTACTTCCCGGCCGCCTGCTGCCACCGCCGCCGCTACTACCACCGCTTCTGCCGCCTACCATTATTACCGCCAATCCCTACCAGTGCCGCTACCACCACCGCCACTACCACCGTTGCCGCCACCACCAGCACCACCGCCACCGTTGCCGCCATGACCACCACCGCCGAAACCGCCACCACCACCGCCACCGCCACCGTTGCCGCTGCCACCACCACCGCCACCGCCACCGCCACCACCACCACCGCTACCACCGCCACCGCCACCGCCACCGCCGCCGCCGCCACCGCCACCACCGCCGCCACCGCCACCGCCAACCCCACCACCGCTGCCACCGCCACCGCCAACCCCAACAGTGCGCCGCTACCAACACCGCTACCACCACCGTTGCTGCCACCACCAGCACAGCCACCGTTGCCGCCATGACCACCACCGCTGAAACCGGCACCACCACCGCCACCGCCACCGTTGCCGCCGCCACCACCACCGCCACCGCCACCGTTGCCGCCTGCCACCACCAATGCCACCACCGCTACCACCGCCGCCACCGCCACCGCCATCCCACCACCGCTGCCACCGCCACCGCCATCCCACCAGCGCCGCCACCAACACCGCCACCACCACCGTTGCTGCCACCACCAGCACCACCGCCACCGTTGCCGCCATGACCACCACCGCCGAAACCGCCACCACCACCGCCACCGTTGCCGCTGCCACCACCACCGCCACCGCCACCGCCACCACCACCACCGCCACCACCGCCACCGCCACCGCCACCGCCACCGCCACCGCCGCCGCCGCCACCGCCACCGCCATCCCACCACCGCCGCCACCGCCACCGCCACCCCAACAGCGCCGCCACCAACACCGCCACCACCACCGTTGCCGCCACCACCAGTACAGCCACCGCCGCCGCCATGACCACCACCGCTGAAACCGGCACCACCACCGCCACCGCCACCGCCGCCGCTGCCACCACCACCGCCACCGCCACCGCCGCCGCCGCCACCACCAACGCCACCACCGCCATTACCACCGCCACCGCCACCGCCGCCGCCGCCGCCGCCACCGCCACCGCCGCCGCCACCGCCACCGCCACCGTTGCCGCCGCCACCGCCACCGCCACCGCCACCACCACCACCGCCGCCACCGCCACCCCACCACCGCTGCCACCAACACCGATACCACCACCGTTGCTGCTACCACCAGCACAGCCACCGTTGCTGCCATGACCACCACCGCTGAAACCGGCACCACCACCGCCACTACCACTGCCACCGTTGCTGCCACCACCACCGCTACCACCACCACCGCCGCAACCGCTACCACCACCGCCGCCACCGCCACCACCACCACCACCACCGCTCAACCACCACCACCGCCACCACCACCGCCGCTGGTGGCACCACCACCAACACCGTTACCACCACCGCCATTACCACCGCCACCGATGCCGTGACCGCCACCACCACCGCCACCCCACCGCCACCCCACCACCACTCTACCACCACCGCTGCTGCCACCAACGCCGCCGCCGCCGCCACCACCACCACCACCACCGCCGCCGCCGCCACCGCCGCCCACCACCACCGCCACTCCACCACCGCTGCCACCGCCACTCTCCGCAACTCCCACCACCACCACCACCACCACCACCACCACCGCCACTCCCACCACCACCACCACCACCACCACCACCACCACCACCGCCACTCTGCCACTCCCACCGCCACCACCACCACCACCGCCACCACCACCGCCGCTGGTGGCACCACCACCAACACCGTTACCACCACCACCACCGTTACCACCACCGCCATTACCACCGCCACCGCCGCCGTGACCGCCACTCCACCGCCAACCCCACCGCCAACCCCACCACCACTCCACCACCACCGTTGCTGCCACCACCACCGCCGCCGCCGCCACCAACACCACCAACACCAACACCACCACCGCCGCCGCCACCAACGCCGCCGCTGCCACCACCACCACCGCCGCCGCCACCGCCGCTCCACCAACACCGCCACCAACACCACCGCCGCCACCGCCACTCTGCCACGCCCACCACCACCACCACCACCACCACCGCCACTCACCACCACCACCACCACCACCACCGCCACGCCCGCCACCGCCACCACCACCACCACCGCCACCACCACCGCCGCTGGTGGCACCACCACCAACACCGTTACCACCACCGCCATTACCACCGCCACCGCCGCCGTGACCGCCACCACCACCGCCAATCCCACCGCCAATCCCACCACCACTCCCACCACCACCGTTGCTGCCACCACCACCGCCGCCGCCGCCACCAACACCACCACCACCAACACCACCACCGCCGCCGCCACCAACGCCGCCGCTGCCACCACCACCACCACCGCCGCCGCCGCCACCGCCGCTCCCACCACCACCGCCACTCCCACCACCGCCGCCACCGCCACTCTGCCACTCACCACCACCACCACCACCACCACCACCACCACCACTCCACCACCACCACCGCCACTCTGCCACTCCCACCGCCGCCACCACCGCCACCGCCACCACTGCCGCCGCCGCCGCCGCTGCCACCACCACCACCACCACCACCACCACCACCGCCACTCTGCTGCCACCACTCTACCACCACCACCACCGCTACCACCACCACCACCACCACCACCACCGCCACCGCCACCGCCACCGCCACTCTACCACCACCGCCACTCTACCACTACCACTGCTACCACTCACCACCACCACCACTACTGCTACTACTGCTACTGCCACTACTATTACTACTACTATTACTACTACAGCTACTGCTACTATTACTACTACTACTACTACTACTACCACTACTACTACTACTACTACTACTACTACTACTACTACCTATTTTCTGGTAAAAAGAGTTCCCGAAATTCCAGATTCCCTTGCTTTCTTCCTATGGGATAACTCTCGGACCCCTGTAGGTTAGTTGTGGTCTCTCCGTCTGCCTCCTGTAGGTTAGTTGTGGTCTCTGCCTCTGCCCCCTGTAGGTTAGTTGTGGTATCTGCCTCTGCCCCCTGTAGGTTAGTTGTGGTCCCTCTCTCGGGCTCTCTGTAAATCCCCAAAATTCCCTCATGTCCTGAATCGTTCTCTCCTTCCTCTGCTGCTCTGATTTATTCCCACCTGATGAAGGACATTTGCTACTGCTGCTGCTACTACTACTGCTTCTGCTGCTACTATTATTACTGCTACTCCTACTAGTGCTGCTACTAATACTGCTACTACTACTGTTGCTGCTACTAGTACTGCTACTGTTGCTGCTATGACTACTACTGCTGAAACTGCTACTACTACTGCTACTGCTACTGTTGCTGCTGCTACTACTACTGCTACTGCTACTAAATCAAATCAAATCAAATTTTATTTGTCACATACAGTGGGGAAAAAAAGTATTTAGTCAGTTCTCTCACTTAAAAAGATGAGAGAGGCCTGTAATTTTCATCATAGGTACACTTCAACTATGACAGACAAAATGAGGAAAACAAATCCAGAAAATCATATTGTAGGATTTTTTATGAATTTATTTGCAAATTATGGTGGAAAATAAGTATTTGGTCACATACAAACAAGCAAGATTTCTGGCTCTCACAGACCTGTAACTTCTTCATTAAGAGGCCTCTGTCCTCCACTCATTACTCTGTATTAATGGCACCTGTTTGAACTTGTTATCAGTATAAAAGACACCTGTCCACAACCTCAAACAGTCACACTCCAAACTCCACTATGGCTAAGACCAAAGAGCTGTCAAAGGACACCAGAAACAAAATTGTAGACCTGCGCCAGGTTGGGAAGACTGAATCTGCAATAGGTAAGCAGCTTGGTTTGAAGAAATCAACTGTGGGAGCAATTATTAGAAATGGAAGACATACAAGACCACTGATAATCTTCCTCGCTCTGGGCTCCACGCAAGATCTCACCCGTGGGGTCAAAATGATCACAAGAACGGTGAGCAAAAATCCCAGAACCACACGGGGACCTAGTGAATGACCTGCAGAGAGCTGGGACCAAAGTAACAAAGCCTACCATCAGTAACACACTACGCCGCCAGGGACTCAAATCCTGCAGTGCCAGACGTGTCCCCTGCTTAAGCCAGTACATGTTCAGGCCCGCCTAAAGTTTGCTAGAGAGCATTTGGATGATCCAGATGAGGATTGGGAGAATGTCAGATGAAACCAAAATAGAACTTTTGGTAAAAACTCAACTCGCCGTGGTTTGGAGGACAAAGAATGCTGAGTTGCATCCAAAGAACACCATACCTACTGTGAAGCATGGGGGTGGAAACATCATGCTTTGGGCCTGTTTTTTCTGCAAAGGACCAGGACGACTGATCCGTAAAGGAAAGAATGAATGGGGCCATGTATGGTGAGATTTTGAGTGAAAACCTCCTTCCATCAGCAAGGGCATTGAAGATGAAACGTGGCTGGGTCTTTCAGCATGACAATGATCCCAAACACACCGCCTCGGGCAACGAAGGAGTGGCTTCAGAAGAAGCATTTCAAGGTCCTGGAGTGGCCTAGCCAGTCTCCAGATCTCAACCCCATAGAAAATCTTTGAAAGTCCGTGGTTGCTCCAGCCGACAGCCCCAAAACATCACTGCTCTAGAGGAGATCTGCATGGATGAATGGGCCAAAATACCAGCAACAGTGTGTGAAAACCTTGTGAAGACTTACAGAAAACGTTTGACCTCTGTCATTGCCAACAAAGGGTATATAACAAAGTATTGAGATAAACTTTTGTTATTGACCAAATACTTATTTTCCACCATAATTTGCAAATAAATTCATTAAAAATCCTACAATGTGATTTTCTGGATTTTTTTCCCTCATTTTGTCTGTCATAGTTGAGGTGTACCTATGATGAAAATTACAGGCCTCTCTCATCTTTTTAAGTGAGAGAACTTGCACAATTGGTGGTTGACTAAATACTTTTTTTCCCCACTGTACACATGGTTAGCAGATGTTAATGCGAGTGTAGCGAAATGCTTGTGCTTCTAGTTCCGACCATGCAGTAGTATCTAACAAGTAATCTAACAAATTCACAACAACTACCTTATCACCCAGTAGTTAGTATATTCGGTGCGGCGCCGACAGACATGGCAGCCTCGCTTCACGTTCTCAGGAAACCATGCAGTATTTTGTTTTTTTATGTATTACTTCTTACATTGTTACCCGGGAAATATTAAGTTTTATTACATACAACCGGGAGGAACTATTGATATAAGAGCAACGCTAATTTACCAACATTACGACCAGGAATACGACTTTCCCAAAGAGGATTCTCGGTTTGCTAACCAAACACAACAATAGACTGGATAGCACCCGGCGACTAAAACAACGGCGCGCCGGAGAAGAGGGAAACGCGCGGGTCTTTTGGTCAAGCCACGCCGACGGGCGATCGTGCACCTGCTACTACTACTGCTACTGCTACTGCTGCTGCTGCTGCTGCTACTGCTACTGCTACTACTGCTGCTACTGCTACTCCTACTACTGCTGCTACTAATACTGCTACTACTACTGTTGCTGCTACCACCAGTACAGCCACCGTTGCTGCCATGACTACTACCGCCGAAACCGGCACCACCACTGCCACCGCCACCGTTGCCGCTGCCACCGCCACCGCCACCGTTGCCGCTGCCACCACCACCGCCACCACCGCCATTACCGCCGCCACCGCCACCACCGCCGCCGCCGCTGCCACCGCCAATCCCTACCACCGCCGCCACCAACACCGCTACTACCACCGTTGCCGCTACCACCAGCACAGCCACCGCCGCCGCCATGACCACCACCGCCGAAACCGGCACCACCACCGCCACCGCCACCGTTGCCGCTGCCACCACCACCGCCACCGCCACCGCCGCCGCTGCCACCACCACCGCCACCACCGCCATTACCACCGCCACCACCGCCGCCGCCGCTGCCACCGCCACCGCCGCCGCCACCGCTGCCACCGCCACCGCCACCACCGCCGCCACCGCCACCGCCAATCCCACCACCGCCGCCACCAACACCGATTACCACCACCGTTGCTGCCACCACCAGTACAGCCACCGTTGCCGCCATGACCACCACCGCTGAAACCGGCACCACCACCGCCACCACCACCGCCACCGTTGCCGATACCACCACCGCTACCACCACCACCGCCGCAACCGCTACCACCACCGCTGCCACCGCCACCACCACTACCACCGCTCAACCACTACCACCGCCACCACCACCGCCGCTGGTGGCACCACCACCAACACCGTTACCACCACCGCCACACCACTCTACCACCACCGCCACTCCCACCGCCACCACCGCCACCGCCGCCGTGACCGCCACCACCACCGCCACCCCACCGCCAATCCCACCACCACTCTACCACCACCGCCGTCGCCACTACCACCACCGTTGCCGCTGCCACCAACACCACCACCGCCGCTGCCACCAATGCCGCTGTTGCCACCACCACCACCGCCGCCGCCACCGCCGCTCCCACCACCACCGCCACTCACCACCGCTGCCACCGCCACTCCGCCACTGACCACCACCACCACCGCCACTCCCACCACCACCACCACCGCCACTCCCACCGCCACCACCACCGCCACCACCGCCACCGCCACCACCACCACCACCACCACCACTCCCACTCCCACCGCCACCACTCCCACCACCAACGCCACCACCACCACCACCACCACCGCCACCGCCACCGCCACCGCCACCACCACCACCACCGCCACTCCCACCACCACCACTCCCACCACCACCGCCACTCCCACCACCACCACCACCACCACCGCCACCACTCCCACCACCACCACCGCCACCGCCACCACCGCCACCGCCACCGCCACCACCACCACCGCTCAACCACCACCACCGCCACCACCACCGCCGCTGGTGGCACCACCACCAACACCGCCACTCCCACCACCACCACCACCACCGCCAACCACCACCACCGCCACTCCACCACCACCACCACCACCACCACCACCGCCACTCTGCCACTCTCACCGCCACCACCACCACCACCACCGCCACCACCACCGCCGCTGGTGGCACCACCACCAACACCGTTACCACCACCGCCATTACCACCGCCACCGACGCCGTGACCGCCACCACCACCGCCAATCCCACCGCCAACCCCACCACCACTCTACCACCACCGTTGCTGCCACCACCACCGCCGCCGCTGCCACCAACACCACCACCACCACCACCACCACCGCCGCCGCCACCAACGCCGCCGCCGCCACCACCACCACCGCCGCCGCCACCGCCGCTCCACCACCACCGCCACTCCCACCACCGCCGCCACCGCCACTCTGGCCACTCTTCCACCACCACCACCACCACCACCACCACCGCCACTCACCACCGCCACTCTGCCACTCCCACCGCCACCACCACCACCACCACCGCCACCACCACCACCGCCGCTGGTGGCACCACCACCAACACCGTTACCACCACCGCCATTACCACCGCCACCGCCGCCGCGGACCGCCACCGCCACCGCCACCCCACCGCCACCCCACCACCACTCTACCACCACCGTTGCTGCCACCACCAACGCTGCTGCCACCAACACCACCACCACCAACACCACCACCGCCGCTGCCACCAACGCCGCCGCCGCCACCACCACCGCCACCGCCGCCGCCGCCACCGCCGCTCCACCACCACCGCCACTCCACCACCGCCGCCACCGCCACTCTGGCCACTCTTCCACCACCACCACCACCACCACCGCCACTCCCACCACCACCACCACCACCACCGCCGCCACTCTGCCACTCCCACCGCCACCACCACCGCCACCGCCACCACCGCCGCCGCCACCACCACCACCACCACCGCCACCGCCACCGCCACCGCCACTACCACCACCACCGCCACTCTACCACTACCACTCTACCACCACCGCTACTCTACCACCACTACTACCACTACTACCACTGCCACTGCCACTGCTACTACCACTACTACTACCATTACTACTACTATTACTACTACAGCTACTGCTACTACTATTACTACTACTACTACTACTACTACTACTACTACTACCCATTTTCTGCAAAAAGAGTTCCCAAAATTCCAGATTCCCTTGCTTTCTTCCTATGGGATAACTCTCGGACCCCTGTAGGTTAGTTGTGGTCTCTCCGTCTGCCTCCTGTAGGTTAGTTGTGGTCTCTGCCTCTGCCCCCTGTAGGTTAGTTGTGGTATCTGCCTCTGCCCCCTGTAGGTTAGTTGTGGTCCCTCTCTCGGGCTCTCTGTAAATCCCCAAAATTCCCCCATGTCCTGAATCGTTTTCTCCTTCCTCTGCTGCTCTGATTTATTCCCACCTGATGAAGGACATTTGTTCTGAGGATTAGTATAAGTGATGTCGGTCTCTGATTAATTAGAGTGGTAGTAAGAGCAGTGTGTGTGTGTGTGTGTGTGTGTGTGTGTGTGTGTGTGTGTGTGTGTGTGTGTGTGTGTGTGTGTGTGTGTGTGTGTGTGTGTGTGTGTGGCCTCACTGCGGTGGCGGTCTGCGCTGGCTTTCTGACGCCTCACGGCCCGCTGAAGGTGCACATGAGCGGTGTCCCATGTCTCCTCCAAGCGGCTAAACCAGTCGTCCACCGCAGGAGCCTCGATCTGGCTCTGATGCCATGGCGCCAGAACCGGCTGGTACCCCAGTACGCACTGGAAGGGGGAGAGGTTAGTAGAGGAGTGGCGGAGCGAGTTCTGGGCCATCTCTGCCCAGGGCACGAACGCCGCCCACTCCCCCGGTCAGTCCTGGCAATAAGACCGCAGAAACCTACCCACATCCTGGTTCACTCTCTCCACCTGCCCGTTACTCTGAGGTAAGGCTGACCGAGACACCCAAACGTTCCATGAACGCCCTCCAGACCCTTGACTTGAACTGGTGACCTCGATCAGATACTATGTCCTCAGGCACCCCGTAGTCCCGGAAGACGTTTGTGAACAGGGCCTCCGTCTGTAGGGTCGTAGGGAGACCGGGCAAAGGTAGGAGACAGCAGGACTTAGAGTACCGATCCACAACGACCAGGATCGTGGTGTTACCTTATGAGGGAGGAAGATCCGTGAGGAAGTCCACCGACAGGTGCGACCACGGCCGTTGTGGAACAGGTAAGGGCTGTAACTTCCCTCTGGGCAGGTGCCTAGGGGCCTTGCACTGAGCACACCCCGAGCAGGAGGAAACATAAACCCTCACGTCCTTGGCCAAAGTGGACCACCAGTACTTCCCACTAAGACAGCGCACTGTCCGACCGATGCCAGGATGACCAGAGGAGGGTGACGTGTGGGCCCAATAGATCAAACGGTGGTGGACAGCAGACGGAACATACAGGCGCCCAGCTGGACACTGTGGGGGAGTGGGCTCTGTACGTAACGCCCGCTCGATGTCCGCGTCCAGCTCCCACATGACCGGTGCCACCAGGCAAGAGGCCGGGAGTATGGGCGTGGGATCCATTGACCGCTCCTCTGTGTCATACATCCGGGACAGTGCGTCTGCCTTTGTATTCTGGGAACCTGGTTTGTAGGACAGGGTGAAAACAAAACGGGTAAAAAACATGGCTCACCTTGCCTGGCGAGGGTTTAGTCTCCTCGCTGCCCGGATGTACTCCAGATTGAGGTGGTCAGTTCAGATGATATAAGGATGTTCAGCCCCCTCTAGCCAATGTCTCCACGCCTTCAAGGCCTTGACAACAGCCAACAGCTCCCGGTCCCCCACGTCATAGTTTCGCTATGCCGGGCTGAGCTTCCTAGAAAAGAAGGCACAGGGGCGGAGCTTTGGTGCTGTACCCGAGCGCTGAGAAAGCAAGGCTGCTATCCCAGCCTCGGACGCGTCCACCTCCACTATGAACACCAAAGAGGCATCCATGAGCCAGCATGGGAGCCAAGGTAAACAGAGCCTTCAGGTGACCAAAAGCCCTGTCCGCCTCAGCCGACCACTGCAAACGCACCGGTCCCCCCTTTCAGCAGTGAGGTAATGGGAGCCGCTACCTGACCAAAGCCCCGGAAACCCTCCGGTAATAGTTGGCAAACCCTAGAAACCGCTGCACTTCCTTTACCGTGGTGGGAGTCGGCCAATTACGCACAGCTGAAATGCGATCACTCTCCATCTCCACCCCTGAAGTGGAAATGCGGTACCCTAGGAAGGAGACGGACCGTTGAAAGAACAGACATTTCTCAGCCTTGACGTACAGGTCATGCTCCAACAGTCGACCAAGCACCCTGCGCACCAGAGACACATGCTCATGAGTATTTCAGAATGTCATCAATATACACCACTACACCCTGCCCATGCAGGTCCCTGAAAATCTTGTCTACAAAGGCCTGGAAGACTGATGGAGCATTCATCAACCCGTACGGCATGACGAGGTACTCATAGTGCCCTGAGGTGGTAATAAATGCCGTCTTCCACTCATCTCCCTCCCGGATACGCACCAGGTTGTAAGCGCTCCTGAAATCCAATTTTGTGAAGAAGCGTGCCCCGTGCATTGACTCGATCGTAACTGTACCTCACAGTGATCTGGTTGATGCCTCGATAGTCAATACACGGGCGCAGACCTCCATCCTTCTTCTTCACAAAAAAGAAGCTTGAGGAGGCAGGTGAAGTGGAGGGCTGAATGTACCCTTGCCCCAGGGATTCGGAGACATATGTTTCCATAGCCGCCATCTCCTCATGCGACAGGAGATGCACGTGACTCCTGGGAAGTGCTGCGTCTACCAGTAGTTTTATCGCACAATCCCCTAGTTGATGGGGTGGTAATTGAGTTGCCTTCTTTTTACAGAAGGCGAGTGCCAAATCGGCATATTCAGAGGGGATGCGCACGGTTGAGACCTGGTCTGGACCTTCCACCGTAGTAGCACCGACGGAAACCCCTAAACACCTCCCCGAGCACTCTCGTGACCACCCTGTGAGAGCCCTATGTTGCCACGAAATAGTGGGGTCATGACAGGCTAACCAGGGTAGGCCCAGCACCATGGGAAGCACAGGAGAATCAAGAAGGAAGAGACTAATTCTCTCCTTGTGACCCTCCTGCGTCACCATGCCCATTGGAGCGGTGACCTCCCTAAATAGCCCTGACCCTAATGGTTAGGACGTGAACTGGGAAGGGCATGTCCACTGGAACAATAGGAATCCTTAAACTATGTGCAAATGATCGGTCAATAAAATTCCCAGCTGCGCCTGAATCTACAAGCGCCTTATGCTGGGAATGCGGGGAAAACTCAGGAAAGTTGATATACAAAAACATGTCTGCAACCAGGTGAGCCTGGTGCCGACTCACCTGGGATGACCCAAGAGTGCCCTGCCTGCTACCTCGACTCCCAGAGGGACCTCCCCAGCACCAACCGGCAGTGTGCCCTCTGCGGCCACAGATGGTGCATGTACCGGTCCCTCCTCCAGTCGCCCAAATAGCAGCACCTCCCAGCTCCATGAGCGTCGGATTGGTGGTGCTGGGGGATGGAATCGACAGGCCCCGATCTGGATGTCCGCGGGAAGCCAGTAGGTTATCCAGCCGGATGGACAGGTCCACCAGCTGGTCAAAGGTGAGAGTGGTGTCCCTGCAGGCCAACTCTTGATTGACGTCCTCTCACAAACTACACCGGTAGTGATCGATCAGGGCCCTGTCGTTCCATCCCGAGCCGGCGGCTATGGTCTCGAAGTCCAAGGCAAACTCCTGGGCGCTCCTCGCCCCCTGCCTCAGGTGAAACAGACGCTCTACCCTCAGGCGGGTGGTCGAAAACAGCCCGAAAGCGGCGGGTGAACTCCTCGTAATGGTCCAACACCGCTTCTTCTTCCCCCCATACGGTGTTGGCCCACTCCAGGGCTTTCCCTGAAAGTCAGGAGATGAAGGCGGACACACTCTCACGACCCGAAGGAGCCGGGTGGACGGTCACCAGGTAGAGCTCCAGCTGGAGTAGGAACCCCTGACATCCGGCAGCCGTCCCATCACACTCCCTCAGGAGCGCGAGCCGAATCCCACTGGGACCGGGTGAAGGAGGGTTGAGCAGTGGTGCCTGTGGTGGTGCTGGTGGAGGTGCTGGAGGGACTCCTCTCTCCCAACGGTCCATCTTCTGCAAGACGCGATCCATGGCGGTGCCGAGACGTTGCAACATGGTCGCATGCTGCTGGACGTGCTCCTCGACCGCCAACACTGGGTTGTCTGCTCCTGCTGACTCCATTCTTCGGGTGCGTTATTCTGTCAGAATGCGTGGTGTAGTTGGTACAAAAAGTCAGGCGCAGGACAGCAGAGATGAGCAACACAACGTAGTTTACTCAAAATATTCAACGTAGTAACAAAATACCAAGCCCACCAAATGGACTGACATAATATAGAACAATAACGCACAAAAACATGGGGGAACAGAGGGTTAAATAATGAACATGTAATTGGAGAATTGAAACCAGGTGTGTAGAAACCAAAGACAAAACAAATAGAAAATGAAAAATGGATCGGCGATGGCTAGAAGGCCGGTGACGTCGACCACCGAACGCCGCCCGAACAAGGAGAGGGACCGACTTCGGAGGAAGTCGTGACAGTGTGTGTGTGTGTGTGTGTGTGTGTGTGGAAGACGAAGAAAAAAAATCCCATTGTGAAATAATACTTTTTTGCCTATTCATTGATGGAAATATCAGTCGATGGAAATAAATACATTTGACTGGTCATGCTTATCGGTCTATAGGTTCATATGCATCGTTCTAGTGTAATTAAATTGGCGTGTGTGTACAGTATATTCATTATGTATCTTGTTTATCACACGCCTACAGCATACAGATAGAGAGCCTTTGAGTGGAAAATATGTCAGACAGCGCAAGAACTGACAGCGCCTTCGTCTTGTGGTAATTTCAAGACAACTGGAAACTCAGAAGAATACGAGGTCATGACGTCAGTGATCTTCAGGTTGGAAAGTCAGAGCTCTAGAAAGAGGCTAGAGTTCCCGAGTTGGAATTCCCAGTCGGATGACCATTCAAAACTATTTTTCCCAGTCGTAGCTTGCTTTTTTTCCCCAGTTCCCAGTTATCTTGAAAGCACTGAAGTCGGATGTCAGAGATTTCCAAGTTCCCAGTTGTTTTGAAGCATGAAACGGTAATGGAAGGCAGGCTTTATCAACTCGTCACACACCACTTTGCAATGAGCTGGAGGCAGTGTGCATTTTGAAAACATATACTTAATTGTTAGAAACCTGAATGTTTTATGAGGCATGTTTTACCTTGCTTCAAAGTAGCCTATTAGATCTCCTCTCTTTCTACATTTCTAACAGATATTTTCATCTCTGTCATAGGAAACCGCTTGCATCAGCAGTTCCCTTTTGAAAACCGTGTTTTCCTGCTAATTTCATTATGGAACGAACATTTGCACATCGCCTACTGCCTTGTGCGCATATAATATGAAGAAATAATAGTTTCAACATTTTAACCTAAACAATCTGATCTGTTGCGTCTGACTCAAATCTTTATGTAGCCTAGGCCTACTGGTTGTATGCATTTGGGATCTTTCGTCCCACAACTGTCCCAGAGTCTGTTTGGAATAGGTTATTTATTTCTCGACAAGCTGACCAATAGAATCGGTAGCCTAAACTTTTCTACTAAAGTAAATTGACATAGGCTAGTTATTTTGCTGTTCATTACTGGTCTTGTTGGCTGAGGAAAAGTACATGTGGACAGTTATTCTAACACGTTCAAAGTACACATCAGAATTCGGTAAGTGCAAAACTGCTTCTTGACTGTTGAACAGCCATCACAAGCTGTCTACCTGGTGATGTAGGTGCTGGGCGATATATAGAATTAATTTGATTAATTTGAATGTATTTTTAGTGCTATTTTCAAAATGTCTGTATCGCAGAATTCGTTTTTTTGGGGGGGGGTTTTCGTTTTTATGAGCGTTTACTGTATGACGCTTGTTCTCATTATGTCTCTTTTGTCTCGTCTCCTTCGCTCCTCTGTGCTGTGCACCTTCCCATTTACACCAGAGATCTGTATATAATGAAGAGATGCTCATGTCTCTTCCCTAACTATGGGAGTTGTTGTCCCAAAGGTGGGAAGGCAGGCGACAAGGTTAAGTTCAAAATAAGCGCATAAACAAATTGGGTTTATTTTGGACCGATTTTGTGAGAGTGAAACCTCTCTCTCTTCGCCTCTTTCTCACACCCCCTACCACTTACAACAACAAAGATGAGAGATCCCTTTTTGTCTCTGACAAACGATTTAAACTCGCTATTTGCATTTGTGGTTTGGTCTAACAGAATCGTTCATATGGAAACCGAAACACATTGAGACATTATTTTACTGTAATAGAGGAGAAGTTAACTTGTCTAACAATACCCTGTTTATGTTTCAACTTCTCAAATTTAGAGCAGAGCAGACACTTAAATGGAACATTCATGAACATTCATTCTGGAAACTGAATGCTCAGTTTGTTGCGCGCGCATTAGCAAAGCTGTCATCAAGGCAAAGGGTGGCTACTTTGGAAAATGTCAAATATAAAATATATTTTGATATGTTTAACACTTATTTCATAGTTTTGATGTCTTCACTATTATTCTGCAATGTAGAAAATTGTAAAAATAAAGAAAAACCCTGGAAGTAGTAGGTGTGTCCAAACTTTTGACTGGTAATGTATACATTTGTTACTGCTCGACTAAAACTATCTTGGTCGACCCACAGCCTAACGACCAAACAATCAACCAGTCGACTAATTGTGGTCAGCCCTACACAATACTGTATATACAAACATATGTGGACACCCTTTCAAATGAGTGGGTACGGCTATTTCAGCCACACCCGTTGCTGACAGGTGTATAAAATCAAGCACACAGCTATGCGGCAGGTAGCCTAGTGGTTAGAGTGTTGGACTAGGAACCGAAAGGTTGCAAGATTGAATCCCCGAGCTGATAAGGTAAAAATCTGTCGTTCTGCCCCTGAACAAGGCCGACTGTTCCTAGGCCGTCATTGAAAATAAGAATTTGTTCTTAACTGACTTGCCTAGTTAAATAAAATAAAAATGCAATCTCCATAGACAAACATTGGCAGTAGAATGGCCTTACTGAAGAGTTCAGTGACTTTCAACGTGGCACTGTCATAGGATGCAAACTGTCCAACAAGTCAGTTTGTCAAATATCTGCCATGCTAGAGCTTCTGTGGTCAACTGCTATTGTGAAGTGAAAATGTCTAGTAGCAAAAATGACTCAGCCACAAAGTGGTATGTCATACAAGCTCACAGAACTATACAGTTGAGTGCTGAAGTGCATACTTTAGCTCGGTTACATCACTCACTACTGAGTTCCAAACTTCTTCTGGAAGCAAAGTCAGAACAAGAACTGTCTGTCAGGAGCATGAAATGGGCTTCCATGTCCGAGCAGCCGCACACATGCCTAAAATCATAATTTGCAATGCCAAGTGTCCTCTGGAGTGGTGTAAAGATCGCCTACATTGGACTCTGGAGCAGTGGAAACGTGTTCTCTGGAGTGGTGTAAAGATCGCCTACATTGGACTCTGGAGCAGTGGAAACGTGTTCTCTGGAGTGGTGTAAAGATCGCCTACATTGGACTCTGGAGCAGTGGAAACGTGTTCTCTGGAGTGGTGTAAAGATCGCCTACATTGGACTCTGGAGCAGTGGAAACGTGTTCTCTGGAGTGATGAATCGCGCTTCACCATCTGGCAGTCTGACGAACGAATCTGGGTTTGGCGGATGGCAGAAGAACGCTACCTGCCCCAATGCATAGTGCCAACTGTAAAGTTTGGTGGAGGAGGCTGTCTGGGGCTGTTCGGGCTAGTCCCCTTCAAGGTTCGGGCTAGGCCCCTTGGTTCCAGTGAAGGGAAATCTTAACGCTACTGCATACAATGACATTCTAGACAATTCTGTGCTTCCAACTTGGTGGCAACAGTTTGGGGAAGGCCCTTTCCTGTTTCAGCATGACAATGCCCCTGTGCAAAAAGCGAGGTCCATACAGAAATGGTTTGTCAAGATCGGTGTGGAAGAACTTGACTGGCCTGAACTGAGCCCTGACCTCAACTCCATTGAACACCTTTGTGATGAATTGGAACGTTGACTCAGTGCCTGACCTCACTAATAATCTTGTGTATGAATGGAAGCAGCAATGTTCCAACATCTAGTGGAAAGCCTTCCCAGAAGAGTGGAGGCTGTTTAAGCAGCAAAGGGGGGGACCAACTCCGTATTAATGTCCATGATTTTGGAATGAGATATTCGACGAGCCGGTGTCCACACACTTTTGGTAATGTAGTGTATATTAACTGGACAGTACCGGACCCAAAATGTAACCTTGTGTAACGCCACATGTGATATCTATTGTCTTTGAGTTATGTTCACCAACGGTGACAAAAAACTCTCAACCGGTTAAATAGGTTCTAAACCAATTTAGAACTGACAGAGACCCACCTGTTTTTAGCCCCACATTTCTTGCAAAAAAACAGACAAAAATCAGGGGTTTCCTGTTTTGCATGTTATTTTGTCATTAATTAATACGTGTCACATATCAGTTTGCAAACAATGTTAAAAATAAAATTATACAATGAGTTAATAAAGTCTCCATACAAACATGGTCTCTTTTTTGCTTTGTTGAGTAAGGCAGCTCCAAAATGCAGGTGTTTCAGCCTAGCTCAGTGCTTTCTGTGATGGTGGGGCAGCCAGCGGAAAATAAGGAGTGTAGGAGTTGCTAATGTTCTCTAGTTGCGCCGCGATTGGCTCAGTGTTCTGTTACTCTTGGGGACACCTTGTTACTGCCAAATTGAAGGGTAGTGCTCAGAAATTCAAGCCCCATAGGTGCTGCCATAGACTTACATTAAAGTGCCCATCCAAGAAGGCTCAAGGTCATTGGCCACAGACAAAATTACGTCAAATCATGTTATATCTACAGTAGCTTTGATTGGACTGATCATGTCAACATCATACTTTCAAAATCTTAGCTAGCAGTCATCATCATGAATCAAGTCAACAATCTACTGGCAAATTATTTTTAATCCTTGTCATATGAAGGGAAATAATGAAGAGAAATTATAGATAAAACGTATCGGTGCTCGTCAGCCTTTGGACATAAACATTACACAACAAGCTGGATATCGCAAATTCAACAATGAGTGGTTTGGAAGGAATCAGTGGCTAACTGCAAGCATTGCAAAGCAATCACTACTAGCCTCCTATTCAGTGGAGTGGGTGTATGGTCCAAATTCTGGGTTTAAGGGTCTCTTTTCCAAGCTTAAAATTATAAACATTCAACATTGGCCATGCTGTCAACCCAGCTTGATTTCTGCCGCACTCAAAACAACTGTTAACTTGGAACTGGGAAATCTGACTTCAGTGAGGACAAGACAACTGGGAACTTGGGCAAAAAGGAGCTACGACTGGCCAAACAAGTTCCCAGTTGTTTTGAAAGCACCATACATCCAGAGAATGCCAGACTTTGATGGCAAAGTATGATGCCAAAATTTGGACACGAAGGACCACCGAGTCAACTTCCTGTTCAAGTGAGCACAATTTGAGTCCAAAAATGTATTGTATACTGCTGCATAAATTAGGGAATATTCCAGGGAGATATGTTACTGTAGCTAAGAAAGTAATACTAAGTGTATGTTGTGTAGTAATCTGTTAGTAGCCCATATGCCTCACCCTAATAATTTGGTCTATTTTCCCCTTAATTTTGCCTACTGTTCTGACTTGGTGGTGCACATGTAGCCTACATTATAAAATGTTTTCAAGAAAGTAAATCGTTGAATTTTGTAAGAGCTTTCATTGTCTGCTTATATGCCCCCTTTATTTATCCTATGGCTCTGACTTGTTGTACAGGGAGGGCACTGTAAGAACGGCCCATGTTCTGAATTCTGTCGCTGTACATTTCAAAAGTGATGAACAAATAGTTATATTGACTACGTCCGTCCTAGCTCGCTCATTAATGTCTTAATCGAAATTACGGATTGCCTCTTATCTGCTTGTTGTCCCCTTATGCCATAGGTGGTACATCTCAATTGTCATTAGAAACCACATTTGTTTTAGCAAGTCAGCCATATCAGCTATGTAAATGAGGCTGAATGAACTGTTTCGCTGCCAGACAAGGCTCCGCCGATCGCCAGGTGTAGCAGTGTTAAGGTGTTGGGACTGCTGTTGGGACAACTTTATGTAGGCCCGAACAATTTGTGGGCACCGTTTGTCACCGTTATAGTGCAAATAATGTATTGTTTAGTGTTGTGTAGTGGCTTTGCTGGCATGCACCCCACTTGTATACATTTGTTTTGTCCCATCAAGATGTACATGCTAAAATCGCCACTAAAAACAGATACATATTAATTCACAAAAATGCCACCTTGTATTGTGTGAATGAAGGAGCTAGACTATTAGGATTAGACCCCCTGCCTCGTTAAATGCATTGTCAAATTCAAAACGTGCCATTTTCTGTGCCCACTTTCTGCGCTGTCAATGAAAAGACTGTGTGTTAATTATGGGAATGGGTGATGTGTCCTACCTCGTTCAACAGTTTATCGTCCTCTTTCTTTTTGTCATGTTGGTCAAGAGGAATTTGCAGGAGGTCGTCTTCACAACAGATGAAACTCACTGTGCATCCCATCCAGGCAAATTCAGATCAGAGTCGCGTGGACCCATTCAAAAACGTAATATTTCAGAGCTACGTTTTTCACTCCGCATAGTGAATTATCGCAAGCCCTTTACTCAAGCAGGTAAAAGTGCGCTCCTGTGTTCCTGTCCCCAAATGATGACAGTGTTCAAATCGTCCCTGATTTCGCTAGCACTATTATAAAACGATTATGCATTCTATAAACAGATCACTCTAAATGGCTCACTCCATGTCTTGCACCAAATTTTGTTCCCGTTTTTCACTAAACCCCATGCATATTCCCACATCGAACTGCTTTCCCGCTGTTCAGGAAAAGGCAGGCATGAAAGTGAAGAAAAAAGGAAAAACACGGCTATGAGCACTGGGCACTACAGCTCTCTCTCTCTCTCTCTCTCTCTCTCTCTCTCTCTCTCTCTCTCTCTCTCTCTCTCTCTCTCTCTCTCTCTCTCTCTCTCGCTCTCTCTGTGCATCAATGTAACTGCATAACTTTATTTGAATAGATATATAGACTGTTTGATTGATAGATTGCTATGCAAATTAAACAGGTTAAAATTGGAAATTAAAAACATGTAAACAATACATTGAAAGCAAAATACAGACATCCTCCAGGCCCTCCTTGGGTTACACACAGAACACCAATCAGATAAAACCAACAGCCACATTACCTTCTGCACCTTTGACAGTAAGTAGTTGGTTGTGAGCTGATGGCTTTGACAACAGAATCTTGGTCTGTGGTTGGTTCACCATGCAGACAGCCGGCAAAGAAAAAGTGTGTGAATCCAAGATCAGCTAAGTTATTCTTTGGTTACTTCAATACACTAGCATGTCTTTTCTCTGATGTATTGTATCATTTAGAGTGTCAACTATGAAATATGTAATGGGTGATGGTGTGAAGAAAATCATGTCAGCTTGACGTTACCCAAATCCAGAACAAATTCAAGAAAGCGTACAGAATTATATAGAGCCCTAATTGCATGGAATCTTCCATCTCATATTGCTCAAATAAACAGCAAACTTTGTTTAAAAAAAACAGATAAAGCAACACCTCGCGACACAACGCCTCTCCCCTAATTGTCCTAGATAGTTTGTGTGTATGCATTGGCTACGTGTGCCTTAATTTTTATTTAATGTAGTTCTGTCCTTGAGCTGTTCTTGTCTATTAATGTTCTGTATTATGTCATTCGGTATTATGTTTAGTGTTTTGTGTGGACCCCAGGAAGAGTAGCTGCTGCTTTTGCAACAGCTAATGGGGATCCTAATAAAATACCAAATACCAAAGTCATGACCCCTTAGGCAAATAGTAGGGGTCCCATAGTGCCTTTGGCTGAGGTCACACAATGGACGAAGAGGCACGTGTGTAATGGGCCATGGACAACTGGAGAACTGCACAGCCAGATGGGGAGCTATAGAAGAATGTGTTGGTTTCGGACTTGGGCCTGCACTGCTTTATGAGTCCTCCTTCTCTCACCATCATCTCGCTCTCTCTGCGCAGGACCTGGGTCGTGTTCAGTAGGTGGATTTTATGAAACAGGAAGGTACTACCAGAACTTGACTAATGAGAAGACAGATGTTCACTTTCTGTTGCAAAGAATTTTGCTGCAATGTGTCCTACTGAACACTGCAGGACACACCGAATTCCTCATGTTTATGCGTCCCAATCCTCCAAGTGACCAGCAGAGCAGATCCCTCCACCTGATTCTGATCAACTTCCCAGGGATATCCAACAAAATATTCTGCACATTCCCACATGGCTTCAACCTGATCCAAAGCTCTCACAGATGAGTTTGTGGATGGGAGAGTTATGGAGATGTTTAAAGAGAAAACACACCAGTACCTGCATGAGGATTACCGGTATGTTAATATTAAAGATGTGAATGTTTGGCTAATATACTCCACTGTTCAAAAATTCTTTCATTTTACTGAATGCGTTTGTCCTCTGCTAAAGATGCCTTTAGAGGAGGGGTTGTCTAGGAGGATTTTGGTCCACAACACTGCTACTTTTATTGGGGTGGCAGGGTAGCCTAGTGGTTAGAGTGTTGGACTAGTAACTGAAAGGTTGCAAGTTCAAATCCCAAGCTGACATGGTACAAATTTGTTGTTCTCCCCTGGAACAGGCAGTTATCCCACTGTTCCTAAGCTGTCATTGAAAATAAGAATTTGTTCTTAACTGACTTGCCTAGTAAAAAAAATTGAGGAAGGCTCCATTTTAACTAACAAAATCTATGGCAGTGGGTTCTTTTAAACTGTGGCTGACAGGGGTTTAGCAAAGCTTGAGGGTAACTGGCATCAGTGGTGTGTATTCATGGATGCCAAGGGAAGCCAGGCTTCCCCAAATATTTGACCAATAAGAATTGATCTTTTGTCTTTCTGTGTTTTCATAATTTTCAGTCAATTTGCAAATGGCTGAATATCACTGGAGAAATTAAGCGAGAGATGGAAACATCTTCGCTCTATCTCAGTATGTATAGCCCATATATCTGATGCTGTCTGGACAAAATTTTGATTGATGCCAGGAAGCATTTGACTTCCATTTATAAAAAAACATTAAATAATTAGCCAATCAGTGTTGAGCTGAACTCAACTGTAGGTTGTCCTGTTGGAGCAAAATGCCTCCCAAGGGAGGCCAGTTTGGATTTGGCTTCACACCAAATCAAATCACATCCTAAGCAAAACATCATTTTAGTTTCTGGTCTGCTTGTGTTGATGTCCTGCAGAAGCTTAGCTTGCTAAATTGGCCTTTTCCTAAGCCATGGATGGAGATGGGGATTTGGACTTGTGGTTTTGACTTAATTCTCTGTACAGGCCAATGATTATGAGGGTGATTCTGATCTAACCATAAATTAAATGTTGTTGCACTGCCCAGAGACAATTTAAGTTAAATATGTAGCCTGGATGTAGCCTAGCCCTTTTAGGTTCACGTTAACTAGCTAATTAAGTTAGCTGGTTTGTTGTTGCCCATGCGAGCAAGTTAAGCTAGCAAGCATTTTAGCTAGGTAGCCTATGACAACAAAATGTATGACAGAGCCATAGACCGTTTTGCCAACATGAAAGAGAACATTGGCGTTCAACTAGTCTACAAGTAGGGTGAGTCCCAAAAATGTTTTTACTTGTGCTAGGTGCACACACACACACAGAAATCAGTTTCATGGACAGTCACATGATAGTTAGCAACATTGATTGGATTAGATTGTTTTTGGTATCTTTAAGTTTGTTTTCAGTGTATTAAACTGAGTATATATAGCCTTGTTGATTTGATGATGTTTAAATGTTTAAGTTGAAATGACATTGCTCCTGTTGAATTTGTTCTGACTTGCAGCAACTCTGTGGTTCTAAATCAGTAGTTGTTTGGTAAACTGTCGAAAACATTAACTTGCTTGACCATGTTGCAGGTCATATAACTGTTTGTTACATGTGTAGCTGGTGTGAAATGGCTAGTTAGCTAGCAGGATACGCGCTAACAGCATTTCAATCAGTGATGTCACTCGCTCTGAAATCTTGAAGTAGTTGTACCCCTTGCTCTGCAAGGGCTGCGCCTTTTGTGGAGCGATGGGTAACGATGCTTCGAGGGTGGCTGGTTCGAGCCCAGGTAGGGGCGAGGAGAGGGAAGGAAGCTATACTGTTACATTGATGCTGTTGACCCGGATCACTGGTTGCTGCGGAAAAGGAGGAGGTCAAAAGGGGGGTGAGTGTAACCAGTGTGAAATGGCTAGTTAGCTAGCAGGATACGCGCTAACAGCATTTCAATCGGTGACGTCACTCGCTCTAAAACCTTGAAGTAGTTGTACCCCTTGCTCAGTAAGGGCCGTGGCTTTTGTGGAGCGATGGGTAACGATGTTCGAGCCCAGGTAGGGGCGAGAAGAGGGAAGGAAGCTATACTGTTACACATGCAATATTTGCTTTGTGGACTTCACCGGACAGATGTTGCTCTCTGGTTTTGTGATGAAACAAATGTATGTGTAGTTGAATTTATTCCGCCACTGTGTGACTGTTGTCTTTTTGTTATCACAGCCTTACTGTATATCACGGATGGGTTATAGAGCTAACAACGCAACTATCACAACATATGTTGTAATATGGATGTTTTACTGGCTTGGCTTGGCTTTTTCAGGGATTTTACCCACGCACCGCTACTGACTGGCGCTCCTGTTCCTGGAAACTGAGGTTTTTATCAAGCTGGCTGCCTATCAGGCCTTGTTGAGCCTGCAGTCAACACACACTTCAGTACAAAGGGTGTCACTGACCCTGAGATTCTCATTCGGGCAAAAGACAGTCCTCTCCTCGACTCCTCCATCTTCTCTCCTCCATGACCCGGAAACCGATGTGGTCGAGAACAGTGGAGTATGGCAGAGTTAGCCAAACCAATGGAGAATCTCCCCCTGTCTGTGTAAGAGTTATTTGTCCTTACTTTCCAGATTTTCTGGCCCCCCATTTTTACAGCTAATAACAAGATGGTTCCCTTTCAGTCAGTCATTCTGTATAACATACTATGCGGAATCAACAACCAGTCATATTCACCACAACGGACAATGGGCCAATGGATGCCACGCCCGCCCTTAGAAGCCCCGCCTTCCTGGCTATAATACCGAGGCTCACATTAATTTCCTCAATTATTTGCTCTTCAGCTCTCCTGAAGGAAGAACATGTCATGCAAAAACCTTTCAAGCACAAGAAGACTACGAGACTTAGCTCCGACGTAGGTGTCTGTTAGTGGGGAGAGACTAGTCATCCCCCTAGATGTTTTGGGTCTTGGTATGGGTTTTTGTGTTTGCTAAAAGCTAACTACTTTCTACTCTCCTTGTGTAGCTAATGATTCCTTGCTTGGCCAGTGGTAAGAGTAAGTTCAAAAAAGACTAACCAGCGGAGTTTGTACCTCTGACCGTGCCCTAAGGCATGGGGTTTCACAATTAAAATTCACATTATCCTGTTTGCCTGGGGTTGGAAACATGCCCAGGAGGCATTGGATTCGACCAGTTCATGTGACCATTGACTCCGGCTGTGTTCAACTTCCATTGAGTGTCAGGGCTGACTTTGTGAGAAAGATTAGGGCTGCTGGGGAAGGGTCTTCCGGGGGAAGCGACCTCGGGAATAGGGTTGTCTGAGGCCGGGAGAGAGCAGCAGCGGTGGTCTGAGTTGATAGGGGTGTCATTCCAGCCGATTGAGGCTCGTTACGGTTTCTCTGGCAGTGTTCAGAGTCCAGATTCCATTGATGATATACTATCCCTGGTTGACTCTGGAGAGTTTTCAGAGTGTGAATCGGATGACATCAGAGGCACAGCTTTGGATTCGGCAGGGGGAGTGAACCATTGGTGGCTAATGCGCCTTTGATGGAGCAGTGTCATAGGGCGGCAGATCACCTGGGGTCTGTCTTCTCCCCCGTAGTGTATTTCCTCCAGTTTTGGGGGAAGGTATTTACCTCCTGTCCCTGCAGCAGTGACACATTGCTTACCCCTGTTTAGAGATTTCTCAGATGAGCTAAAGGTGACCTGGGATTCCTCTCATTCAGACAGGCTGGCAAGCTACTCCGGAGGCTAACAAGGGGGATAATCCGAGCACAGCGCTTCAGAATAAACAGTGCCGGTTCTTGGCGGAGCAGCTGGACCAAATGTACCAGGCTGATGTGGTCGCAAGACTGTAGATGTATGATATTGATTTCCGGCAGGAGCTGAATAAGGCAGTGGAGGTGGGTTTCAGAGCACTATGGCTGATTTTGTGCTGTGTCTATCATGGTGTACTATCCTGGTTGTGGGTAAAAGTATGGGGGCGATGATGGTATCTCAAAGGGGCCCTCCTCCACAAGCATGTACTGTGGCAACAGTGCTCCCAAGTGGTTCATTCAATGGGGGCAAGTTACTGTTTGCCGAAGTCCGAGAACCCGGTGTGGGTCGGGTAGGGCCTTGGATCAGAACAGCCCTACCACGAAATCACATTGCTTCTACCCAAGGTCCCTCTGTGTTCAGGGGTATCGAGAGTGAGATAGCATGTGTTGGTAAGATTCTACAACAGGACGGCGGTGGCATACATCAACAGGCAGGGGGTGGGGTCGCAATATTTCTCACTCCTAAACCTGTCTCGTTATATGTTAATATGGAACAGCTTTTCCAGTCACTCAGGGCGACATATCTTCCAACATTCTCTAAACGTGGGTGTGGATCTACGATCCAGAGTGGAGACTGCACCCCTTGGCGGTTGACCAGTTTTGTCTGTTTTGCTAATCCAGTTTGGGATAGGGTGCTTTCCGTCTTTCTCATTGGATTATGGAGGCTATCACCCTGGTGTATGACAGCAAAGAACAAGGTTTTCCTAGTTGTGAGCGTGCTCAGTCCACTAGGGGTGTGTTGTCTGCTTGGGCATTGTTCAGGAGCATGAAGATTAGTGATATCTGTTCTGCAGCGAGTTAGGGTTCCCAACATACCTTTCATTATAGTTTCACACCATAGTGTTCTTATGGCTGGGTCTGGTAGTGTGTGTTAGGCAGTGTGAATGTATTCGCGTTACCACAGTTCCCTTATTGTTTGAGCCTTGGGCTGCCATGGAAGCGCACAAGTACACCGTTTCCAGTTTACTGCAAGTTTCCTGTGGGTCTGAGCTTCAGGCTGCCGTTGTTTATCGACTCTGGTCGAGGGTGCGCTTTACCAAGTCACGATATTGTGACCCCACCCCCTGCCTTTTCAAGGCAATTGTTGGTTAATTAAAGGGCTACATTGGTTCCAGGATGTCTACACCATAGACATAGAATCACTAGAATGGACCTAGCCCCTAAGACCATGTAAATTAGACTGAACCTGCACCCTTATGGGTACACTGAATATGGCTGACATGGTATTTCTGTGATCTACACTAGCTAGGTTTCCATCCAATTGGCGACAGATTTTCATGAGAATATTTTAGAATGTGCATTAAGAAAATATGCACATTTTCCCACCAGTGGTGTTTCCAACAAACTGACTTGTTGAGGATAAAAATCAGTGCGTGATGATATAGTGCAAACAAGCTTTTTCTGCAAAGGTTTTCATGTATGAATAAAAAATCTAAAGTTCAATTGTGTTTCAATCACATTTTCAACTCTACTGATAGTTCTGTCACAAATACTGTTGGATAAGAGTGAGAATACTTTTATTTGTCAAACGGCCATCAAGCATCACTCATCATGTCACCAGAATAAGACCTTTAGATATGTATTGGAAAGTAGCATCAATCTCATCACCTTGCACATTCACCACCCTGTGAAGTTCATCATCATTTATTTCATCTGCAGCATAATAAATTGCATTCCTGAGTTTAGTGAGAGGACCATAAACCATAGTTTTGCGTGACTACACATTTACTTTGATATGATATGTTATAACAATATTTGCACATAAATTAATTTCCATCGCCATTTCCCACATAATTAATTTTATCAACACAAAAAGATCCCACCATGTCAAAGAACAAATTATGTCGGCATTTATAAAATTACAACGAAATTTCCTGTTTCCACCACAGCTGTAGTGCTTTAAAAACAAATATACACTACCGTTCAAAAGTTTGGGGTCACTTAGAAATGTCTTTGTTTTTGAAAGAAAAGCAAATTTTTTGTTCATTAAAATAACATTAAATTGATCAGAAATACAGTGTAGACATAGTTAATGTTGTAAATGACTATTGTAGCTGGAAACGGCAATTTGTTTATGGAATATCTACATAGGCGTACAGAGGCCCATTATCAGCAACCATCACTCCTGTGTTCCAATGGCATGTTGGGTTAGCTAATCCAAGTATATCCTTTTAAAAGGCTAATTCATCATTAGAAAACCATTTTGCAATTATGTTAACACAGCTGAAAACTGTTGTTCTAATTAAAGAAGCAATTACAACTGGCCTTCTTTAGACGAGTTGAGTATCTGGAGCATCAGCATTTATAGGTTCGATTACAGGCTCAAAATGGCCAGAAACAAATAACTTTCTTCTGAAACTCGTCAGTCTATTCTTGTTCTGGGAAATTAATGCTATTCCATTCGAGAAATTGCCAAGAAACTGATGATCTCGTACAACGCTGTGTACTACTTCCTTCACAGAACAGTGTAAACTGACTCTAACCAGAATAGAAAGAGGAGTGGGACGCCACGGTGCACAACTGAGCAAGAGGACAAGTACATTAGAGTGTCTAGTTTGATAAACAGACGCCTTACAAGTCCTCAACTGGCAGCTTCATTAAATAGTACCCGCAACACACCAGTCTCAACGTCAACAGTGAAGAGGCGACTCCGGGATGCTGGCCTTCTAGGCAGAATTCCTCTGTCCAGTGTCTGTGTTCTTTTGCCCATCTTAATCTTTTATTTTTATTGGCCAGTCTGAGAAATGTATTTTTCTTTGCAACTCTGCCTAGAAGGCCAGCATCCCGGAGTCGCCTCTTCACTGTTGACATTGAGACTAGTGGCTAGAGCGCACATGTAGCCTACATGAGATTATTATTATGCACAAATATTGGGAAGGATCATCAAGATTGCACTGTCACCCCCTTGTGAAGTTTTTCGTCATTTATTTTCATCTGTAGTTTAATAAACTGCATGCTTTCTCACACAACATATCATCACGGGACTACAAGTTTACTTCAATATGTGGTTATTAAAATGTTTCCACCGACATTTCTCGAATAATTAATTTTACAGACACAAAAAGATCCCACCTTGTCTAGCGTATTTTGTTTGGTCAACATTTGGAAAGTTTACCGACTTATTCCATCCGACCTGTCTTTACATTTTTTATCTGACTTTACTCACAAAAAAAGGTTGGATGGAAACCAGGTTAGTGACACAATAATATTACATGAATTCCTACTCTCTGGGAGGTGTTCTACATGTTTCCCAACCAGTGGGTACTTGGCCTTTCCACAGGGGGTACTTGAGGAGACTCATGAGACCATAGTGTTACTGGTAAAGGGGGGGTACTTATGGGGGGTACTTATGGGGTACTCTTGGCAGAGCAAAATGTACTCTGTGGTACATTAACCGAAAAAGGTTGGGAACCACTGGTCTATATCACTAGGGGAACATGACTGTCATCTGACGTCTGTGACTCGGAAACACTGGTACAGGTTAATATAGCACGACATCTTGTGGCAGAAAAGTAGAATGTACAAATACAAGTAGTTTCACTCCTGTGTTACTACTGTTAATCCTACATCAGTGGAGGCTGCTGAGGGCAGGACGGCTCATAATAATGGCCGGAATGGAGTAAATGGAATGGCATCAAACACACCGTCTTTTTTTAAATGTGTTTTATACCATTCCATTTACTCGACTCCAGACATTATTATGAGCCTCCACTGGCCTACATGTATTGTCTATGGCTCTATCTGATTGTCTTACCTTGTGTTTTCATCTACACTCAGTAGCAAGTTTATTTAATACACCACCCGTTCAATGGTTCGCTTCTACAGACAATGAGTGCTGGAGTACAGAGCCAGAACAACAAAAAATGTGTCACTGTCCCAATCATTTTGGAGCTCACTGTATATACAGTACAAGTCAAAAGTTTGGACACACCTACTGTACTCTTTTCAGGTTTATTTTTATTTTTTACTATTTTCTACATTGCAGAACAATTGTGAAGACATGAAACTAGAAATAACACATATGGAATCATGTAGTAACCAAAAATTGTTAAACAAATAGTACGTACAGTCACTGTGGGGATGACATCATCGATGCACTTATTGATGACTGATGTGGTGTACTCCTCAATGCCATCGGAGGAATCCCAGAACATATTCCAGACTGTGCTAGCAAAACAGTCCTGTAGCCTAGCATCTGCTTGATGCTGACCACTTTCTTATTGATCGAGTCACTGGTGCTTCCTGCTTAAATTTTTGCATGTAAGCAGGAATCCGGATGATAGAATTATGGACAGATTTGCCAAATGGAGGGAGAGGGAGAGCTTTGTATGCGTCTCTGTGTGTGGAGTAAAGGTAGTCTAGATTTTTTACCCTTCTGGTTGCACATTTAACATCACGGCGCCGACAGAGATGGCAGCCTCGCTTCACGTTCTCAGGAAGCTATGCAGTATTTTGTTTTTTTATGGATTACTTCTTACATTGTTACCCCGGGAAATCTTAAGTTTTATTACATACAGCCGGGAGGAATTATTGGATATAAGAGCAATGTCAACTTACCAACATTACAACCAGGAATACGACTTTCCTGAAGCGGATCCTCTGTTTGGTCCACTAACTAGGACAACAGACTGGACCCAAAACAACGGTGGCGGAGGAGAAGGGGTAGACAGGGCGGTGTTCTGGTCAGGCTCTGTAGACGGGCACATCGTGCACCGCTCCCGAGTATACTACTTGCCAATGTCCAGTCCCTGGACAACAAGGTAGACGAAATCCGAGCAAGGATTGCCTTCCAGAGAGACATCAGAGACTGAAACATTCTTTGCTTCACGGAAACATGGCTCACTCAGGACACGTTATCTGAGTCGGTACAGCCACCTGGTTTCTCCACGCATCGCGCTGACAGAAACGAACATCTATCTGGTAAGAAGAAGGGCGGGGGTGTGTGTCTTATGATTAACGAGTCGTGGTGTGATCATAAAAACATACAGGAACTCAAGTCCTTTTGTTCACCTGACATAGAATTCCTTACAATCAAATGCAATACAGTGGCACCGACACGGCCCACTACCAAAACCTGCGGGCTCACCTTTACCGCAGCCAACGTGAGTAAAACATTTAAGCGTGTTAACCCTCGCAAGGCTGCCGGCCCAGATGGCATCCCTGGCCGTGTCCTCAGAGCATGCGCAGACCAGCTGGCTGGTGTGTTTACGGACATATTCAATCAGTCCCTATCCCAGTCTTCTGTTCCCAAATGCTTCAAGAGGGCCACCATTGTTCCTGTTCCCAATAAAGCTAAGGTAACTGAGCTAAATGACTATCGCCCCGTAGCACTCACTTCCGTCATCATAAAGTGCTTTGAGAGACTGGTCAAGGATCATATCACCTCCATTCTACCAGACACCCTAGACCCACTCCAATTTGCTTACCGTCCCAATAGGTCCACAGACGACGCAATCGCAATCACACTGCACACTGCCCTAACCCATCTGGACAAGAGGAATACCTACAGTATGTAAGAATGCTGTTCATTGACTACAGCTCAGCATTTAACACCATAGTACCCTCCAAACTCGTTATTAAGCTCGAGCCCCTAGGTCTCGACCCAGCCCTGTGCAACTGGGTCCTGGACTTCCTGAGGGGACGGCCCCAGGTGGTGAGGGTAGGAAACAACATCTCCACCCCGCTGATCCTCAACACTGGGGCCCCACAAGGATGCGTTCTCAGCCCTCTTCTGTACTCGCTGTTTACCCATGATTGCGTGGCCAAGCACGCCTCCAACTCAATCATCAAGTTTGCTGACGACACTACAGTGGTAGGCTTGATTACCAACAACGATGAGATGGCCTACAGGGAGGAGGTGAAGGCCCTTGGCATGTGGTGTCAGGAAAATAACCTCTCACTCAACGTCAACAAAATGAAGAAGATGATCGTGGACTTCAGGAAACAGCAGAGGGAGCACCCCCCTATCCACATCGACGGGACAGTAGTGGAGAAGGTGGAAAGTTTTAAGTTCCTCGGTGTACACATCACGGACAAACTGAAATGGTCCACCCACACAGACAGTGTGGTGAAGAAGGCACAACAGCGCCTCTTCAACTTCAGGAGGCTGAAGAAATTCAGCTTGTCACCAAAAACACTCACAAACCTCTACAGATGCACAATCGAGAGAATCCTGTCGGGCTGTATCACCGCCTGGTACGGCAACTGCTCCGCCCACAACCGTAAGGCTCTCCAGAGGGTAGTGAGGACTGCACAACGCATCACTGGGGGTAAACTACCTGCCATCCCGGACACCTACACCACCCGATGTCACAGGAAGGCCAAAAAGATCATCAAGGACAACAACCACCCGAGCCACTGCCTGTTCACCCCGTTATCATCCAGAAGGTGAGGTCAGTACAGGTGCATCAAAGCTGAGACCGAGAGACTGAAAAACAGCTTCTATCTCAAGGCCATCAGACTGTTAAACAGCCACCACTAACATTAAGTGGCTGCTGCCAACATACTGACTTAAATCTCTAGTCACTTAAAATAATATAAAATTGGATGTAACAAATGTTTCACTAGCCACTTTAAACAGTTTTGTATATAATGTTTACATATTCGACATTACTCATATCAAATGTATATACTGTACTATATACCATCTACTGCATCTTGCCTATGCCGGTCAGCCATCGCTCATCCATATATTTATATATACATACTCATATTCAATCCTTTACACTTGTGTATAAGGTAGTTGTTGTGAAATTGTTAGATTACTTGTTAGATACTACTGCATGGTCGGAACTAGAAGCACAAGCATTTCGCTACATTCGCATTAACATCTTCTAACCATGTGTATGTGACAAATACAATTTTATTTTATTTGGTAGAAATTAGGTAAAACAGATTTGAGTTTCCCTGCATTAAAGTCCCTTGTCTACTAGGAGCGCCGTCTCTGGGTGAACGTTTTCTTGTTTGCTTATGGCGGAATACAGCTCATTCAATGCTGTCTTTAGTGCCAGCCTCAGTCTGTGGTGGTATGTAAACAGCTATGAAAAATATAGATGAAAACTCTCTTGGTAGATAGTGTGGTCTACAGTTTATCATGAGATACTCTACTTCAGGTGAGCAACAGCTTGATATCGTGCACCAGCTGTTATTTACAAAAATACGTAGTCCGCCGCCCCTTGTCGCTGTTCTATCCTGCCGGTACAGCGTATAACCAGCCAGATGAATGTTGATATTGTCGTCGTTCAGCCACGACTCCGTGAAGCATAAGATATTACAGTTTTGAATGTCCCGTTGGTAGTTCAATCTTTTGCATAGGTCATCTATTTTATCCTCCAAAGTTTGCATGTTGGCTATCAGAATGCAAGGAAATGGAGGTTTATTCGATCGCCTACGAATTCTCAGAAGGCAGCCCGCCCTCTGGCCCCTCTTCTTCATGCAAATCACAGGGATCCGGGCCTGTTCCCGAGAAGGCAGTATATTATTCACGTCGGGCTCTTCAGACTCGTTAAAGGAAAAAAAGGATTCTGCCAGTCCGTGGTGGGTAATCGCAGACCTTATGTCCAGACGTTATTTTCGGTCATAAGAGACGGTAGCGGCAACATTATGTACAAAATAAGTTACAAAATATGTGACAAACAACGCAAATAAACGAACAAAAAAACACAATCAGTTGGGGACACGTAAAACGTCAGCCTTCTTCTCCGGCGCCATTGTTACAAAGTAGCAGAGTTGCCTTTTGACTGAAAGATATTAATTATCAGATCATCACTTGACAAATATAACATTTTCCCGGCTCTTCTCAACTTGTTTTTTAGGCATTGACAACATTCAGAACACCATTATTTGAGTTGGTGGATACAGTGACAATTTAATATAAAATAAGCTATGTTTTTGAATGTGTGCATCTCATTTCTGAGTGCAATAGCAGTTTCTCTGTATCTTTGTAAGGGGGACACAAATACGTCACATGTCTCTTGATAAGTAAAAGTTGCAAGATTAAGTTGTATTTCGTACAGATTAGGCCTTGACATGAATGTTTATACTTAGCAAACAAAGTATCACATGAAAAAATATATTTTGATTAAAATAATGAAAGAAAATGAATGTGATAGTGTCGAACATGTTACAATGCACTAAAAGACAATGCACATCAAAAACAAATAGAGCAAAGCTAGCTATGAGACAACATTTTGAATTGATCCAATTTAATATTCCATCCCCGCCTGCCACCTCCTGACTACTGAAACCTTACAGGCTAACAGAGGTGTTCCTAGACCTTTGACTGGCCATGCTGTGGGCCGAGCCCCTGCGGTAAGCGGCCAGCACCCTCTTGCTGATCAGCCCATGCTTGTGGAACGTCAGCAAGAGCTGGTTCCGGAACTTCTTTCCGATGAAGGCGTACAGCACGGGGTTGACTGCGCAGTGTGTGAACGCTATCACCTTGGTCACGTACAGCGCCACACTCACACTGTTCTGGAACTCACACGTCACCTCTCCCAGTGAGCCGCCCCGCATCAATGTGTCAACCAGCACGCTGATGTTGCACGGCAGCCAACACATCACGAACGCAAGCACCACGGCCAGGATGATGCGCATGGCCTTGTGTTTGTGGTCGCCGTTGCGCATGCCACCGAACATCGTCGCCGCCGTGCAGCTGTAACAGACGACCATGACCGCCAGTGGCAGGAAGAAGCCCAGCGTGTGGCGGAGCACCCGCATAAACACCCGCCACTGGTCGCTGCTCGACGCAGTCAGGTTCTCGTAGCAGATAGTCTGGTCGCCGAGATCCTCCAGTTGGATAGCTTCCCGCTGGACCACCGCAGGCAATGAGAGAAGCCCCGCCCCCAGCCACACGGCTCCACAAACTATCCCCACCATGTGGCGCCGGTGAGCCAGCGCCTGCGTGGTCTTCACGATAGCCAGGTAGCGGTCCACGCTAATGCACGCTAACAGGAAGACCCCACTATAAAAGGCAGCATCCTGGAGGCCAGACAGGAGCTTGCAGAGGAAGGTACCAAAGATCCAGTGAGAGTAGACGTAGACGGCCCAGAAGGGGAGGGTCAGGGAGAAGAGGAGGTCGGCCATGGCTAGGTGCATCAGGTAGATGTCTGTGGGGGTCCGGCCCCTGGCTATGCAGCACACCACGTAGATGACCACACTGTTGCCCAGCACACTTAGGACAAACACGGTGATGTAGGTGACCATCAGACCAATACTGCTCAAGCCCAAGACAGACACACCACAGGGGGCTGCATTGAGCTCGTATATGAGAGGAAAGGTGGAGTTGTAGATGTCGGAGTAGAAGGAATCATTGAAGTCAATTTCTTGCATTTTCACGAGCTGCATGAAAAAAAAACAAGGAATTGAAATTGAAGATGTCTCAATCAACTAAACACCCTGAGTGGTATCAGTGAAACAACTAAACACCCTGAGTGGTATCAGTGAAACAACTAAACATCCTGAGTGGTATCAGTGGAACAACTAAACACCCTGAGTGGTATCAGCGGAACAACTAAACACCCTGAGTGGTATCAGTGAAACAACTAAACATCCTGAGTTTTATCAGTGGAACAACTAAACACCCTGAGTGGTATCAGTGAAACAACTAAACACCCTGAGTGGTATCAGTGGAACAACTAAACACCCTGAGTGGTATCAGTGAAACAACTAAACACCCTGAGTGGTATCAGTGGAACAACTAAACACCCTGAGTGGTATCAGTGAAACAACTAAACACCCTGAGTGGTATCAGTGAAACAACTAAACACCCTGAGTGGTATCAGTGAAACAACTAAACACCCTGAGTGGTATCAGTGAAACAACTAAACATCCTGAGTGGTATCAGTGAAACAACTAAACATCCTGAGTGGTATCAGTGTAACTACGAAACACCCTGAGTGGTATCAGTGGAACAACTAAACACCCTGAGTGGTATCAGCGGAACAACTAAACACCCTGAGTGGTATCAGCGGAACAACTAAACACCCTGAGTGGTATCAGTGAAACAACTAAACATCCTGAGTGGTATCAGCGGAACAACTAAACACCCTGAGTGGTATCAGCGGAACAACTAAACACCCTGAGTGGTATCAGTGGAACAACTAAACACCCTGAGTGGTATCAGTGGAACAACTAAACACCCTGAGTGGTATCAGCGGAACAACAAAACACCATGAGTGGTATCAGTGGAACAACTAAACACCCTGTGGTATCACCGGAACAACTAAACACCCAGAGTAGTATCAGCGGAACAACTAAACACCCTGAGTGGTATCAGTGGAACAACTAAACACCCTGAGTGGTATCAGCGGAACAACTAAACACCCTGAGTGGTATCAGTGGAACAACTAAACACCCTGAGTGGTATCACCGGAACAACTAAACACCCAGAGTAGTATCAGCGGAACAACTAAACACCCTGAGTGGTATCAGTGGAACAACTAAACAATGTTACATTGAACTGGGTGAATGGAATTTGAATGACAGTCATCCAATATTCTCTTATAGAAATTAGTCCATGCTCATAAAAAACGAATCGTCTTCCCTCATCTTCCCTCACCGACCGCCACTGGTCCCTGTGTATTATAATATTTTGTGTTTAGATATGTAGTTACTTTGTTACATGTTTTTTTTAAACAACTAATTGTGCAATTAACTCTTATGTTATATGTACAACTCAACATTTGGCATAACCACAAGTGAAAAACATTCTCTACAATGAATGTCTGGTTGAAATTAAGTATTAGCCTGACAGACCAGTTAAATAACTGGTAAGTCACATCCATACCTTGCTTTACATGTCCACTTGACAGCTTAGAAAAGCAGCAGAAAACTTTAGAAGCAGTGTCTGTCTCGGAGTCTCAGCACTTCTGAACTGAAATTGTATTATTTTCAAGTCTGTTTCTCAAACACTAGACTGAAGTCCTCTAGTGTCCACAGTTTGATATCAACAGATCAACGTTGAGAAACTAGAGAAGCTTAAGGAAGTGGACAGAACCACAGATACGGTTTGAGACTAGATACAGAGATGACGACAGAGTTCCACAGAGTAGGGACAGCCTGTTTTATTTCCATTTATTCAATACAGTATGTATATATTCGAATATACAGTATGAGAGAATCTCCCAGAGATGAAAGAATCTACTGATGACGATGGAGCAGATCTCTCAATTGAATTAGTTTGGTGGTGTAAGACAGGGAATTTTTACTGGGATTAAATGTCAGGAATTGTGAAATGTATTTGGCTAAGGTGTATGTAAACTTCCGACTTCAACTGTATATACACACACACACACATTTTTTGGTACACCCCACCAAATATCCCTGTCAGTGTGTAATGAATACGATGGGAGACAGAGAGCTGGTTTCAAGCGCAGGGTGCAGCAGGTGTTTATTGTAAAGGACCACAGGAGGAGACAGGTATCTGGGTCCAGGGGCAGGCAGAAGGTCATACACAGGGGGTCCAAAAAGGCAACAGTACAGGCAGGGAAAAGGCTAGTAATGTTGTCCGGGAGATCAGGCAATAGGTTGACGACAGGAATTCTGATAGGCTAAAGTACAGGCAGGGAATAGGCAAAAAAGGCATTGTTAGTGAGGCAGGCAAAAACTATCATACACGGGAGGTGTATATTACGGGGAAAAACAGAGCTCAGAATAGAAGTATGTCACAAAACAAACAATACCTCACAATGATGGGGTGCAAAGAACTGAACTAAATAGTGTGTGTAAATGTGTAAATGACATACAGGTGTGTGAACAGGTGATCAGAATTCAGGTGATTAAGATCTGGAGAGTGAGCTGCATTCAGGGGATCTAGGTGTTTGATAGTGTGAGCTGGAAAGTGGGCTGGAAAGTGAGCTGCGTTCAGGGGATCTACGTGTTTGAGCGTGTGAGTTGGAAGCAGACGTTACACAGTGGAGGCTCCTCAGTGAATTCTTTTTTTTTTTAAATAGTGAAACATTTAAAAATATCCTTTTTACATAAAACTATACTAAATATACTCACGTCAACAAATAATTAAATAAAACACACTGTTTTGCATTGGTCTACAGTAGCCTCAACAGCACTCTCTGAGGTAGCACCATGGTGTAGCTGGAGGGAGGACAGCTAGTTTCCGTCCTCGTCTGGGTACATTGACTTCAGTACAAAACCTAGGAGGCTCATGGTTCACACCCCCTTCTATGGTCTTACACAGTAATTATGACAACTTACGGAGGATGTCTTCCAACCTATCAGAGCTCTTGCAGCATGAACTGCCATGTTGTACACGCAATCAAAGAATCAGAGCATAACCTACAGCTAACTTAAACTATTGAGCATAAAATGTGGTGAGTAGTTGACTTAAAGAGAGACAACATTTCTTTAAAAATGAAAAAGAACCGAGAGAGAGAGAGAGACCTAGCTATATTTCATAGTATTTCTTTTCACTTTCACAGCTAACGAATGCATATGTAGATTTAGAGTTAGAATAGTAGAATACACAATAGTTGTGCATCAGCATTTATTATGAGCCGTCCTCCCCTCAGAAGCCTGCTGTGGTCTCGAATAACCAAATACAGTACAAGTCAAAAGTTTGGACACACCAACTCATTCCAGGGTTTTTCTTTATTTTTACTATTTTCTACATTGTAGAATGATAGTGAAGACATCAAACCTATGAAATAACACACATGGAATCATGTAGTAACCGAAAAAGGTTTTTATATTTGAGATTCTTCAAAGTAGCCTTTGCCTTGATGACAGCTTTGCACACTCTTGGCATTCTCTCAACCAGCTTCATGAGGTAGTCACCTGGAATGCATTTCAATTAACAGGTGTTCCTTGTTGAAAGTACATTTGTGGAATGTCTTTCCTTCTTAATGCGTTTGAGCAAATCATTTGTGTTGTGACAGAAGATGGCTCTCATGAGGACCGGAAAGGAAGACCCAGCGTTACCTCTGCTGCATATGATAAGTTCATTAAAGTTACCAGCCTCAGAAATTGCAGCCCAAATAAATGCGTCACAGAGTTCAAGTAACAGACACATCTCAACATCAACTGTTCAGAGGAGACTGCGTGAATCAGGCCTTCATGGTCGAATTTCTGCAAAGAAACCACTACTAGAGGACACCAATAAGAAGAAGATATTTGCTTGGGCAAAGAAACATGCAAATTGGACATTATACCGGTGGAAATATGTCCTTTGGTCTTATAAATCCAAATCTGAGATTTTTGGTTCTAACCGCCGTGTCTTTGTGAGGCGCAGAGTACGTGAACGGATTATCTCTGCATGTGTAGTTCCCACCATGAAGAATGGAGGAGGAGGTGTGATGGTGTGAGGGTGCTTTGCTTGTGTCACTGTCTGTGATTTATTTAGAATTCAAGGCACTCTTAACCAGCATGGCTACCACAGCAATCTGCAGTGAAACGCCATCCCATTTGGTTTGCGCTTAGTGGGACTATACTTTGTTTTTCAACAGGACAATGACCCAACACACATCCAGGCTGTGTAAGGGCTATTTGACCAAGGAGAGTGACGGAGTGATGGAGTGCTGCATCAGATGACCTGGCCTCAACAGTCACCTGACCTCAACCCAGTTGAGATGGTTAAATACATGCTTAATCATGTGGACAAGTATCCTGCCTCTACTGTATTGTGTTCAGGAGAAAATGGGGGTCATGTTGCAAGTAACTGCATCAAGGTAAATAAAAGCCATTTTTCTCAGTTCCACGCTATGAGCAGTTACTGCCTTTTTGCTTGGTAGGGCAGTATAGGCGTGTAGAGAGAACTGTTCTACCTGTCCCAGGTGAAGTGGGAAATACAAAAATATGATTAGTTCTGGAGGGGCACTGTGTTATAGACATATCTATGTTATATTAATTCCAAAACAATACACTTCTTTACTGTTGTTTTGTTGAATATCAGTTGGAAAGACAAAACACTTGAACACTTTTGTTTTGCTAACCTTGTTTGCTTCCAGTGTGAACTAAAATATAAACAAATACAAAGACCCAATGTAAACAATGATGGACTGGCATACCTGTTAATGACTTTTAACCTGGTAATGGTTGCACCTTTACACAGGCCAGCCTTGACATGTGCCAAAAAAATGCATCCGGTCAATCGCTTGGCCTGACAAATAAAATGTTTTTGAGGTAGTATCCTAGTGTCGTGACTTTGGCATCATTAAGTTGAATACTTATTTTATCAAATCAATTCTCTGTAATTATTATTACGTGATTACTAATCATGTAAATGTAATTAACTAGGAAGTCGGGGCACCAAGAAAATATTCCGATTACAAAGTTATAATTTTCCTAATATAACTTTTCAGATATTTTAATATCTGATCAATTAGTCTTCTCATTAATGAATTATTCTTTATCTCACGTTAGTCTCATTCCGAACGTACCATTAGAGTACCATTAAGAAATGTTGCTATAGAATAGATGTTTCGGTGGTTCTCGCATTCAGGCCAACATAATTTCTAGCTGCAGACTATTAACTAGTTTTGAAAAGTTGCTCTTATTCTGTCGGATCGATAGTCTCAGAGTTTAACCACGTGGTATGGTTAAGAATTCAAAAAGAAATTGTGGTCTCTTCTCAAACCTTAGTTCCCTCTGTGATAGAGGTACTGGTCTCCAATCAACCCTTAAGGTAAGCTTGGTCTGAAGATGATTCCTTCAGGTGGGGCTTATATTCGTAACAGTAGAAAAGGGCCGTCCCATGACGCCAGATCACTGTCTTTGCTCATAGGGCGGGCCTATGACTTAGTTACTTTTTAAAGGGAATTGGATTCTCTTTCATTAAACAGTTTAAAATCACATTCCATAATTTCACAAATAGTTTCATCGTAACTCAATCATTTTATACAACAACTAGATGCAAGTCTCACAACTGAGACTCTTGTATAAACGGGGCTATGGTAATGTGGCTGTATTGTCTCTCATGAGGTTCACAAACATTAAACGAATTGGACCGGTCGTAACTGGATTCTTCACCGACCGTGTATACATTCTCCAGAACATGGATATTGTTCATTTCTCAAGTTCTGCGATGTGGCTGAAATTCCTTTGTTCTCCCTACGAAACCCTCTGTGTATACCGCAGGGCCATGAGGGAGAGAGTTTTGCACGTCATTTACGACATACGATAGAGAACCTGGGTGTAAGGGAGGGGGATGGAGGGAGAGAGAGATGGGAGAGAGAGGGGGATGGTGCTCTCTATCCCCAAAGAGGGCCAACGTCATGACACTAGTAAAATCATGTTGCTATAGGTTTATTTCACCCCAATTATGCATAGCCTTCTAACGATTTTCTTAAACCCAACTTGGTTGTAATCAACCCAACGGTGGGCCTCTTGGACTTAGGTGTTGGATCAGTGGGCCTCTTGGACTTAGGTGTTGGACTGATTCATGGATCAGTGGGCCTCTTGGACTTAGGTGTTGGATCAGTGGGCCTCTTGGACTTAGGTGTTGGATCAGTGGGCCTCTTGGACTTAGGTGTTGGATCAGTGGGCCTCTTGGACTTAGGTGTTGGATCAGTGGGCCTCTTGGACTTAGGTGTTAGACTGATTCATGGATCATAGCCAATCGTTCCAAATGGTCATTTCTGACAAAATACAAGTGATTATTACTTGGCCTTTGTCTTATTAGAAACTTCTAGCGTTCCACTTCCAAACATAAAAGACACGCAATACATTATTTTCAAGCAATTTTTTTACAAAGGGAGAAGCACCACACACATGCAGTTAATGTGCAGCAGTAATCATTAGACCAAACATTTGGACCAGCATTCCAGATATTCTTGCACTGTATGTTTCTCATATAAGGTCAAAATTGACTTCTGTAATGTGAATCCTTATATCCCCATCTCACTTTATTGATCTTCCAGCAGTTGGCAATGACAGGTTGACCTACAGATTGAGCTCAGTAATCTGTCATTCGGTGATGAAAGCCAAAAAAAAGTCACTACTGGGCACAGGTTATATTTGACTCTTTGTAGATTCTATAGAGATTATCTTAATCTTAAAACAATATTTGTATTAATTATGTAATGAGGACCTATACAAAAATCAGTGAGCAAGTACAGTCCTGAGTCAGATTCAGATACTGTATTGATGTTATTCTAACTATTTCCCCAGACATCTTGAGGGTAAAGCCTTTCCTGTTTTGAAATTTCTGAAGAAAATGTCCGCTTTCATAGAATGTTACAAAAGACTTCTTAAAGCAAACAATATGAGTCCAAATCAGCAATTCAGCTAAGTCATTTTACAGTTGGATGCAGTGAAAACAGGAAATACTACACAACCATTGCTTATTAAACAGAGGCTTCAAAACAGCAATAGTTGAGACATTATATAAAATTATGTGAATCATATAGAATCTGAACATTTCTTAGCAAATGATCTTCTCCACATTCACAGTTTATGGTCTCAAAATTGCAATTTGTGTAAGAATTCAAATGTCCTGTTGGAAGGTGAACCTTCGCCCCAGTCTGAGGCCCTGAACGCTCTGGAGCAGGTTTTCATAAGGTATCTCTCTATACTTTGCTCCATTCATCTTTCCCTCAATCCTGACTAGTCTCCCAGTCCCTGCCGCTGAAAAACGTCCCCACAGCATGATGCTGCCACCACCTTGCTTCACCGTAGGGATGGTGTCAGGTTTCCACCAGACGTGACGCTTGGTATTCAGGCAAAATAGTTCAATCTTGGTTTCATCAGACCAGAGAATCTTGTTTCTCATGGTCTGAGAGTCTTTAGGTGCCTTTTGGCAAACTCCAAAGGGCACCTATGTGCCTTTTACTGAGGAGTGGCTTTCGACTGGCCACCCTACCATAAAGGGCTGATTGGTGGAGTGCTGCAGAGATTGTTGTCCTTCTGGAAGGTTCTCCCATCTCCACAGAGGAACTCTATCAGAGTGACCATCGGGTTCTTGGTTACCTCCTTGACCAAGGCCCTTTCCCCTGATTGCTCAGTTTGGATGGACGGGCAGCTCTATTAAGAGTCTTGGTGGTTCCAAACGTCTTCCATTTAAGAATAATGGAGGCCACTGTGTTCCTGGGGACCTTCAATGCTGCATAATTGTTTTGGTGCCCTTTGTGCCTCAGCACAATCCTGTTTCTGAGCTTTATGGACAATTCCTTCGACCTCATGGCTTGGTTTTTGCTCTGACATGCACAATCAACATAATTTGGAAAGGCACACACCTGTCTATATAAGGTCCCATAATTTGGAAAGGTCCCTTATATAGACAGGTGTGTGCCTTTCCAAATTATGTCCAAACAATTGAATTTATCACAGGTGGAGTCCAATCAAGTTGTAGAAACATCTCAAGGATGATCAATGGAAACATGATGCACCTGAGCTCAATTTAGAGTCTCCTAGCAAAGGGTCTGTAAATAATGTGTTTCTGTTTTTATTTTTAATACATTTGCAAAAATATCTAAAGACCTGTTTTCACTTGGTCATTATGGGGTATTGTGATGTCATTATGGGGTATTGTAATGTCATTATGGGGTATTGTGTGTAGATTGATGAGGAAAAACATTTATTCAATACATTTTAGAATAAGGCTGTAACGTTACAAAATGTGTAAAAAAAAATGAAGGGGCCTGAATACTTTCCAAAGACACTGTACTAAGAGTACCACTTTTACCCCTACCTATATGTACATACTGTATTACCTCAACTACGTCGTACCCATTAACTTGGTACTACCAAGTTAATGAGTACGACGTAGTTGAGGTAATACAGTATGTACATATAGGTAGGGGTAAAAGTGACTAGGGAATCAGGATAGATAATAAACAGACTAGCAGCAGCGTATGTGAAGAGTGTCTGTGTGAGTGTGTGTGGTGTCAATATGCATGTGTGTTTTGTGTGTGTGAGCGTATGTAGTGTGTGCGTTTGTTGGAGTGTCAGTGTAGTATGTATGAATGTATGGGTAGAGTCTAGTGAGTGTGCATAGAGCCAGTACAAGAGAGTCAGCGCAAAACAATGAAGATAAATATATAAATAATAAAGGGGGTCAATGCAAATAGTCCGGGTAGCCATTTGATTAACTGTTCAGCAGTCTTATGGCTTGGGGGTAGAAACTGTTCAGGTGCCTTTCGTTCATCAAATAATTCCTTTCACTGCAATCATTCCAAGAAAACAAGATTAGTAAAACATGCAATACTGCTTACACCTTTCAGCGGTCAAGCTTTTATGTCATCCATGCTCCAAAGACATTACTTGTGAAGGTAGACAGTCTAGCAGAGAGCTGTTTACCCAATAGCTTGAATGTATCTTGCTGCATATATAACATTGTTAGGTTCTAATTTCTCAGAGTAAAAACTTCACGGACACTATGAAAGCTTGAACCAAGTTTATTCATCCCAGATGGTCAATACAGCAGCATTAGACAATGACATTTCACACAAGTGCAAATGGCCCAGTACATCACAGGGGCCAAGCTCCCTGCCATCCAGGACCTATACAATAGGCGGTGTCAGTCACCCAGTCACCCAAGTTATAGACTGTTTTCTCTGCTACCGCACGGCAAGCGGTACCGGGAGCGCCAAGTCTAGGACCAAAAGGCTCCTCAACAGCTTCTACCCCCAAGCCATAAGACTGCAATTAATACAATTAATACAAAATAAATTAATAAAATAAATTAATAAAATCGCCACCGGACAATTTACATTGACCCCGCCCCCATCCCTTTTGTACACTGCTGCTACTCGCTGTTTATTATCTATGCATAGTCACTTTACCCCCACCTACATGTACAAATGACCTCAACTAACCTGTACCCCCGCACATTGACTCGGTACCGGTGCCCCCCTGTATATAGCCTCGTTATTGTTATTGTGTTACTTTTTATTTCAGTCTACTTAGTAAATATTTTCTTAACTCTTCTTGAACTGCACTGTTGGTTAAGGGCTTGTAAGCATTTCATGGCAAAGTCCACTACTGTATTCGACACGTGACAAATAAAGTTTGATTTGATTTAACCATTTCTCCTAGGCTGAGTCTCCTCTTACACATTTGAACAGCCAATACAACTCTGTTGCTAGACAGAACCTTAGTGATATCTGTTCTTCCTCACTTCATCTGACCTGACATCTACCCCAAAGTGCTCACTCCTCCCCAATCACCATTTCAAGGCTGTCATGGTGATTGGTACCAGACTGTGTCTCTTCTCCTCCCAGAGGATCCCTCCCATAGGATCCCTGATCGCTAAAAATAACATATCCTGACATAATGTAAATGTTATACATTACCCTCTCTCCCTCAGTGACATGAATAAGTATATTTCATATTCTCAGAACCCACCAAGATACACCTCTTTATTTATTATCTAGTATTAGAACATTTTCAGATAATTACCCATTTGTGAAATCGTACACAATACATGTGGAAAGCTGTGGTATATCAACTGCACTCAAGGATCAAAATCAAGTGTGGGCTTTACCTTAGAGAAGGTCCAAGAATTCCTGAAGCAAGCGGTGTTCTTTCTGGTATCATATGAAAAGAAACACAGTGAAAAAGTACAAGATTTTCTTCAGAAAGACAAAAGTCATCTGTGCTCTGACAAATGCACAAAGAATGACTCATCTGTGTCTAAACGTCTAATTCCAAAGACAACCAAAACTCTTCCATATCCACTTACTACAAAGTATTATAAAATATTAAGCAAGGACAACAAGCGGTTCAATGACCGAATAATTGACGGGTACAATTTTCTTTAGAAGTCACATCTGAAAGAACAATTTGTGTTAACCCTTGCGAGTCAGGAATTACAATCTGTTTTGTGACAGCAAAGAGGTTATGCCAAATATGCCTAGAACGGTGTGCAATTGGTAGCATTTTTAGCATGTGATAGTGCCTGTGAACTTAAAGTCACATTGGACAGTTATGCAACATATAGTTAGTAGCAGTAATTGCATTACATTAAGTCTTAACATTATGGATTTCTTAAGCCAGTATGAAAGATAATTATTAAAGGACACCCTACTTGCCTTTTGGTCGTCATTGTAAATAAGAATTGGTTCTTAACTGACTTGCCTAGTTAAATAAAGGTTATTTCTGAAGTGGAAGTATTTATCTATTGAACCTTTATTTAACTAGGCAAGTCAGTTAAGAACCAATTCTTCTTGACCCAACTTATTTTGAAAAAATAAAAAAAGATTCTGCAATCGTTGCCAGCATAATATCCTGCTGCTAGGAGAACGGTAAAGCTTCGCTGGAAGCGCAAAAAAACGTCTATGCGGTTCAACTCCTAAAAAAAGACACACCCTCGTCCACTTACCCTCGCCTTATGCCCTTGGGGGAACCCCCGTCACCATCTTGGCTGGCGGTCCAAATGATTAGCCAAGCAAGGGAAGTTTCCAACATAAGCCCCTCAGCCCTCGTTTTTAGTCGAGTTTGCGAGCGTACAATCATGTTCACTTCGGGGCCTGAAACTCCCCATAATTCAATTTGTGACGATTGTAGTTACATATGTTAAGAAAAGTCAGCCAAGAATTAAAACCTCAATGTCAATATGGAGTCAACATACACGTTTAAGTAAAAACTAATGTAAATAAGTAAGAAATTGTGCTACTATGTAACGTTACATGACGGCACAAACACGTCTCGTAAAAGTAATGATGTTTTTGTTTGGTTAGCTTTTGGAAATTGTAGAAATAAAACATTTTCCTTCTTCAGAAGTTCTAGCTAGGCAGGCTAACCTTATTTAGCCAATTAGTTTACTGGCGATCATACTATAGGAGTATATTAATAAGTATATATTTAATGTAAGTAGACATGCACTCATAATTGACTGTAGCGCATATAAAGCAGCCACAAGCTACCGGTGGCTGAAAACACATTCCTTCGCGGGATAAACGAGTGAGACGAATTCCCGGGCAAGGGCTGTCCATGGGAATCATTCCTCCCTCCCTCGCCCTTTGCGCTGCAAGGGTATCCTCGTCAGACGTAATGAAACGTCATTAAGTCTCCACTTAATTTGAGGGCTGAGGGGATAGGGTGTGTCTTAGGTGTTTGGACTGCATGCTCTTCTTCATTTGTATAATGGTGTTCGCAAACAATTGGATGTACATTCCGCCATCTACTGTGCGGGTGGATAATAAATATGTGTGTTTATTATTATTATTATTATTATTATTATTATTATCAAACAAATATCATACAAACGTTTTACATTGCCAGGAATCCTAAACAAACAAATCATATGAATTTAATAATGCAGTTTTAATTGTTTTAATTGCCTTTTTTTGTCTTTTTTTTTCATTTTAAAGTAGTGCCATGTTGTATAAATGCATTTATTAAGTGAAAAAAGTTAGGTTTTGAATTAGACCTTTTGCATTTATGAATATGAAATCTACCTAATTAAGATCCCATAAAGGAAATAATGTGGGCAAACATCATTTCTGGTTCGCATGTTAGACAACCTTCTAAATAAAAGCACGTGTTTCAAGACACTGAATTTTCAATAACTCCTTAGAATACTATATCTACTAAATTGCTCTAATAATGACAAGTAATAAATCATCAATGAAAACAATAAAACAAGGAGGGGCAAGGGACGCGAGCCTCGCTCTGGGCCTCCATGTCCTCTCACGGCCGGGGGGGAAGGGGATCGGAGAGCGACCACAGCCTGTGCCCTGCGGAGTTGACCCTGGGTCTGTTGTCTCCCTCGCCCTCGTATCCCCGCAGCGGAGGAGGTACTAGACACTCGGTAGTGAGTGTTGCAACAGAGGATAGACAATTTTTCCACGCTTCAGGTCCTGTTCTGTGAGCTTGTGTGGCCTACCACTTTGCGGCTGAGCCGTTGTTGCTCCTAGAAGTTTCCACTTCACAATAACAGCCCTTAGTTGACTGGGGCAGCTCTATCATGGCAGAAATTTGACGAACTGACTTGTAGGAAAGGTGGCATCCTTTGACGGTGACACGTTGAAAGTCACTGAGCTCTTCAGTAACGCAAATTCTACTGCCAGTGTTTGTCTATTGAGAATGCATGGCTGGGAAGGGTTAGCTAACATGCTAAGTAGATGCAAAGTAGCTCAAACATATTAAGTAGTTGCAAAGTTGCTAATTAGCGTGTCGAATCGTTTTTGCCTTAAGTAACCTTCTGTTTTAAGTAACCATTCCAAACGCAAAATATCATACTCATTTGAGTGTCCCGGATTTTCGTTTACTATGTTACATCTATTCTATGAGACCAGCCTGTCAAGGGGATCAAACGCTGCTCTTTATTTGTTACTTTTATTTCTTATTTTCTTTTTAGGTATTTTTTTAATAATATTTTCTTAACTGCATTGTTGGTTAAGGGCTTGTAAGTAAGCATTTCACTGTTGTATTCGGCGCATGTGTCAAATACGATTTGATTTGAAATGGAGTTGTTCTATCAAGGGGGGTTGTCAACACTCCGGGTGGGGGGCCTCAACAGTCCAAGTGGCTTAATCCACTCGGCGCCTTTTATTTATTGGTGATTAAATGAAAAAACGGGACATGAAATCAATACAAGAAGCCACTTTGGACTATCAATGCATTCACCATCATTGAGTAAATGCGCAGTCCGACTAATTTTAGGCTGCACGCACGCCACAATAGTCTGGAACTCCGAAATGGTCTGGCAGTTGTGAGCGGGCGAACAATTACGTCAGTCTAGACTTCTCCGAAATAGATGCGTTCAACATGAATAGCACCGTATACTTTTGACAGCGTATAACTATAGAACGGAATTTTGACGGTGACTTTAGCTGCCTGTCCGCCTATTCATCCGATGATAGTCGTCGCCAATAGGACAGCTAAATTATGGCCTCGAGAAGATACATTGTAGAGAAGCGGACTCTCAGACAACATTGAGACATTGAAACGTTTAAACAATAATTTGGGTAAGAAAATAGCTTTGCTGTTATTTATTTTGAATTTTTTTCTTCCTACTATTGGATTAATTCGTGTTAAAGAGAATAACACGTTTAGATACGCCCTCTTGTGTTTTTTTTCTTAATTTCTACGTTGAATATAGATCTACATTTTTTATGTGTGGTTGCAAGAAGAAACGTCTCAAACGACAGGTGTATAGCCTAGTAAATAATGTACATCTGCGGTGATAAAACAGCTTATTATTATCAATGGTTGTGTGATGTAGTCTTGTCACTAATGCCCGAATATATTTCTTTCGCGTAATGTACTCTATCTGAGCACAGCTAGTGACAGGCTAGCATTGATATTACTGGTACTCTACAGGGAATAGTGAAGTCATGTATCCTGCTGTGGAGGCAGTAATCTAATGGATATGGTTTCCCCGAGTCTTTTATATAACAAAATGTAAGAGCTTAAACATCATACTCAATTGTCTCGCTAATCAAATTATTATATTTTTGACTGCACTTCTAAGTTATTGTTATAGATGTTTTTGCTTTTTCTACGTAAATAATAAAAGCCTTATGATGACTCATAAGTGGTTAGCTTTAGTACTACCGTCTTACCTTGCCATAACCCATGTATTATTTATGTAAAATAAAATAGCTTCAAAATATGTTTGTAAAACTATCATGCCAATCTTATGGACTGTCAGTTCTTACATGCTAGCCCCATTTCCCACCAGTTAACCAAAAGTTGAAGGTGTGCTGAAGGTGTGCTTTTGTTCCAAAAAGTCACAAGTCTCTCTCTCTCTCTCTTTGTCTCCCCCTCTCTCTCCTTCTCTCGCTCTCCCCTCTCTCTCTCTTCTGTCTCTCGCCCTCTCTCTCTCTCCCCCCTCTGTCTCTCTCTCTCCCCCTCGCTCGCCCTCTCTCTCTCTCCCCCTCTGTCTCTCTCTCTCCCCCTCGCTCGCTCGCTCTCTCTCTCTCCCCCTCTCTCGCTCTCTCTCTCTCACACACTCACACACAGAGAGAGAGAGATGGCGAGTGACGACCAGGTGGCCATCTTGACGGATGACAAGGGGTATCAGAAGAGGAAGTATGTCCTGGCAGAACCCTTCAACACCCTGTCCAACACCCTGGAGCAGATACCGGTGGGCTCAGGCCCCACCTCTGCCTCCCAAGGTCCAGAGTCTCCCCCCATAGACACACCTGACTCCCCCTCCTCCAACCCCAGCGATGACTGCTTGGAGAGGAACTGTGTGCGGATCGACAACCACCTCCTCATCTCCAAGGTCTTCTATTTCTTCTTCTATGCAGCCTATGGGTCCCTGCACCCACTGCTGCCTCTCTACTACAAGCAGCTGGGGATGACTCCCAGTCAGAGCGGCCTGCTGGTCGGGATCCGGTACTTCATCGAATTCTGTAGCGCCCCCTTTTGGGGGGTGGTGGCGGACCGCTTCAAGAAGGGCAAGGTGGTGCTGGTGTTCTCCGTTTTCTGCTGGCTGGTGTTCAACTGCGGCATCGGCTTCATCAAGCCCGCCTCCATAACATGCTTGGAGAGGAAACCCACAGTCGCACACCCCACCAGCCCTGCCCATCTCGGTCCGCCAGCCAATTACAGTAGGGACCGCAGGAGTGTGATTGGAGACTTGTTTTCCCTCTCTTCGAATCAACGCAGTTTGGCATCAGACTCAGTTAGTGGAGGTCCCCTGCACAGGTATGTGAGGAGCGATGGTGGTAATGTCACTGGACCCAGCACTGTCACGGGGACCTGTGCCTTCCCCCACCATCACAACAATATCTTCCCCCTCCACCACCCCCACTACAACAGCAACAGCCAGCTCAAAACCTGCCTCAAATCTAACCGCAACCAAACCAACCACCACAACCATTCCCAAAGTCTACCACATCATCTTCAACCATGACCAGGTGGAGACCATCTTTCTCCTGATCCTGCTAGTCGTCATCATCGGCGAGTTCTTCAGCGCTCCGGCTGTGACCATAGTGGACACGCGCACCCTGCAGTACCTGGGCCCCCACCAGGACCACTACGGCCTGCAGAGGATGTGGGGCTCCCTGGGCTGGGGCCTGGCCATGCTCTGCGTAGGCATCTGGATCGACCACACCCACATCAAGCTCTTCATCCAGGGCACTGGCTGCATCGTGCCCGACTACAAGAACTACCAGATAGCCTTTATTGTCTTTGGAGTCCTGATGGCCGTAGCTTTGATATTGTCCACACAGTTCTACTTTGAGAATAGTACTAGTGACCACCGGCCAATGGAGGCCAAGCTGGAGAAGGATAAGAGACAGGAGGCGGAGTCTCCTCAAATGTCCAGTGGCGTTTTATCTCCCAAAGGGAATGCAGTGGAATCGTTAGAATCCCAAAGTGTCGTCAGCCAGCCATTTCTTTACCAGGACCTAATTCGGCTGCTGTGCAGCGTGCAGTACGGCTCAGTGCTCTTCGTGGCCTGTTTTATGGGATTCGGCTACGGCTTTGTGTTCACGTTCCTCTACTGGCACCTGGAGGACCTGAAAGGGACCACCACGCTATTTGGAGTGTGCGCGGTGCTGAGCCACATCTCAGAGCTGGTGGCCTACTTCACCAGCCACAAGCTCATTGAGCTGGTTGGCCATATAAGGTTTATAAAGGGGGCATGGGTCAAAAGCAATTGCCTGGTCCCAGGGGGGTATGTCTCAAAGCTGGATCATTGAGTTAGCCAGCTAACTTGCTTAAATGTTCAGAAATAACTTTTGGGGGAATATATGCTTGAAATTGGCATGGATTGATTTAATTGTTTAAAACCAACAACCCATGTTCAAGTTTAGGTTCATTTAATGTTTTTATTTCTGAATGTTTATCTTGGTGCTTTGTAGAATACCCCTCAGGTCTGTTTGTAGTATACCCCTCAGATCTGTTTGTAGTATACCCCTCAGGTCTGTTTGTAGTATACCCCTCAGGTCTGTTTGTAGTATACCCCTCAGGTCTGTTTGTAGTATACCCCTCAGGTCTGTTTGTAGTATACCCCTCAGGTCTGTTTGTAGTATACCCATCAGGTCTGTTTGTAGTATACCCCTCAGGTCTGTTTGTAGTATACCCCTCAGGTCTGTTTGTAGTATACCCCTCAGGTCTGTTTGTAGAATACCCCTCAGGTCTGTTTGTACAGGTGTATACCCCTCAGGTCTGTTTGTACAGTAGCATACCCCTCAGGTCTGTTCGTAGAATACCCCTCAGGTATGTTTGTACAGCAGAATACCCCTCAGGTCTGTTTGTAGTATACCCCTCAGGTCTGTTTGTACAGGTGTATACCCCTCAGGTCTGTTTGTACAGTAGTATACCCCTCAGGTCTGTTTGTACAGCAGAATACCCCTCAGGTCTGTTTGTAGTATACCCCTCAGGTCTGTTTGTAGAATACCCATCAGGTCTGTTAGTAGTATACCCCTCAGGTCTGTTTGTAGTATACCCCTCAGGTCTGTTTGTACAGTAGTATACCCCTCAGGTCTGTTTGTACAGGTGTATACCCCTCAGGTCTGTTTGTACAGGTGTATACCCCTCAGGTCTGTTTGTACAGGTGTATACCCCTCAGGTCTGTTTGTACAGTAGTATACCCCTCAGGTCTGTTTGTAGTATACCCCTCAGGTCTGTTTGTACAGGTGTATACCCCTCAGGTCTGTTTGTACAGTAGTATACCCCTCAGGTCTGTTTGTAGTATACCCCTCAGGTCTGTTTGTACAGGTGTATACCCCTCAGGTCTGTTTGTACAGTAGAATACCCCTCAGGTCTGTTTGTACAGCAGAATACCCCTCAGGTCTGTTTGTAGAATACCCATCAGGTCTGTTAGTAGAATACCCCTCAGGTCTGTTTGTACAGTAGTATACCCCTCAGGTCTGTTTGTACAGGTGTATACCCCTCAGGTCTGTTTGTACAGGTGTATACCCCTCAGGTCTGTTTGTACAGTAGTATACCCCTCAGGTCTGTTTGTACAGCAGAATACCCCTCAGGTCTGTTTGTAGTATACCCCTCAGGTCTGTTTGTAGAATACCCATCAGGTCTGTTAGTAGTATACCCCTCAGGTCTGTTTGTAGTATACCCCTCAGGTCTGTTTGTACAGTAGTATACCCCTCAGGTCTGTTTGTACAGGTGTATACCCCTCAGGTCTGTTTGTACAGGTGTATACCCCTCAGGTCTGTTTGTACAGGTGTATACCCCTCAGGTCTGTTTGTACAGTAGTATACCCCTCAGGTCTGTTTGTAGTATACCCCTCAGGTCTGTTTGTACAGGTGTATACCCCTCAGGTCTGTTTGTACAGTAGTATACCCCTCAGGTCTGTTTGTAGTATACCCCTCAGGTCTGTTTGTACAGGTGTATACCCCTCAGGTCTGTTTGTACAGTAGAATACCCCTCAGGTCTGTTTGTACAGCAGAATACCCCTCAGGTCTGTTTGTAGAATACCCATCAGGTCTGTTAGTAGAATACCCCTCAGGTCTGTTTGTACAGCAGAATACCCCTCAGGTCTGTTTGTAGTATACCCCTCAGGTCTGTTTGTAGAATACCCACCAGGTCTGTTAGTAGTATACCCCTCAGGTCTGTTTGTAGTATACCCCTCAGGTCTGTTTGTACAGTAGTATACCCCTCAGGTCTGTTTGTACAGTAGAATACCCCTCAGGTCTGTTTGTACAGCAGAATACCCCTCAGGTCTGTTTGTAGAATACCCATCAGGTCTGTTAGTAGAATACCCCTCAGGTCTGTTTGTACAGCAGAATACCCCTCAGGTCTGTTTGTAGTATACCCCTCAGGTCTGTTTGTAGAATACCCATCAGGTCTGTTAGTAGTATACCCCTCAGGTCTGTTTGTAGTATACCCCTCAGGTCTGTTTGTACAGGTGTATACCCCTCAGGTCTGTTTGTACAGTAGTATACCCCTCAGGTCTGTTTGTAGTATACCCCTCAGGTCTGTTTGTACAGGTGTATACCCCTCAGGTCTGTTTGTACAGTAGAATACCCCTCAGGTCTGTTTGTACAGCAGAATACCCCTCAGGTCTGTTTGTAGTATACCCCTCAGGTCTGTTTGTAGAATACCCATCAGGTCTGTTAGTAGAATACCCATCAGGTCTGTTAGTAGAATACCCCTCAGGTCTGTTTGTAGTATACCCCTCAGGTCTGTTTGTACAGTAGTATACCCCTCAGGTCTGTTTGTACAGGTGTATACCCCTCAGGTCTGTTTGTACAGTAGTATACCCCTCAGGTCTGTTTGTACAGTAGTATACCCCTCAGGTCTGTTTGTAGTATACCCCTCAGGTCTGTTTGTACAGTAGTATACCCCTCAGGTCTGTTTGTACAATAGTATACCCCTCAGGTCTGTTTGTACAGGTGTATACCCCTCAGGTCTGTTTGTACAGTAGTATACCCCTTAGGTCTGTTTGTAGAATACCCCTCAGGTCTGTTTGTAGAATACCCCTCAGGTCTGTTTGTACAGGTGTATACCCCTCAGGTCTGTTTGTAGAATACCCCTCAGGTCTGTTTGTACAGTAGTATACCCATCCGGTCTGTTTGTAGAATACCCCTCAGGTCTGTTTGTACAGTAGTATACCCATCAGGTCTGTTTGTAGTATACCCCTCAGGTCTGTTTGTAGACTACCCCTCAGGTCTGTTTGTACAGTAGTATACCCCTCAGGTCTGTTTGTACAGTAGTATACCCATCAGGTCTGTTTGTAGAATACCCCTCAGGTCTGTTTGTACAGTAGTATACCCATCAGGTCTGTTTGTAGAATACCCATCAGGTCTGTTTGTACAGTAGTATACCCATCAGGTCTGTTTGTAGTATACCCCTCAGGTCTGTTTGTAGACTACCCCTCAGGTCTGTTTGTACAGTAGTATACCCCTCAGGTCTGTTTGTACAGTAGTATACCCATCAGGTCTGTTTGTAGAATACCCCTCAGGTCTGTTTGTACAGTAGTATACCCATCAGGTCTGTTTGTAGTATACCCTCAGGTCTGTTTGTAGACTACCCCTCAGGTCTGTTTGTACAGTAGTATACCCCTCAGGTCTGTTTGTACAGTAGTATACCCATCAGGTCTGTTTGTAGAATACCCCTCAGGTCTGTTTGTACAGTAGTATACCCATCAGGTCTGTTTGTAGAATACCCCTCAGGTCTGTTTGTACAGTAGTATACCCATCAGGTCTGTTTGTAGTATACCCCTCAGGTCTGTTTGTACAGTAGTAGTGGACTATTATGGAATATCGGGGGTGAAGAAATAACCACAACATGGTAGTAGTGCCACTCATACTATCTCGCACTCTCTCTGTCTCTCTGTCTGTCTCTTTCTCTCTCTCTCTCATCCGCCCCATCTCATATCCGGCCCATCTGGACATTTATAGCATGTTAGCGAATAATGTACTGCAATCAGCCTTTGTGTTCGTTTACTTTTAGATTAAGTTCAAAGTTCGCTTTTGTTTCATGGAGAGAGAGGCAATAGAGAGAAGTTTGTAAACTGGAATCATTTAAGTGTTTGGTAAATGTGTCAGTATATTTGCATTGTATTTGCATTGTCAGATCAGGGGTTTGATTGGACAGGACGTTGTCATGGGAGATGGGCACCAAATATCCAACGGTCTGGGAAGGAAATAGATTTTGTTCAGAATAGGTTTGCAAAGCTACCGGTAATTTACCTAAATTACCGGAATCTTCAGTAATTTTGGTAATTAACAGATAATCTATGGCAGTCTATCGTAACTTAGGCAACCCTGATATTAAACACCAATGTTATTCACTAAGTTGATGGTTTATATTTAAACCATATTTAAAACCATCTTCTTAAATGATTTCATATATTTTACATGTGATAAGGCCCAACAGAGGGCCAGAGACAAATACAGATGTCTGTAATATTCTGAAATACCCAAAAGAGCCACATGATGTCATGTAATAGATTATGTAAAATCCTTGAAAGATACCAAAATCCTGTTAATTTACTGGTAAACTTAGAAACGTTTCCAGTTATATACCCTCCCCTTGTAACCCTAATTCAGAATGACAATGACAAACCAACCACAATCCAGGGACAGTTCAGGTTTGACCTCTGAACTTTGGCCTTGCTTTCACCTGCAACTCTGTTGACGCAATAACCTCCTATAGGTTTAGGTTAGGGCTAGGGTTTAGGATAGGGTTAGAATTTAGGATAGGGTTAGGGTTATGTTTGTGATTGGTGGATTGTGTAGTCAGTAGTGATAGTTCCAGAACATCAATAAACCGTTCCGTGACCCTCTCCTCTTCCCCTCCCCTCTCCTTCCGCAGGGTGCTGTACATCGGTCTGGCCTGCAACACAGCTCGTTACCTGTACATCTCCTACCTGGAGAACGCCTGGATCGTCCTGCCCATGGAGGTCCTACAAGGTTAGGCTACACTGGGTGTCACGGTGTGGCACGGCCACGCATGGCGGCATATGTTGACTTAGCTTAGCTTAGCTCAGCTAATGCTAACATTAGATAGAAAGAAGGCAGAAGCAGTGTTTGGACTGGCTGCACCAGAGCACTTACATTGTTGCCATGTTGGCTCAGAGTTGATATCAGGCACGACAGGAACTCTCCTCTCAACGACATGAAAGGCTTTTCCTTAGCCTGGAAAACCCCCTTTTCCTCTGTATCTAGCCTTCACTAACAGCCACTTAGCCCATGAATAACAATGATACAGCTGTACACAAAAGATTAACGTTAAAGGACGCTTAAAATGTTTGGAATGATTTACTAGAGGTGTAACAACACCAAACAGAACATTTAGAGACGCACTGAATCTCTTGAAAAAAAAATCTCCATCATTCTAAAAGAAGTGGTATGACAATATTTGTATTTTATTTAACATTTATTTAACTAAGCAAGTCAGTTTAAGAACAAATAATTATTTGCAATGACGGCCTACCCCGGCCAAACCCGGAAGACGCTGGGCCAATGTTATGATACAGCCTGGAATCGAACCAGGGTCTGTAGTGACACCTCTAGCACTGAGATGCAGTGCCTCAGACCGCTGCGCCACTCGGGAGCTAAATAACAATAACAAAGCAACACAAACAAAATGGCCGTAGCTCTGGTCATTGTTTTCTGGGAGTGGGAGGTTATGCCACATTCACGTCATGTCTGAAACTCGGGAACACTTAAAATGAACGTATGTTATTTGTGTAGTGCTTCCTATTGGTTGATTCTGATCATTCCCAAGTGGGAAACTCGGGGTATCATCTTTTTACAACGAGTAAGCAAGTCGGAAATTTCAGTGTCCGACATGACGTGAACACGGCATACGTGACGACATGAGCTAGCTAAAGAGCTGCATAGGGGGCAAGGGCAGGGTGGGTAGCCGGTTCAATGGCTTTGTTCTATTATTGGTATACAATGAGACAATGAGGCATGTTGACTTTGAACTAGCTGGTTGAGTCACTTCAAACACGGCACACCCAGCGAGGGTTAAGTCCACTCTCTCTCGTCTGTCATCTGCCATGAATGCTCTGTCTCGGGTTCTGCTTTTGTGCAGTGGTTGCACAGCCTTTCCTCTAAATGGAGCCAGGTTTTCCTGTGTCAACCCATCTCAATGGCAAGGCTGTGCTCACTGAGCCTGTACTTTGTCAAGGTTTTTCTAAGGTTTTGATCAGTAACAATGGTCAAATAGTTAGCCACTGTGTGCTGTCGATTTAGGGCCAGATAGCACTGCATTTTGATTTGTGCTTGTGTTTCCTAATAAGCAATGTAGTTTTGTTTAGACTGTGTTGTAAATTGTTTTTATCTTATTGATTGGATGTTCTGGTCCTGAGGCTTCAGTGTGTTAGTAGAACAGGTTTGTGAACTCAGCTACAGGACCAGCTGAATGAGGGGACTCTTTTCTTTGCTCAGCTCTTGGCATTGCGGGGCTTGGTAATGATATGAGAATTGGTCACTGTATTTTAGATGTTTCCAAAACTGAATTGCTCTTTTCTGAGTTTTTATTATTAGTGGATATTGGCCTAATTCTGCCCTGCATGTGTTGTTTGTAGTTTTCCTCTGGACATGTAGGAGAATCTTACAGAACTCTGCATGTAGGGTTTCAAAGTTTGGTGAAATCTTGTTTTGCATGTTGACCCCACATCCCACACTGTCTCTCTCTCTCTCTCTCTCTCACTCTCTGTCTCTCTCCCCCTCTCCCCATCTGTCTCTCTCTCCCCATCTGTCTCTCTCTCCCCATCTGTCTCTCTCTCCCCATCTGTCTCTCTCTCCCCATCTGTCTCTCTCTCCCCATCTGTCTCTCTCTCTCTCTGTCTCTCTCTCCCCATCTGTCTCTCTCTGTCTCTCTCTCCCCATCTGTCTCTCTCTCCCCATCTGTCTCGCTCTCCCCATCTGTCTCGCTCTCCCCATCTGTCTCGCTCTCCCCATCTGTCTCGCTCTCCCCATCTGTCTCTCTCTCCCCATCTGTCTCTCTCTCCCCATCTGTCTCTCGCTCTCGCTCTCGCTCTCTCTCTCTCTGTCTGTGTGTCTCTCTCTATGTTTATGTCTCTCTCTCTCTCTGTGTGTCTCTCTCTCTCACTCTATGTCTGTGTGTCTCTCTCTATGTTTATGTCTCTCTCTCTCTCTCTCTCTCTGTGTCTCTCTCTCTCTGTCTCACTCTATGTCTATGTCTTTCTCTGTTTCTCTCTTTCTGTCTGTCTCTCTCTGTGTATCTAGGTGTGACACATGCCTCAGTGTGGGCAGCCTGTATCTCCTACCTCAGTGCTGCAGTGCCTCCAGAGCTGAGGACCTCTGCCCAGGGTATCCTCCAGGGCCTGCATCTGGGGCTGGGCCGGGGCTGTGGGGCCATGGTGGGGGGAGGCTTCGTCAATGTTTTTGGTAAGAACCACTGTTTGAGGAGAAGTTGTATTTAATTGAATTAAGTGTCCCCCAGTTCTGTAAAACACATTCAACCAAAGCGAGATGGATCTACTGGCGTCACCCGTTAAAAGGTACTATCAGGAGTATAGACTACTATTCAATGTTCAATTTGCTGTTCAATGTTCATTAATTGAAATGACTATTGAGAACAGCAGTAACTAGTGTAGATTGTACATTTAACAGTGGCTAACAGAACAGAATGTAGCTTCACTCCTACTTGAGCAGCTAGTTGTACTCACACGTGTCATAGTCTCACATGCCTTTCCGACTGTTGAACAGCGTCTCCTCTCCTTAAAAGGATGTCCTGTCCATGGTTTTCATAAAATAACCCAGGTCTTAACTCTTAATAAACTACCACCAGCCCCATCTTCAATCATTTAGGATAGGAATTTGATGGTTTGGAATGCACTTGGCAGCTCTCCCAGAATAACAACTGTGTGTCTCTCTTTGTGTTCTGAAACACATCTTGATGACTGGGGTAACATATATCTTTTACAGTACTGAAATGGACATTCATTGTCAGTTTTTCTGTTATATGAAAAGCAATGAGTGAAATAAATACATTTATTTTGAGATTTTGTTTCCAAAAGCCTATGGAGCACACGTTTGTCTTTTGGGGTTATGGTTTAGGAGCGGCCCGCACCTTCAGAGGGATAGGAATGGTCTCCCTCGTCATCCTCCTCCTCTTCGCTCTCATCCAGTGGCTGGCTGTGCAGAGTGGGGACAAAGGTATGTGTCATTAAGGTTTATTTTATCCTACCCTGTACCCTTCATGGCGTGACTCTGCGTGGAATTAGGCCTACAGGAAAACAGAATTTACTTCACCTATTAAACCCCTTAGTGGAGAAGTGACTGGCTCCCAATTTGGCAAGCATAACATTTACTTCACCTTTAAATCCCTTAGTGGAGAAGTGACTGGCTCCCAATTTGGCAAATATAACATTACTGCCACTAACTTTTTATTCTCATTCTCAATCAGCAACTGAGAAATTCATAGACATTAGAATGCTGCATGAATCATATTTAGGATCTTAATAGTGGAGATAGTTGTTAGGTCGGACACGTTAGCAGAATAATCATTTTGAAGCATGCCAGGAATTGTTATGAAACATTTAGCTTGAGTTGTTTTCCAGATCCCAGAATGCAGGCAGAGAACATCCCAGTCCCCTCCAGCCCTGTTCCCATAGCGACCATAGACATTATCCAATCAAATAACGGAGCCGCCACAATGACACCGCCGAGGAAGACCAAGCACCAGGAGGATCAGGAGGACGTGAGCAAGCCCGCTTGGGTGGTGTCCGCCTCACCCTGGGTCACCCTGGCCTTCGCCCTGCACCAGATCAGAGAGATGGCTACCCTTGCCAGGAGCAGCCCTGCCAACAACCATCAGCCGCTGCAGGTACTGTAGGTAGACAGGGTGGCTGGCAGCTTGTGGCTTCAAGGATAGACTGATGGGTTCAGGGATAGACTGACGGCTTCAGGGATAGACTGACGGTTTCAGGGATAGACTGACGGGTTCAGGGATAGACTGACGGGTTCAGGCATAGACGGACGGGTTCAGGCATAGACGGACGGGTTCAGGGATAGACGGACGGGTTCAGGCATAGACGGACGGGTTCAGGGATAGACGGACGGGTTCAGGGATAGACGGACGGGTTCAGGGATAGACGGACGGGTTCAGGGATAGACTGATCGGTTCAGGGATAGACTGATGGGTTCAGGTGGGTTCAGGGTTAGACTAATGGGTTCAGGCTGTGCTTTGAGGCTGGGCCCAAAGACATATCGCTGGGCAGAGAAAGAAACAGGTAATGTTTGTGATTGTTACATTTGTGATAATGAAATGTGACAGGAATGTTTTTCTAGCAATGTGTGCATGTTCCAGCCAAGGTTCCATGTTGTATCATGTCCTGCTGAGAATTGTCTTCTTTATTTCATACATCCCATCTTGAAGAAAGGTGAGACTATAATACCTGCCTTTAGAACGGTATTTTATGAGGGTGTTTTTTCATATCGTAGCGACCTTAACCCAAGTCCTAGCGAGCTTGGCAAGAGGTTTGGACTTCTAGGCGTAACGGTTAAGGTGTTAGCTTGACTTTCGCTGTACCCGAATTCACTACAATATCTACAGCATGTGCTAAGTAGTATTATTACAGTATTAATGTAACACTTTACCTTTTTTGTTCTGATTGGTAGGAGATAAATGAGATTGACACAGATGAACCAACTGAGGAAACCTCCCCATCCCAGTTCCCATCCCTAGAACCCTCCCAGACTGGCCCCTCTCAAGTGGGAGCCCGCTCCCTGACCAGGACCCCCCCTTCGCCTGCTGACCAACCACCCCTCTCCACTGGCCACACACAGTAGGGGACTGGAAAGAGGGGACACGTTGCATATTGAGTAACTGCCCTAAAATGTTTTCCTTCCAAGCAACACCAAGTCAAGGCCCATGCACAGCTGGGAAGTCCAGCTAAAAGAGTAAGGAGTATGATTTATACAGACTGGACAGGGGAGAAATACTGCCCAAAATGAAGGAGGTTGAATTCGTCCTCCTAGCAGACAGGTCTTAACCAGCGCCTTTAGGGATCTGAGGAAAAACTCTTGAATGATCTATTGTTACTCTGTCAAGTGGACATCAAAGGAGTAACAGTAACAGAGTTGTATTTATTTGACTCATCCTGGAAATCTGGGATAGTGGGTTCGATTGAATAAGGCTCCATTTGTCTCGCTCGTCTACGACAGTGCCTCAGTGCTGTCGTAGGTCGGTGATTCACACTCCTGTAGCAGTGCTACACTGAATCTAAAACTCAGTGTGTGATTGCTGTTTTGATTGATGTGGACTGTAGAGATTCCTCTTACATCAAGTTTATGTGCAAATTCAATAGGCAAACGTTGTGGAACGTTGCAGATAGCAATGTTATTAATATAATGGGTTTGATTACTTATTCTACATGTCAGAGAGACGTGTGTTCTGCATCCCAGAAGTTTGGTGGCACCTTAATTAGGAACGTCGGGCTCGTAGTAATGACTGCAGCGGAATCAGTGGAATGGTATCAAATACATCAAACACAAGGTTTCCAGGTGTTTGATGCCATTCCATTTGCTCCAATCCGGCCATTATTATGAGCTGTTCTTCCCTCAGCAGCCTCCACTGCTCTACATACTATATTGATATCCGCCTGTTCCACAACTTTGTTCTCTCTTGAAGGTGGTCCTGCTTTTACATGTAACTGTTCACTGTGTCTAGTGACTAGTCTACCACCTATCAGCCACTGATGCCGTGGAAAAATATATACGTAAAAAGGTTTATGAAGCGATCGTGTCAGATCTGGTATGATATCCACCAGGCTTTTAGGGTCTGTAATTACTACTAAACTACTGTATAACGCCATGAGATCTGTAGACCGTATTTTCTATATGTACTGAGGTGTCCAATGCCAAAATGTCTAAATGTCAAATATTTCACTATAATCATACTTAGACAGAAATTGTCAATGATATCAAACTGCTTTCCTCCAAAGGACTATCTAAAACTGTTCATAGACATGTAATGACCATTTTACATGCCTTGTCTGCTGTACGTAGCCTATTTTCTACCTGACAACTAATACTCCCAGTGCACTGTGGCCTTTATCTTTTCAAGGTGAAACATCAGTTCGCAATACATCACTGGAAAGTTTTTTGTTTTTTTTTACTTAAAAAATGTATCCTTGTAATTTAATATGAAGAATATGCACCACATGTAAAATCACTTTAATGCTGTTTAATATAAAATGTATGTAAAAAAATAAACGACAACAAAAATCTAAAATCAAGCATAGACGTATTTCTGGCCATGAGGGAGAAAACCGTTGCTCTTCACAGACATGGTCCAATCAAAATCTCCATTTGATGTTTCCAGCATGTGATTGGCTGTCCTGGCTGTCCCTGAGGCTGCAGTTTCCTAAGCAGCCAGGTAGATGGGAGTTCACAGGAGCTTGTTACAGTGACCAGCAGGGGGGCAGGTCTCAATGCCCCGGGCACTTACCACACAGGAGGAGAAAAACAACAACTGTATTAATGATTGCTGCCAGTTAACCTGAGAGCTATAAGCACCATTTGAAAGTCATTCTGGTGAATAGTTGTAACTACGATGCAGAGTTTTGGATTCCAGAGGGAGACAGATGTCTGCTTTGACTATGATTAGAGTGGGATGAAAGCCTGAGGAAGAGTTTCTGGGTCACTATGAAGTCAAACCTACTGAGAGAGATGATAACTCTGAGAGACTCTGGGGCATCGCCCAGAGTCTGCACTTGCACACTTTCTCCCATTGATTTAACAAATGGTGGAAACTCCCTCCAGCCAATGCTTACACCAATTCTATGCTTTTAAATCCATGCCAGGGAGTTTACAAGTACACACTTCTGGAAAAGGGTGGGGATTCAGGAGGGTGCCTTTAAATACTAGGACAGGAAAATGGTCTAATTCACACACTTATCAAGAGAACATCCCAGGTCATCCCTACTGCCTCTGATCTGGCGGACTCACTAAACACAAATGCTTCGTTTGTAAATGATGTTGGAGTGTGTCCCTGACTATCCATATATTAAAACAACAAGAAAATTGTGCCATCTGGTTTGCTTAATATAAGGCATTTTAAATTATTTATAATTTACTTGTGATACTTAAAAAAGCTGCAATATGCAGAAATGGCTGCGCCATTTCCTGGTTGCAAAAAGTCTAATACTTCGCCTAATTTTAGTTTATATGTGGCAAAACACCTTTAAGTGTAGTGTAGAGAATCCCTATACCATCTAAACTGCTGTGAAATATATTTTCCATAGAGAAAATATAGAATTTTCAGCTGTTTGAAGCTGGTGTAAAAAATACGACGCAAAAGCGAAACTTAAGAACGAGAAGCATAGAAATAGCGCACATAGAACAGATCTACCGCTTCTTAGACTTGCTTTCAATGAGAATTACAATTCTATAGCTAAAATGTGAATTTGGTGCGGTCTCCTAAACTGACATGGAATTGTTTTAAAATGGTCATACTATGGATCATTTAGCTATTTGATTTGGAATTTTAGGACCCCTTTAGGTGTATATATAAATAAAACAAACAATTATTTGAGTAAATATTGATTTTAAGCTTTACTACTAAACCCTATAGAAACGCATTGAATGACACATTGATAAATGGCAAAAAGGACAGTCCAAAAATAAATGATAAGAAACAAGGTTTTAAGTGTCTGTGGACACCTACTCATTCAAGGGTTTTTCTTTATTTTGACATTTTTCTACATTGTAGCATAATAGTGAAGACATCAACACTATGAAAGAACACATATGGAATCATGTAGTAACCAAAAAAGTGTTAAACAAATCAAACTATATGTTATTTTAGAGATTCTCCAAAGTAGCCAACCTTTGCCTTGATGACAGCTTTGCACACTCTTGGCATTCTCTCAACCAGCTTCATGAGGTAGTCACCTGGAATGCTTTCAATGAACAGGTGTGCCTTGTTAAAAGTTAATTTGTGTAATTTATTTTACTCAAGGCTTTACTCAAGGCCAGTGGCAAGTCATTAGTGAAGATTGAAAAAGGTAAATGGCTGTTCCTGAGAATCTCCCCTTTCCATAGATAGCTCATCATCGTACACTACATTTGGACGCTACAAATGTTTATGTGAGAAGACCGATTTTCAGGACGTCGCATGGTCTGACAAACACCGCTCTAGCTCTGCCACCTTTCAACGTGGATGCGGAAGTGCGACACTGGCGGATGCGGTCTATTGAGACGCATCCAATGCAAAAAAACAGGTAACTCTAGCTTAAACTGAAAAATTTTGCTAGGGATTTTTTTGTTATGTAATTTAGATTGACACACCGCTGCATCAATTTAAGCCCTACTGTAGTTAAGGGGTGAGCCCTACTACAGTTAAGGGGTGAGTCCTACACCTTGGTCCTCCTATTATTTTGAGTCTGACCCTTATGAGTCGTGAATATAGTTCTGTATCATGTCTGTAATGTGAACATATTTCTCAGGGGCTTTCATTCAAACAGTGTTTATACAAGGTTGAAATGTGCAAAGCTTTACAGTGAGAACGTCAATGTTCAATGTAGGCTAAATGCTTGGATAACTCAAGTCCTGGTTACTGACCTTATTTTAACCCTTTACACTCGTACCTATATACCAGGGGTCGCGTACAGTAAATGTAAAATGCCCATAAAATCAACAGTCTTGTGTCGGGTGAACCGTTGTGTCCTCACCTTTGGGCTAATAATTTCCCCACAATCTTCAAACTGTTCCCTTTGAATTGCCATCATGCTTATGCATATGCATTTCATATTTCTTCTGTCAGAAACATTTTAATTTAGCCCCATCCATATAGGCCAACTTCTAAAAGTGTAAAGGGTTAAAGGCAAACATTTTCTCTGGAAAAAATCTCAGTCCGGATAAAAAAAATCCTGACAATAACGTAGCACAAAGAACACTCCCAAATATGCCAGTAGAAAAATAAACTGCACCTCCAACTCACCCAGGGTCTCTAGTAGAATGTCCAGTAGATATCTTCCCAGTGGCTGAGCAGTGTCAGGTAGCCCAGGCCAGAGCCAGACCCCAAAAGTGTCATGAAATGCCCCCTCTGGACGTGAGACAGGCAGGGTTAGTAACAGGGTTAGCCTAATTCAGCTGAGCCACCCAGATTACTCTTACTCTCTCTCTATCCATTCACTCATTGGGTTCTGCAGTTAAAAGACGTCTCTCCTCCGGACAAGCCAGGCCAGAGTGACACTTTTGGGCTCTGGGATTCTTACCAGTATTAAGTGTTCAGGATCCACGGGAGACAGAAAAGGACAATGGAGAGGGCTCCCATTGAGATTCCAGAGGTGCAAAGCAAGAAAAATATGGTCTATATCTTTGTTTTCTGTACTAATCAATCTAGAATAGCTCAATCACAGAGTCAAGTCAGCTGTAGGTGTCCTTCTCTTACTCCATCTTTTTGAAATATGAAAGGTGATAACTAACAACAGACATAGAATGGTAAAGCCCCAGCAAAGTAGAGGCCACACCTTATTTTTATGTAAGTAAGGAGTGTGGCTGTTAATAATAATCATTCTGACCCAACAGGTGGGGTTAACTGCAATTACCAAAAAGCACAACAAAACATCTCATGTTTACCCCTGACATGTAGACAGTGCTCAGAGTTGGCCTTGGGGGACTTCAACTTGAAGCACATGACCTCCTGCTCCAGTGGGATGTCAAGACTCTTCTTCCTGGCCTCACTGGGGCTGGGAGGCAAGCAGTAGTCCAGCAGGCACAAAGACAGCGTGAAAAATGTGCAGTTCCTGGTCCTGTAGTAGTTGGTCCCGTAGCAGTTCCTGGTCCCGTAGCAGTTCCTGGTCACTTTGTTGCGAAATAGGAAGCCAACTCTAGATTTCATTTTGGATTGGAGATGTTTAATATGAGTCTGGAAGGAGAGTTTACAGTCTAGCCAGACACCTAGGTATTTGTAGTTGTCCACATATTCTAAGTCCGAACCGTCCAGAGTAGTGATGCTAGTCGGGCGGGCGGGTGCGGGCAGCGATTGGTTGAAGAGCATGCATTTAGTTTTACTAGCGTTTAAGAGCAGTTGGAGGCCACGGAAGGAGTGTTGTATAGCATTGAAGCTCGTTTGGAGGTTTGTTAACACAGTGTCCAAAGAAGGGCCAGATGTATACAGAATGGTGTCGTATGCGTAGAGGTGGATCAAGGAATCACCTGCAGCAAGAGCGACATCGTTGATATATACAGAGAAAAGAGTCGGCCAGAGAATTGAACCCTGTGGTACCCCTATAGAGACTGCCAGAGGTCCGGACAACAGGCCCTCCGGTTTGGCACACTGAACTCTATCTGAGAAGTAGTTGGTGAACCAGGTGAGGCAGTCATTTGAGAAACCATGGCTGTTGAGTCTGCCGATAAGAATACGGTGATTGACAGTCGAAGCATTGGCCAGCATACGGCTGCACAGTACTGTCTTTTATCAATGGCGGTTATGATATCGTTTAGTACCTTGAGCGTGGCTGAGGTGCACCCGTGACCAGCTCGGAAACCGGATTGCACAGCGGAGAAGGTACGGTGGGATTCAAAATGGTCAGTGATCTGTTTGTTAACTTGGCTTTCGAAGACTTTCGAAAGGCAGGGCAGGATGGATATAGGTCTGTAACAGTTTGGGTCTAGAGTGACACCCCCTTTGAAGAGGGGGATGACCGCGGAAGCTTTCCAATCTTTAGGAATCTCGGATGATACGTAAGAGAGTTTGAACAGACTGGTAATAGGGGTTGCAACAATGACGGCGGATAATTTTAGAACGAGAGGGTCCAGATTGTCTAGCCCAGCTGACTTGTACGGGTCCAGGTTTTGCAGCTCTTTCAGAACATCTGCTCTCTGGATTTGGGTGAAGGAGAAGCTGGGGAGGCTTGGGCAAGTAGCTGCGGGGGGTGTGGAGGTGTTGGCCGGGGTTGGCGTAGCCAGGAGGAAAGCATGGCCAGCCGCAGAGAAATGCTTATTGAAATTCTACATTATCGTGGATTTATCGGTGGTGACAGTGTTTCCTAGCCTCAGTGCAGTGGGCAGCTGGGAGGAGGTGTTCTTATTCTTTGACAGTGATGAGGGGTGGTCGTTTGACTACGGACCCATAGTGGATGCAGGCAATGAGGCAGTGATTGCTGAGATCCTGATTGAAAACAGCAGAGGTGTATTTGGAGGGCAAGTTGGTCAGGATAATATCTATGAGGGTGCCCATGTTTACAGATTTAAGGTTGTACCTGATGGGTTCCTTGATACTTTGTGTGAGTTTGAGGGCATCAAGCTTAGATTGTAAGACCGCCGGGGTGTTAAGCATATCCCAGTTTAGGTCACCTAACAGAACGAACTCTGAACATAGATGGTGGGCAATCAATTCACATATGGTATCCAGGGCACAGCTGGGAGCTGAGGGGGGTCTATAACAGGCGGCAACCGTGAGAGACTTATTTCTGGATAGATACATTCTTTAAATTAGAAGCTCGAACTGTTTGGGCATAGACCTGGAAAGTATGACAGAACTTTGCAGGCTATCTCTGCAGTAGATTGCAACTCCTCCCCCTTTGACAGTTCTATCTTGGTGGAAAATGTTGTAGTTGGGGATGGAAATCTCAGAATCTTTGGTGGCCTTCCTAAACCAGGATTTAGACATGGCAAGGACATCAGGGTTGGCGGAGTGTGCTAAAGCAGTGAGTAAAACAAACTTAGGAAGGAGGCTTATAATGTTAACATGCATGAAACCAAAGTGGTTTGGACCTCTTGGTGTATCGGTTAAGGTGTTGGCTTGACAGTCGCTGGAAGCCAGTTCAAGTCCTGGTCAGAGTTACCCGCTGAATTCTTTTACAGTATTGATGAAAATAAGTTTTATAAGATAATTTTACTGTGGCAAACAATAGATTAGCTATGATAGATATCTTCACAAAAATCCATGGCAAGGAACAGGAGACATACATTAACATGAGAAATACATTTGACTTTACACTTATTGAAATTTGACTGATTGATTGAAAACAATCCTATCAAAGTGGTTCTGGAAGAGAGTTGAGTAGCATGCTATAGTTCACAACACTGAAATATAAGCTGGACAGTGGCTATTTTAGCATGTAGATCTTGGTCGGGCAAAAAAATAGCAAAGCTACTACACAAGCTACTACACAACTCAACACTAAACAGTACATTAATTGCATTATAACGGTGAGAAACGGTGCCCATAAACTGTCTCAACAGCAGTCCCAACATCTTGCCACTGCTACACCTGGCTATCAGCGGAGCCTTGTCTGGCAGCGAAACAGTTCATTCAGCCTCATTTACATAGCTGATATGGCTGACTTGCTAAAACAAATGTGGTTTCTTAAGACAATTGAGATGTACCAACTATGGCATAAGGGGACAACAAGCAGATAAGAGGCAATCTGTAATTTCGATTAATGAGCGAGCTAGGACGGACGTAGTCATTATAACTATTTGTTCATCACTTTTGAAATGTACAGCAACAAAATTCAGAACATGGGCCGTTCTTACAGTGTTCTCCCTGTACACCTTGTCAGAACCATAGGATAAATAAAGGGGGCATATAAGCAGACAATGAAAGCTCTTACAAAATGTGATGATTTAATTTCTCTAAAACAGGTTATAGGCTACATGTGCATCACCAAGTCAGAACAGTAGGCGAAATTAAGAAGGGTAAATAGACCAAATGATTAGGGTGAGGCACATGGGCTACTAACAGCTTACTTTCTTAGCTACAGTATACATATCGCTCTGGCATATTACATAATTTATGCAGCAGCATACAAGACATTTTTGGACTCATCTTGTTGTGCTGTGCTCACTGATGACAAAATTTGCCCACGAAGGACCGCCGTGACACCTAACTTTTCAAAAGTCTGGCATTCTCTGGATTTATGGTGCTTTCAAGACAACTGGGAACTCTGAAAAAAACAAGGTTGAATCATGATGATGTCATTGATCTTCAGGTCGTAGCTCTAGAAAGAGGCCTGAGTTCCCGATTTCCAAATCTGAGCTGGATGACCCTTCAAAATGTATTTCCCAGTCGGAGTTCATTTTTTAGGAGTTCCCAGTTATCTTGAACTCGCTGAAGTCAAGTTTTAACAGTTCCGCGTTAACAGTTTTTTTGAGCGTGGCACAAATCATGCTTCATTGACAGCATGGCCAATGTTGAATGTTTATCATTTTAAACTTGGAAAATAGACACTTAATTTCAGATTTGGGACCACACAGCTACTCCACTGAATAGCAGGCTACCGATTGCTTTGCAATGTTTGCAGTTAGCCACTGTTACTGATTCCTTCCAAACCACTCATTGTTGAATTTGCAATTTCCAACTTGTTGTGTAATCCAATGGCCGATGAGCACCGACATGTTTTATCTATAATTTCTCTTCAGTATTTCTCTTAATTTGACAAGGATTAAAAAGTATTTGGCAGTGGATTGTCAACTTGATTCATGATGATGAATGCTAGCTAAGATTTTGAAAGAACTGTAGATATAATGTGATTTGACGTAATTGTATCTGTGGCCAATGACCTTGAGCCTTCTTGGATGGGCACTTCTTATGTAACTATATGGCAGCACCCAAGGGGCTTGAATTTTTTAGGTCTACCCTTAGACTGGGCGGTGACGTACTGTCCCCACGAATGACAGAACATTGAGCTAATCATGGCGCAACTAGAGAAAATTACCAACACCTACGAGCCGTATTTTCTGCTGAATGCCTCACCACCACACAAAGCACTGAGCTGGGCTGGAACAACAGCAGTTTGGAGCTGCCTTACACAAGAAAGTAAAAAAGAGACCATGTTTGTTTGCAGCTTTATTAATTAACTCAATGTTTTTTAGTTTTCTTTGTGCAAAAAATGTGGGGCTCCACCTGCCCTGAATGACGGGTCGCCACTGGATAGGGCTGCACAATTAATCAAATTCACATCGAAATTGCAATATTGACAAATGCAATATACATATTGCAAGAGATTAATATCACATGCAATATTTTTGAAACACCACTTAGCTGCATTTAATGTCTGTTTTTATAGTTTACAATGTTTTCTTCTCCTCTTACAGCTGCTTCCCACACACACCAAAACCCCGCCCCTTGCAGGTCCTTCTCCTCGCTGGTAGAGCCACTATAGCCTACGTTTGCATGCTGTTCTGTTGAGATTGTTCCAAACAAGATACATTTTGATCTTTATCGCAAGTAAAATCACAATCGTAATAGTTGGTAAAAAATAATGGTGATTAGACTTTTTGCCCAAGCTGGAGATGAAAAGTCCCTTCACCTCACCACCTCTCTCGTCTACACACTTCAAGACGGACAGACTAAGACAGACTAAGAAGAAGGGGAAAAAGCACATAAAAAAGCAGCAAAAACATAAAAGCGGGCCAGATGAGAATGTCATCTCTGTTTCTGCGCCCTTTGAAAATGTGGAAGGGGTTTTTTTGTGGTGGGAGGGACACGCACAGCAGGCGGCGCATGGCGGCTTTCTCATTTCTCTAGGATGCTGACGCTGGCGGTGGCTTTTCCTGACAGGCACGCCCACGCCAGGCTGAGGGTTCACTGTCTCATACACTGACTGGCTTCCTGCTGCCTGTCTCCCCGAGTAATGCTAATACCACTGTTTGTTTTTCAGACACTCATCCTCCTCCCCTCAGAGTCTCTAACTAAACATTATTAGTTAACCACCCCCCTCCTCCCCCTAAAGATTATTTCTGCATTCACTATGGTCAGGTGGCCTAGCGGTTAAGAGCGTTGGACCGAAAGGTCGCTGGTTCGAATCCACAAGCGACTAGCTAAAAAAAAATCTAGCGACGTGCCCTCGAGCAAGGCCCTTAATCCTAATTGTGCCTGTAAATGGCTCTGCATAAGAGCGTCTGCTAAATGACTAAAATGTAAAATGTCTGAAAAACCGTGATTGGTTTGCTTTGAGATTGTACTGTACCCTTTCCCCTAGGTAAGAAGTAAGCCTATTTGCAGACTCATTGTAGCCTAGTGATGTTCCTCTATCTGTAGGTTTAGTGTTGTCTTCTTCCTCCCCCTCGCTCTTCATCATCTTGCGATCAAGTGTGAGAACTAGGGCTTTGTAGGGACCGATCTGGAGACAGTCATCGTATTGTTATAAAGATTCATAGGCCTAAATAAGGACTGTCTTGTAGAGAGAGAATGATCACAGATGGAATCCCTAGTCGGCTACTGCTGTTGTGGCTGGATGTTTTTCTACATTGGGCCATAAGGCCATAGACTGTTGTTCAAAAGGAACCTGGTGACGGTTGAAGGGAAGTCTTGTGGTTTTGTGAATGGTTGAGAGCAGAAAGTCCCACTTTTGTGCAAAGTGGCAATTTTGCACAAGTTCAGTAGGCTACAAGCATCTAATTCACTAGGATACAATCATCTAATTCACTAGGCTACAAGCATCTAATTCACTAGGCTACAAGCATCTAATTCACTAGGCTACAAGCATCTAATTCACTAGGCTACAAGCATCTAATTCACTAGACTGCAATCATCTAATTCACTAGGCTACAAGCATCTAATTCACTAGACTGCAATCATCTAATTCACTAGGCTACAAGCATCTAATTCACTAGGCTACAAGCATCTAATTCACTAGGCTACAAGCATCTAATTCACTAGGCTACAAGCATCTAATTCACTAGGCTACGATCATCTAATTCAGTACACTACACACATCTAATTCACTAGGCTACAAGCATCTAATTCACTAGGCTACGAGCATCTAATTCAGTACACTACACACGTCTAATTCACTAAGCTACAAGCATCTAATTCACTAAGCTACAAGCATCTAATTCACTAGGCTACGAGCGTCTAATTCAGTACACTACACACATCTAATTCACTAGGCTACAAGCATCTAATTCAGTACACTACACACATCTAATTCACTAGGCTACAAGCATCTAATTCACTAGGCTACAAGCATCTAATTCACTAGGCTACAAGCATCTAATTCACTAGACTGCAATCATCTAATTCACTAGGCTACAAGCATCTAATTCACTAGGCTACAAGCATCTAATTCACTAGGCTACGAGCATCTAATTCACTAGGCTACAAGCATCTAATTCAGTAGACTGCAAGCATCTAATTCACTAGGCTACGAGCATCTAATTCACTAGGCTACAAGCATCTAATTCACTAGACTGCAATCATCTAATTCACTAGGCTACAAGCATCTAATTCACTAGGCTACGAGCATCTAATTCACTAGGCTACAAGCATCTAATTCACTAGACTGCAATCATCTAATTCACTAGGCTACAATCATCTAATTCACTAGGCTACAAGCATCTAATTCACTAGGCTACAAGCATCTAATTCAGTAGGCTACGAGCATCTAATTCACTAGGCTACAAGCATCTAATTCACTAGGCTACAAGCATCTAATTCAGTAGGCTACAAGCATCTAATTCAGTAGGCTACAAGCATCTAATTCAGTAGGCGACAATCATCTAATTCAGTAGACTGCAAGCATGTAATTCAGTAGACTGCAATCATCTAATTCAATAGACTGCAAGCATCTAATTCAGTAGACTACAAGCATCTAATTCAGTAGACTGCAATCATTGAATTCAGTAGACTACAAGCATCTAGTTCAGTAGACTACAAGCATCTAATTCAGTAGACTACAAGCATCTAATTCAGTAGACTGCAATCATCAACTTCAGTAGACTACAAGCATCTAGTTCAGTAGGCTACAAGCATCAAATTCAGTAGACTGCAATCATCTAATTCAGTAGACTACAAGCATCTAATTAGTAGGCTACAAGCATCTAATTCACTAGGCTACAAGCATCTAATTCACTAGGCTACAAGCATCTAATTCACTAGGCTACAAGCATCTAATTCAGTAGGCGACAAGCATCTAATTCAGTAGACTGCAAGCATCTAATTCAGTAGACTGCAATCATCTAATTCAGTAGACTACAAGCATCTAGTTCAGTAGACTACAAGCATCTAATTCAGTAGACTGCAAGCATCTAATTCAGTAGACTACAAGCATCTAGTTCAGTAGACTATAAGCATCAAATTCAGTAGACTACAAGCATCTAATTCAGTAGACTACAAGCATCGAATTCAGTAGACTACAAGCATCTAATTCAGTAGACTATAAGCATCTAATTCAGTAGACTACAAGCATCAAATTCAGTAGACTACAAGCATCTAATTCAGTAGACTATAAGCATCTAATTCAGTAGACTACAAGCATCTAATTCAGTAGACTGCAAGCATCTAATTCAGTAGACTGCAATCATCTAATTCAGTAGACTGCAATCATCTAATTCAGTAGACTACAAGCATCTAATTCAGTAGACTGCAAGCATCTAATTCACTAGACTGCAATCATCTAATTCAGTAGACTGCAATCATCTAATTCAGTAGACTACAAGCATCTAATTCAGTAGACTACAAGCATCTAATTCAGTAGACTACAAGCATCTAATTCAGTAGACTATAAGCATCTAATTCAGTAGACTACAAGCATCTAATTCAGTAGAGTACACGCATCTAATTCAGTAGACTACAAGCATCTAATTCAGTAGACTACAAGCATCTAATTCAGTAGACTACAAGCATCTAATTCAGTAGACTACAAGAATCTAATTCAGTAGACTACAAGCATCTTGTTCAGCAGACTACAAGCATCTAATTCAGTAGACTAAAATCATCTAATTCAGCAGACTTCAAGCATCTAATTCAGTAGACTTCAAGCATATCATTCAGTACACTACACACATCTAATTCAGTAGACTACAAGCATCTAATTCAGTAGACTACAAGCATCTAATTCAGTACACTACAAGCATCTAATTCAGTAGACTACACACATCTAATTCAGTAGACTACAAGCATCTAATTCAGTAGACTACACGCATCTAATTCAGTAGACTACAAGCATCTAGTTCAGAAAACTACAAGCATCTAGTTCAGTAGACTACAAGCATCTAATTCAGTACACTACACACATCTAATTCAGTAGACTACGAGCGTCTAATTCAGTAGACTACAAGCATCTAATTCAGTAGACTGCAAGCATCTAATTCAGTAGACTTCAATCATCTAATTCAGTAGACTGCAATCATCTAATTCAGTAGACTACAAGCATCTAATTCAGTAGACTACAAGCATCTAATTCAGTAGACTACAAGCATCTAATTCAGTAGACTACAAGCATCTAATTCAGTAGACTACACGCATCTTGTTCAGTAGACTACAAGCATCTAATTCAGTAGACTACAAGCATCTAATTCAGTAGACTATAAGCATCTAATTCAGTAGACTACAAGCATCTAATTATGTAGACTACAAGCATCTAGTTCAGTAGACTACAAGCGTCTAGTTCAGTAAACTACAAGCATCTAGTTCAGTAGACTACAAGCATCTAATTCAGTAGAGTACACGCATCTAATTCAGTAGACTACAAGCATCTAATTCAGTAGACTACAAGCATCTAATTCAGTAGACTACAAGCATCTAATTCAGTAGACTACAAGAATCTAATTCAGTAGACTACAAGCATCTTGTTCAGCAGACTACAAGCATCTAATTCAGTAGACTAAAATCATCTAATTCAGCAGACTTCAAGCATCTAATTCAGTAGACTTCAAGCATATCATTCAGTACACTACACACATCTAATTCAGTAGACTACAAGCATCTAATTCAGTAGACTACAAGCATCTAATTCAGTACACTACAAGCATCTAATTCAGTAGACTACACACATCTAATTCAGTAGACTACAAGCATCTAATTCAGTAGACTACACACATCTAATTCAGTAGACTACAAGCATCTAGTTCAGAAAACTACAAGCATCTAGTTCCAGTAGACTACAAGCATCTAATTCAGTACACTACACACATCTAATTCAGTAGACTACGAGCGTCTAATTCAGTAGACTACAAGCATCTAATTCAGTAGACTGCAAGCATCTAATTCAGTAGACTTCAATCATCTAATTCAGTAGACTGCAATCATCTAATTCAGTAGACTACAAGCATCTAATTCAGTAGACTACAAGCATCTAATTCAGTAGACTACAAGCATCTAATTCAGTAGACTACAAGCATCTAATTCAGTAGACTACACGCATCTTGTTCAGTAGACTACAAGCATCTAATTCAGTAGACTACAAGCATCTAATTCAGTAGACTATAAGCATCTAATTCAGTAGACTACAAGCATCTAATTATGTAGACTACAAGCATCTAGTTCAGTAGACTACAAGCTGTCTAGTTCAGTAAACTACAAGCATCTAGTTCAGTAGACTACAAGCATCTAATTCAGTACACTACACACATCTAATTCAGTAGACTACAAGCATCTAATTCAGTAGACTACAAGCATCTAATTCAGTAGACTACAAGCATCTAATTCAGTAGACTACAAGAATCTAATTCAGTAGACTACAAGCATCTTGTTCAGCAGACTACAAGCATCTAATTCAGTAGACTAAAATCATCTAATTCAGCAGACTTCAAGCATCTAATTCAGTAGACTTCAAGCATATCATTCAGTACACTACACACATCTAATTCAGTAGAATACAAGCATCTAATTCAGTAGACTACAAGCATCTAATTCAGTACACTACAAGCATCTAATTCAGTAGACTACACACATCTAATTCAGTAGACTACAAGCATCTAATTCAGTAGACTACACGCATCTAATTGAGTAGACTACAAGCATCTAGTTCAGAAAACTACAAGCATCTAGTTCAGTAGACTACAAGCATCTAATTCAGTACACTACACACATCTAATTCAGTAGACTACGAGCGTCTAATTCAGTAGACTACAAGCATCTAATTCAGTAGACTGCAAGCATCTAATTCAGTAGACTTCAATCATCTAATTCAGTAGACTGCAATCATCTAATTCAGTAGACTACAAGCATCTAATTCAGTAGACTACAAGCATCTAATTCAGTAGACTATAAGCATCTAATTCAGTAGACTACAAGCATCTAATTCTGTAGACTACAAGCATCTAATTCTGTAGACTACAAGCATCTAATTCTGTAGACTACAAGCATCTAATTCAGTAGACTACGAGCGTCTAATTCAGTAGACTACAAGCATCTAATTCAGTAGACTACAAGCATCTAATTCAGTAGACTATGAGCATCTAATTCAGTAGACTACAAGCATCTAATTCAGTAGACTACAAGCATCTAATTCAGTAGACTATAAGCATCTAATTCAGTAGACTACAAGCATCTAATTCAGTAGACTGCAAGCATCTAATTCAGTAGACTGCAATCATCTAATTCAGTAGACTGCAATCATCTAATTCAGTAGACTACAAGCATCTAATTCAGTAGACTGCAAGCATCTAATTCACTAGACTGCAATCATCTAATTCAGTAGACTGCAATCATCTAATTCAGTAGACTACAAGCATCTAATTCAGTAGACTACAAGCATCTAATTCAGTAGACTACAAGCATCTAATTCAGTAGACTACACGCATCTTGTTCAGTAGACTACAAGCATCTAATTCAGTAGACTACAAGCATCTAATTCAGTAGACTATAAGCATCTAATTCAGTAGACTACAAGCATCTAATTATGTAGACTACAAGCATCTAGTTCAGTAGACTACAAGCGTCTAGTTCAGTAAACTACAAGCATCTAGTTCAGTAGACTACAAGCATCTAATTCAGTAGAGTACACGCATCTAATTCAGTAGACTACAAGCATCTAATTCAGTAGACTACAAGCATCTAATTCAGTAGACTACAAGCATCTAATTCAGTAGACTACAAGAATCTAATTCAGTAGACTACAAGCATCTTGTTCAGCAGACTACAAGCATCTAATTCAGTAGACTAAAATCATCTAATTCAGCAGACTTCAAGCATCTAATTCAGTAGACTTCAAGCATATCATTCAGTACACTACACACATCTAATTCAGTAGACTACAAGCATCTAATTCAGTAGACTACAAGCATCTAATTCAGTACACTACAAGCATCTAATTCAGTAGACTACACACATCTAATTCAGTAGACTACAAGCATCTAATTCAGTAGACTACACACATCTAATTCAGTAGACTACAAGCATCTAGTTCAGAAAACTACAAGCATCTAGTTCAGTAGACTACAAGCATCTAATTCAGTACACTACACACATCTAATTCAGTAGACTACGAGCGTCTAATTCAGTAGACTACAAGCATCTAATTCAGTAGACTGCAAGCATCTAATTCAGTAGACTTCAATCATCTAATTCAGTAGACTGCAATCATCTAATTCAGTAGACTACAAGCATCTAATTCAGTAGACTACAAGCATCTAATTCAGTAGACTACAAGCATCTAATTCAGTAGACTACAAGCATCTAATTCAGTAGACTACACGCATCTTGTTCAGTAGACTACAAGCATCTAATTCAGTAGACTACAAGCATCTAATTCAGTAGACTATAAGCATCTAATTCAGTAGACTACAAGCATCTAATTATGTAGACTACAAGCATCTAGTTCAGTAGACTACAAGCGTCTAGTTCAGTAAACTACAAGCATCTAGTTCAGTAGACTACAAGCATCTAATTCAGTACACTACACACATCTAATTCAGTAGACTACAAGCATCTAATTCAGTAGACTACACGCATCTAATTGAGTAGACTACAAGCATCTAGTTCAGAAAACTACAAGCATCTAGTTCAGTAGACTACAAGCATCTAATTCAGTACACTACACACATCTAATTCAGTAGACTACGAGCGTCTAATTCAGTAGACTACAAGCATCTAATTCAGTAGACTGCAAGCATCTAATTCAGTAGACTTCAATCATCTAATTCAGTAGACTGCAATCATCTAATTCAGTAGACTACAAGCATCTAATTCAGTAGACTACAAGCATCTAATTCAGTAGACTATAAGCATCTAATTCAGTAGACTACAAGCATCTAATTCTGTAGACTACAAGCATCTAATTCTGTAGACTACAAGCATCTAATTCTGTAGACTACAAGCATCTAATTCAGTAGACTACGAGCGTCTAATTCAGTAGACTACAAGCATCTAATTCAGTAGACTACAAGCATCTAATTCAGTAGACTATGAGCATCTAATTCAGTAGACTACAAGCATCTAATTCAGTAGACTACAAGCATCTAATTCAGTAGACTATAAGCATCTAATTCAGTAGACTACAAGCATCTAATTCAGTAGACTGCAAGCATCTAATTCAGTAGACTGCAATCATCTAATTCAGTAGACTGCAATCATCTAATTCAGTAGACTACAAGCATCTAATTCAGTAGACTGCAAGCATCTAATTCACTAGACTGCAATCATCTAATTCAGTAGACTGCAATCATCTAATTCAGTAGACTACAAGCATCTAATTCAGTAGACTACAAGCATCTAATTCAGTAGACTACAAGCATCTAATTCAGTAGACTACACGCATCTTGTTCAGTAGACTACAAGCATCTAATTCAGTAGACTACAAGCATCTAATTCAGTAGACTATAAGCATCTAATTCAGTAGACTACAAGCATCTAATTATGTAGACTACAAGCATCTAGTTCAGTAGACTACAAGCGTCTAGTTCAGTAAACTACAAGCATCTAGTTCAGTAGACTACAAGCATCTAATTCAGTAGAGTACACGCATCTAATTCAGTAGACTACAAGCATCTAATTCAGTAGACTACAAGCATCTAATTCAGTAGACTACAAGCATCTAATTCAGTAGACTACAAGAATCTAATTCAGTAGACTACAAGCATCTTGTTCAGCAGACTACAAGCATCTAATTCAGTAGACTAAAATCATCTAATTCAGCAGACTTCAAGCATCTAATTCAGTAGACTTCAAGCATATCATTCAGTACACTACACACATCTAATTCAGTAGACTACAAGCATCTAATTCAGTAGACTACAAGCATCTAATTCAGTACACTACAAGCATCTAATTCAGTAGACTACACACATCTAATTCAGTAGACTACAAGCATCTAATTCAGTAGACTACACACATCTAATTCAGTAGACTACAAGCATCTAGTTCAGAAAACTACAAGCATCTAGTTCAGTAGACTACAAGCATCTAATTCAGTACACTACACACATCTAATTCAGTAGACTACGAGCGTCTAATTCAGTAGACTACAAGCATCTAATTCAGTAGACTGCAAGCATCTAATTCAGTAGACTTCAATCATCTAATTCAGTAGACTGCAATCATCTAATTCAGTAGACTACAAGCATCTAATTCAGTAGACTACAAGCATCTAATTCAGTAGACTACAAGCATCTAATTCAGTAGACTACAAGCATCTAATTCAGTAGACTACACGCATCTTGTTCAGTAGACTACAAGCATCTAATTCAGTAGACTACAAGCATCTAATTCAGTAGACTATAAGCATCTAATTCAGTAGACTACAAGCATCTAATTATGTAGACTACAAGCATCTAGTTCAGTAGACTACAAGCGTCTAGTTCAGTAAACTACAAGCATCTAGTTCAGTAGACTACAAGCATCTAATTCAGTACACTACACACATCTAATTCAGTAGACTACAAGCATCTAATTCAGTAGACTACAAGCATCTAATTCAGTAGACTACAAGCATCTAATTCAGTAGACTACAAGAATCTAATTCAGTAGACTACAAGCATCTTGTTCAGCAGACTACAAGCATCTAATTCAGTAGACTAAAATCATCTAATTCAGCAGACTTCAAGCATCTAATTCAGTAGACTTCAAGCATATCATTCAGTACACTACACACATCTAATTCAGTAGAATACAAGCATCTAATTCAGTAGACTACAAGCATCTAATTCAGTACACTACAAGCATCTAATTCAGTAGACTACACACATCTAATTCAGTAGACTACAAGCATCTAATTCAGTAGACTACACGCATCTAATTGAGTAGACTACAAGCATCTAGTTCAGAAAACTACAAGCATCTAGTTCAGTAGACTACAAGCATCTAATTCAGTACACTACACACATCTAATTCAGTAGACTACGAGCGTCTAATTCAGTAGACTACAAGCATCTAATTCAGTAGACTGCAAGCATCTAATTCAGTAGACTTCAATCATCTAATTCAGTAGACTGCAATCATCTAATTCAGTAGACTACAAGCATCTAATTCAGTAGACTACAAGCATCTAATTCAGTAGACTACAAGCATCTAATTCAGTAGACTACACGCATCTAATTCAGTAGACTACACGCATCTTGTTCAGTAGACTACAAGCATCTAATTCAGTAGACTACAAGCATCTAATTCAGTAGACTATAAGCATCTAATTCAGTAGACTACAAGCATCTAATTCTGTAGACTACAAGCATCTAATTCTGTAGACTACAAGCATCTAATTCTGTAGACTACAAGCATCTAATTCAGTAGACTACGAGCGTCTAATTCAGTAGACTACAAGCATCTAATTCAGTAGACTACAAGCATCTAATTCAGTAGACTATGAGCATCTAATTCAGTAGACTACAAGCATCTAATTCAGTAGACTACAAGCATCTAATTCAGTAGACTATAAGCATCTAATTCAGTAGACTACAAGCATCTAATTCAGTAGACTGCAAGCATCTAATTCAGTAGACTGCAATCATCTAATTCAGTAGACTGCAATCATCTAATTCAGTAGACTACAAGCATCTAATTCAGTAGACTGCAAGCATCTAATTCACTAGACTGCAATCATCTAATTCAGTAGACTGCAATCATCTAATTCAGTAGACTACAAGCATCTAATTCAGTAGACTACAAGCATCTAATTCAGTAGACTACAAGCATCTAATTCAGTAGACTATAAGCATCTAATTCAGTAGACTACAAGCATCTAATTCAGTAGAGTACACGCATCTAATTCAGTAGACTACAAGCATCTAATTCAGTAGACTACAAGCATCTAATTCAGTAGACTACAAGCATCTAATTCAGTAGACTACAAGAATCTAATTCAGTAGACTACAAGCATCTTGTTCAGCAGACTACAAGCATCTAATTCAGTAGACTAAAATCATCTAATTCAGCAGACTTCAAGCATCTAATTCAGTAGACTTCAAGCATATCATTCAGTACACTACACACATCTAATTCAGTAGACTACAAGCATCTAATTCAGTAGACTACAAGCATCTAATTCAGTACACTACAAGCATCTAATTCAGTAGACTACACACATCTAATTCAGTAGACTACAAGCATCTAATTCAGTAGACTACACGCATCTAATTCAGTAGACTACAAGCATCTAGTTCAGAAAACTACAAGCATCTAGTTCAGTAGACTACAAGCATCTAATTCAGTACACTACACACATCTAATTCAGTAGACTACGAGCGTCTAATTCAGTAGACTACAAGCATCTAATTCAGTAGACTGCAAGCATCTAATTCAGTAGACTTCAATCATCTAATTCAGTAGACTGCAATCATCTAATTCAGTAGACTACAAGCATCTAATTCAGTAGACTACAAGCATCTAATTCAGTAGACTACAAGCATCTAATTCAGTAGACTACAAGCATCTAATTCAGTAGACTACACGCATCTTGTTCAGTAGACTACAAGCATCTAATTCAGTAGACTACAAGCATCTAATTCAGTAGACTATAAGCATCTAATTCAGTAGACTACAAGCATCTAATTATGTAGACTACAAGCATCTAGTTCAGTAGACTACAAGCGTCTAGTTCAGTAAACTACAAGCATCTAGTTCAGTAGACTACAAGCATCTAATTCAGTACACTACACACATCTAATTCAGTAGACTACAAGCATCTAATTCAGTAGACTACAAGCATCTAATTCAGTAGACTACAAGCATCTAATTCAGTAGACTACAAGAATCTAATTCAGTAGACTACAAGCATCTTGTTCAGCAGACTACAAGCATCTAATTCAGTAGACTAAAATCATCTAATTCAGCAGACTTCAAGCATCTAATTCAGTAGACTTCAAGCATATCATTCAGTACACTACACACATCTAATTCAGTAGAATACAAGCATCTAATTCAGTAGACTACAAGCATCTAATTCAGTACACTACAAGCATCTAATTCAGTAGACAACACACATCTAATTCAGTAGACTACAAGCATCTAATTCAGTAGACTACACGCATCTAATTCAGTAGACTACAAGCATCTAGTTCAGAAAACTACAAGCATCTAGTTCAGTAGACTACAAGCATCTAATTCAGTACACTACACACATCTAATTCAGTAGACTACGAGCGTCTAATTCAGTAGACTACAAGCATCTAATTCAGTAGACTGCAAGCATCTAATTCAGTAGACTTCAATCATCTAATTCAGTAGACTGCAATCATCTAATTCAGTAGACTACAAGCATCTAATTCAGTAGACTACAAGCATCTAATTCAGTAGACTACAAGCATCTAATTCAGTAGACTACACGCATCTAATTCAGTAGACTACACGCATCTTGTTCAGTAGACTACAAGCATCTAATTCAGTAGACTACAAGCATCTAATTCAGTAGACTATAAGCATCTAATTCAGTAGACTACAAGCATCTAATTCTGTAGACTACAAGCATCTAATTCTGTAGACTACAAGCATCTAATTCTGTAGACTACAAGCATCTAATTCAGTAGACTACAAGCATCTAATTCAGTAGACTACACGCATCTAATTCAGTAGACTACACGCATCTTGTTCAGTAGACTACAAGCATCTTGTTCACTAGATTACAAGCATCTTGTTCAGTAGACCGCAAGCATATAATTCAGTCGACTACACACATCTAATTCAGTAGACTACAAGCATCTAATTCAGTAGACTACAAGCATCTAGTTCAGTAGACTACAAGCGTCTAGTTCAGTAAACTACAAGCATCTAGTTCAGTAGACTACAAGCATCTAATTCAGTAGACTACAAGCATCTAGTTCAGTAGACTACAAGCATATAATTCAGTAGACTACAAGCATCTAATTATGTAGACTACAAGCATCTAATTCAGTAGACTACAAGCATCTAATTCAGTAGACTACAAGCATCTAATTCAGTAGACTACAAGCATCTAATTCAGTAGACTACAAGCATCTAGTTCAGTAGACTACAAGCATATAATTCAGTAGACTACAAGCATCTAATTATGTAGACTACAAGCATCTAGTTCAGTAGACTACAAGCGTCTAGTTCAGTAAACTACAAGCATCTAGTTCAGTAGACTACAAGCATCTAATTCAGTACACTACACACATCTAATTCAGTAGACTACAAGCATCTAATTCAGTAGACTACAAGCATCTAATTCAGTAGACTACAAGCATCTAATTCAGTAGACTACAAGAATCTAATTCAGTAGACTACAAGCATCTTGTTCAGCAGACTACAAGCATCTAATTCAGTAGACTAAAATCATCTAATTCAGCAGACTTCAAGCATCTAATTCAGTAGACTTCAAGCATATCATTCAGTACACTACACACATCTAATTCAGTAGAATACAAGCATCTAATTCAGTAGACTACAAGCATCTAATTCAGTACACTACAAGCATCTAATTCAGTAGACTACACACATCTAATTCAGTAGACTACAAGCATCTAATTCAGTAGACTACACGCATCTAATTCAGTAGACTACAAGCATCTAGTTCAGAAAACTACAAGCATCTAGTTCAGTAGACTACAAGCATCTAATTCAGTACACTACACACATCTAATTCAGTAGACTACGAGACGTCTAATTCAGTAGACTACAAGCATCTAATTCAGTAGACTGCAAGCATCTAATTCAGTAGACTTCAATCATCTAATTCAGTAGACTGCAATCATCTAATTCAGTAGACTACAAGCATCTAATTCAGTAGACTACAAGCATCTAATTCAGTAGACTACAAGCATCTAATTCAGTAGACTACACGCATCTAATTCAGTAGACTACACGCATCTTGTTCAGTAGACTACAAGCATCTAATTCAGTAGACTACAAGCATCTAATTCAGTAGACTATAAGCATCTAATTCAGTAGACTACAAGCATCTAATTCTGTAGACTACAAGCATCTAATTCTGTAGACTACAAGCATCTAATTCTGTAGACTACAAGCATCTAATTCAGTAGACTACAAGCATCTAATTCAGTAGACTACACGCATCTAATTCAGTAGACTACACGCATCTTGTTCAGTAGACTACAAGCATCTTGTTCACTAGATTACAAGCATCTTGTTCAGTAGACAGCAAGCATATAATTCAGTCGACTACACACATCTAATTCAGTAGACTACAAGCATCTAATTCAGTAGACTACAAGCATCTAGTTCAGTAGACTACAAGCGTCTAGTTCAGTAAACTACAAGCATCTAGTTCAGTAGACTACAAGCATCTAATTCAGTACACTACACACATCTAATTCAGTAGACTACAAGCATCTAATTCAGTAGACTACAAGCATCTAATTCTGTAGACTACAAGCATCTAATTCAGTAGACTACAAGCATCTAATTCAGTTGACTACAAGCATCTAGTTCAGTAGACTACAATCATCTAATTCAGTAGACTACAAGCATCTAATTCAGTAGACTATAAGCATCTAATTCAGTAGACTACAAGCATCTAATTCAGTAGACTACAAGCATCTAATTCAGTAGACTACAAGCATCTAATTCAGTAGACTACAAGCATCTAGTTCAGTAGACTACAAGCATCTAATTCAGTAGACTACAAGCATATAATTCAGTAGACTACAAGCATCTAATTCAGTAGACTACAAGCATCTAGTTCAGTAGACTGCAATCATCTAATTCAGTAAACTACAAGCATCTAATTCAGTAGACTACAAGCATCTAATTCAGTAGACTACAAACATCTAATTCAGTAGACTGCAATCATCTAATTCAGTAAACTACAAGCATCTAATTCAGTAGACTATAAGCATCTAATTCAGTAGACTACAAGCATCTAATTCAGTTGACTACAAGCATCTAATTCAGTAGACTACAAGCATCTAATTCAGTAGACTGCAAGCATCTAGTTCAGCAGACTACAAGCATCTAATTCAGTAGACTACAAGCATCTAATTCAGTAGACTACAAGCATCTAATTCAGTAGACTACAAGCATCTATTTCAGTAGACTACAAGCATCTAATTCAGTAGACTACAAGCATCTAATTCAGTAGACTGCAATCATCTAATTCAGTAAACTGCAAGCATCTAATTCAGTAGACTATAAGCATCTAATTCAGTAGACTACACGCATCTAATTCAGTAGACTACAAGCATCTAATTCAGTAGACTACAAGCATCTAATTCAGTAGACTACAAGCATCTAATTCAGTAGACTACACGCATCTAATTCAGTAGACTACAAGCATCTAGTTCAGTAGACTGCAATCATCTAATTCAGTAGACTGCAAGCATCTAATTCACCAGACTACAAGCATCTAATTCAGTAGACTACAAGCATCTAATTCAGTAGACTACAAGCATCTAATTCAGTAGACTATAAGCATCTAATTCAGTAGACTACAAGCATCTAATTCAGTAGACTACACGCATCTAATTCAGTAGACTACAAGCATCTAGTTCAGAAAACTACAAGCATCTAGTTCAGTAGACTACAAGCATCTAATTCAGTACACTACACAAATCTAATTCAGTAGACTACGAGTGTCTAATTCAGTAGACTACAAGCATCTAATTCAGTAGACTGCAAGCATCTAATTCAGTAGACTTCAATCATCTAATTCAGTAGACTGCAATCATCTAATTCAGTAGACTACAAGCATCTAATTCAGTAGACTACAAGCATCTAATTCAGTAGACTACAAGCATCTAATTCAGTAGACTACACGCATCTAATTCAGTAGACTACACGCATCTTGTTCAGTAGACTACAAGCATCTAATTCAGTAGACTACAAGCATCTAATTCAGTAGACTATAAGCATCTAATTCAGTAGACTACAAGCATCTAATTCTGTAGACTACAAGCATCTAATTCTGTAGACTACAAGCATCTAATTCTGTAGACTACAAGCATCTAATTCAGTAGACTACAAGCATCTAATTCAGTAGACTACACGCATCTAATTCAGTAGACTACACGCATCTTGTTCAGTAGACTACAAGCATCTTGTTCACTAGATTACAAGCATCTTGTTCAGTAGACCGCAAGCATATAATTCAGTCGACTACACACATCTAATTCAGTAGACTACAAGCATCTAATTCAGTAGACTACAAGCATCTAGTTCAGTAGACTACAAGCGTCTAGTTCAGTAAACTACAAGCATCTAGTTCAGTAGACTACAAGCATCTAATTCAGTACACTACACACATCTAATTCAGTAGACTACAAGCATCTAATTCAGTAGACTACAAGCATCTAATTCAGTAGACTACAAGCATCTAATTCAGTAGACTACACGCATCCAATTCAGTTGACTACAAGCATCTAGTTCAGTAGACTACAAGCATCTAATTCAGTAGACTACAAGCATCTAATTCAGTAGACTGCAAGCATCTAATTCAGTAGACTGCAATCATCTAATTCAGTAGACTGTAATCATCTAATTCAGTAGACTACAAGCATATAATTCAGTAGACTGCAAGCATCTAATTCACTAGACTGCAATCATCTAATTCAGTAGACTGCAATCATCTAATTCAGTAGACTACAAGCATCTAATTCAGTAGACTACAAGCATCTAATTCAGTAGACTACAAGCATCTAATTCAGTAGACTATAAGCATCTAATTCAGTAGACTACAAGCATATAATTCAGTAGAGTACACGCATCTAATTCAGTAGACTACAAGCATCTAATTCAGTAGACTACAAGCATCTAATTCAGTAGACTATAAGCATCTAATTCAGTAGACTACAAGCATCTAATTCAGTAGATTACAAGAATCTAATTCAGTAGACTACAAGCATCTTGTTCAGCAGACTACAAGCATCTAATTCAGTAGACTAAAATCATCTAATTCAGCAGACTTCAAGCATCTAATTCAGTAGACTTCAAGCATATCATTCAGTACACTACACACATCTAATTCAGTAGAATACAAGCATCTAATTCAGTAGACTACAAGCATCTAATTCAGTACACTACAAGCATCTAATTCAGTAGACTACACACATCTAATTCAGTAGACTACAAGCATCTAATTCAGTAGACTACACGCATCTAATTCAGTAGACTACAAGCATCTAGTTCAGAAAACTACAAGCATCTAGTTCAGTAGACTACAAGCATCTAATTCAGTACACTACACACATCTAATTCAGTAGACTACGAGCGTCTAATTCAGTAGACTACAAGCATCTAATTCAGTAGACTGCAAGCATCTAATTCAGTAGACTTCAATCATCTAATTCAGTAGACTGCAATCATCTAATTCAGTAGACTACAAGCATCTAATTCAGTAGACTACAAGCATCTAATTCAGTAGACTACACGCATCTAATTCAGTAGACTACACGCATCTTGTTCAGTAGACTACAAGCATCTAATTCAGTAGACTACAAGCATCTAATTCAGTAGACTATAAGCATCTAATTCAGTAGACTACAAGCATCTAATTCTGTAGACTACAAGCATCTAATTCTGTAGACTACAAGCATCTAATTCTGTAGACTACAAGCATCTAATTCAGTAGACTACAAGCATCTAATTCAGTAGACTACACGCATCTAATTCAGTAGACTACACGCATCTTGTTCAGTAGACTACAAGCATCTTGTTCACTAGATTACAAGCATCTTGTTCAGTAGACCGCAAGCATATAATTCAGTCGACTACACACATCTAATTCAGTAGACTACAAGCATCTAATTCAGTAGACTACAAGCATCTAGTTCAGTAGACTACAAGCGTCTAGTTCAGTAAACTACAAGCATCTAGTTCAGTAGACTACAAGCATCTAATTCAGTACACTACACACATCTAATTCAGTAGACTACAAGCATCTAATTCAGTAGACTACAAGCATCTAATTCAGTAGACTACAAGCATCTAATTCAGTTGACTACAAGCATCTAGTTCAGTAGACTACAAGCATCTAATTCAGTAGACTACAAGCATCTAATTCAGTAGACTACAAGCATCTAATTCAGTAGACTACAAGCATCTAATTCAGTAGACTACAAGCATCTAATTCAGTAGACTACAAGCATCTAGTTCAGTAGACTACAAGCATATAATTCAGTAGACTACAAGCATATAATTCAGTAGACTACAAGCATCTAATTCAGTAGACTACAAGCATCTAGTTCAGTAGACTGCAATCATCTAATTCAGTAAACTACAAGCATCTAATTCAGTAGACTACAAGCATCTAATTCAGTAGACTACAAACATCTTATTCAGTAGACTGCAATCATCTAATTCAGTAAACTACAAGCATCTAATTCAGTAGACTACAAGCATCTAATTCAGTAGACTACAAGCATCTAATTCAGTAGACTACAAGCATCTAATTCAGTAGACTACAAGCATCTAATTCAGTTGACTACAAGCATCTAATTCAGTAGACTACAAGCATCTAATTCAGTAGACTGCAAGCATCTAGTTCAGCAGACTACAAGCATCTAATTCAGTACACTACAAGCATCTAATTCAGTAGACTACAAGCATCTAATTCAGTAGACTACAAGCATCTATTTCAGTAGACTACAAGCATATTATTCAGTAGACTACAAGCATCTAATTCAGTAGACTGCAATCATCTAATTCAGTAAACTGCAAGCATCTAATTCAGTAGACTATAAGCATCTAATTCAGTAGACTACAAGCATCTAATTCAGTAGACTACAAGCATCTAATTCAGTAGACTACAAGCATCTAATTCAGTAGACTACAAGCATCTAATTCAGTAGACTACACGCATCTAATTCAGTAGACTACAAGCATCTAGTTCAGTAGACTGCAATCATCTAATTCAGTAGACTGCAAGCATCTAATTCAGTAGACTACAAGCATCTAATTCAGTAGACTACAAGCATCTAATTCAGTAGACTACAAGCATCTAATTCAGTAGACTATAAGCATCTAATTCAGTAGACTATAAGCATCTAATTCAATAGACTACAAGCATCTAATTCAGTAGACTGCAATCATCTAATTCAGTAGACTACAATCATCTAATTCAGTAGACTACAAGCATCTAATTCAGTAGACTATAAGCATCTAATTCAGTAGACTATAAGCATCTAATTCAATAGACTACAAGCATCTAATTCAGTAGACTGCAATCATCTAATTCAGTAGACTACAATCATCTAATTCAGTAGACTACAATCATCAGGCCAAGTGACATGACTGTTGCTTCACTGTTACATCACATGGATCTTTTGTGCAGTCCATTATTTAATTTTTTTATAAAATGAATCCGCAACATCACATGTGGGAGGATGGGGTATAAATTGAAATGTAGAACATTGACGGTGGAGTAATATTCTCAGTAGGCTGTTTGACAGGGATGTCGATGTGCACAGGTAGATTTTTGAGGTAAAACTCAAATTATTCTAATCTTTGTTTGTGCCACCATTTCATCTAATCTGTGCATAATCCCTACATTCCCAACTCAAACGATTGTGATTGCCAAATCCTCAAGCAAGTTGTTATTTTCAAGATGGAATAAAGCAGAATAAGACAAGACAATTTCCCACTTTTAGCTTCAATATTTTATTCCTGTCAAAAAAGATTTGCCGCAGGTGCAAAACGCTTAGTAAATCTATAGGGGAGCAACACATCTTGTATCGATGCATCCACATGTTCAGTATCTAAGAATCAACTAAAAGAGGTTGCATGTGGAGTGATAGAGGTAGTCCTTAAAAGCAGTTTGTGTAGCTTAGTGATGGCTTTGACCAGTGGGCCCCCTGTCTGTTTCCTCCAGAGCACATCAGGCCAGCATGGGTGTTTAACCGCAGCCCACGTTCGCACCAGTTGTGTGTGTGTGTATGTGTGTGTGTGTGCGTGTGTGTCTTGAATCTGTGGGAGGACAGTGCCCCAATTCCCTTCCAATGTAACCAGGTTGGTATATCAACTGGAAACTGGAGTTTTGTACCACTGTGCTGGTGACTGAAGAGAGAGGGAATGGTAAATGGCTGGGTATATAGCAGAGACTGGAGAGAGAGGGATTAGTAAATGGCTGGGTATATAGAGGAGACTGGAGAGAGAGGGATTGGTAAATGGCTGGGTATATAGAGGAGACTGGAGAGAGAGGGATTGGTAAATGGCTGGGTATATAGAGGAGACTGGAGAGAGAGGGATTGGTAAATGGCTGGGTATATAGAGGAGACTGGAGAGAGAGGGATTGGTAAATGGCTGGGTATATAGCAGAGACTGGAGAGAGAGGGATTGGTAAATGGCTGGGTATATAGCAGAGACTGGAGAGAGAGGGAATGGTAAATGGCTGGGTATATAGAGGAGACTGGAGAGAGAGGGAATGGTAAATGGCTGGGTATATAGAGGAGACTGGAGAGAGAGGGATTGGTAAATGGCTGGGTATATAGAGGAGACTGGAGAGAGAGGGATTGGTAAATGGCTGGGTATATAGAGGAGACTGGAGAGAGAGGGATTGGTAAATGGCTGGGTATATAGAGGAGACTGGAGAGAGAGGGATTGGTAAATGGCTGGGTATATAGAGGAGACTGGAGAGAGAGGGATTGGTAAATGGCTGGGTATATAGAGGAGACTGGAGAGAGAGGGAATGGTAAATGGCTGGGTATATAGAGGAGACTGGAGAGAGAGGGATTGGTAAATGGCTGGGTATATAGAGGAGACTGGAGAGAGAGGGAATGGTAAATGGCTGGGTATATAGCAGAGACTGGAGAGAGAGGGAATGGTAAATGGCTGGGTATATAGCAGAGTCTGGAGAGAGAGGGAATGGTAAATGGCTGGGTATATAGAGGAGACTGGAGAGAGAGGGAATGGTAAATGGCTGGGTATATAGAGGAGACTGGAGAGAGAGGGATTGGTAAATGGCTGGGTATATAGAGGAGACTGGAGAGAGAGGGATTGGTAAATGGCTGGGTATATAGCAGAGACTGGAGAGAGAGGGAATGGTAAATGGCTGGGTATATAGAGGAGACTGGAGAGAGAGGGATTGGTAAATGGCTGGGTATATAGAGGAGACTGGAGAGAGGGATTGGTAAATGGCTGGGTATATAGAGGAGACTGGAGAGAGAGGGATTGGTAAATGGCTGGGTATATAGAGGAGACTGGAGAGAGGGATTGGTAAATGGCTGGGTATATAGAGGAGACTGGAGAGAGAGGGAATGGTAAATGGCTGGGTATATAGAGGAGACTGGAGAGAGAGGGATTGGTAAATGGCTGGGTATATAGTAGAGACTGGAGAGACAGGGAATGGTAAATGGCTGGGTATATAGAGGAGACTGGAGAGAGAGGGAATGGTAAATGGCTGGGTATATAGAGGAGACTGGAGAGAGAGGGAATGGTAAATGGCTGGGTATATAGAGGAGACTGGAGAGAGAGGAAATGGTAAATGGCTGGGTATATAGAGGAGACTGGAGAGAGAGGGATTGGTAAATGGCTGGGTATATAGAGGAGACTGGAGAGAGAGGGATTGGTAAATGGCTGGGTATATAGAGGTGACTGAAGAGAGAGGGATTGGTAAATGGCTGGGTATATAGAGGAGACTGGAGAGAGAGGGAATGGTAAATGGCTGGGTATATAGAGGAGACTGGAGAGAGAGGGATTGGTAAATGGCTCGGTATATAGAGGAGACTGGAGAGAGAGGGATTGGTAAATGGCTCGGTATATAGAGGAGACTGGAGAGAGAGGGAATGGTAAATGGCTGGGTATATAGAGGAGACTGGAGAGAGAGGGATTGGTAAATGGCTCGGTATATAGAGGAGACTGGAGAGAGAGGGAATGGTAAATGGCTGGGTATATAGAGGTGACTGAAGAGAGAGGGATTGGTAAATGGCTGGGTATATAGAGGAGACTGGAGAGAGAGGGATTGGTAAATGGCTGGGTATATAGAGGAGACTGGAGAGAGAGGGAATGGTAAATGTCTGGGTATATAGAGGAGACTGAAGAGAGAGGGATTGGTAAATGGCTGGGTATATAGAGGAGACTGGAGAGAGAGGGATTGGTAAATGGCTGGGTATATAGAGGAGACTGGAGAGAGAGGGATTGGTAAATGGCTGGGTATATAGAGGAGACTGGAGAGAGAGGGATTGGTAAATGGCTGGGTATATAGAGGAGACTGGAGAGAGAGGGAATGGTAAATGGCTGGGTATATAGAGGAGACTGGAGAGAGAGGGATTGGTAAATGGCTGGGTATATAGCAGAGACTGGAGAGACAGGGAATGGTAAATGGCTGGGTATATAGAGGAGACTGGAGAGAGAGGGAATGGTAAATGGCTGGGTATATAGAGGAGACTGGAGAGAGAGAGAGGGAATGGTAAATGGCTGGGTATGTAGAGGAGACTGGAGAGAGAGGAAATGGTAAATGGCTGGGTATATAGAGGAGACTGGAGAGAGAGGGATTGGTAAATGGCTGGGTATATAGAGGAGACTGGAGAGAGAGGGATTGGTAAATGGCTGGGTATATAGCAGAGACTGGAGAGAGAGGGATTGGTAAATGGCTGGGTATATAGAGGAGACTGGAGAGAGAGGGATTGGTAAATGGCTGGGTATATAGCAGAGACTGGAGAGACAGGGAATGGTAAATGGCTGGGTATATAGAGGAGACTGGAGAGAGAGGGAATGGTAAATGGCTGGGTATATAGAGGAGACTGGAGAGAGAGGGAATGGTAAATGGCTGGGTATGTAGAGGAGACTGGAGAGAGAGGAAATGGTAAATGGCTGGGTATATAGAGGAGACTGGAGAGAGAGGGATTGGTAAATGGCTGGGTATATAGAGGAGACTGGAGAGAGAGGGATTGGTAAATGGCTGGGTATATAGCAGAGACTGGAGAGAGAGGGATTGGTAAATGGCTGGGTATATAGAGGAGACTGGAGAGAGAGGGATTGGTAAATGGCTGGGTATATAGAGGAGACTGGAGAGAGAGGGAATGGTAAATGGCTGGGTATATAGCAGAGACTGGAGAGACAGGGAATGGTAAATGGCTGGGTATATAGAGGAGACTGGAGAGAGAGGGAATGGTAAATGGCTGGGTATATAGAGGAGACTGGAGAGAGAGGGAATGGTAAATGGCTGGGTATGTAGAGGAGACTGGAGAGAGAGGAAATGGTAAATGGCTGGGTATATAGAGGAGACTGGAGAGAGAGGGATTGGTAAATGGCTGGGTATATAGAGGAGACTGGAGAGAGAGGGATTGGTAAATGGCTGGGTATATAGCAGAGACTGGAGAGAGAGGGATTGGTAAATGGCTGGGTATATAGAGGAGACTGGAGAGAGAGGGATTGGTAAATGGCTGGGTATATAGAGGAGACTGGAGAGAGAGGGAATGGTAAATGGCTGGGTATATAGAGGAGACTGGAGAGAGGGATTGGTAAATGGCTCGGTATATAGAGGAGACTGGAGAGAGAGGAATGGTAAATGGCTGGGTATATAGAGGAGACTGAGAGAGAGGGATTGGTAAATGGCTCGGTATATAGAGGAGACTGGAGAGAGAGGGAAATGGTAAATGGCTGGGTATATAGAGGAGACTGGAGAGAGAGGGATTGGTAAATGGCTCAGTATATAGAGGAGACTGGAGAGAGAGGGAATGGTAAATGGCTGGGTATATAGAGGTGACTGAAGAGAGGGATTGGTAAATGGCTGGGTATATAGAGGAGACTGGAGAGAGAGGGATTGGTAAATGGCTGGGTATATAGAGGAGACTGGTAGAGAGAGGGAATGGTAAATGGCTGGGTATATAGAGGAGACTGAAGAGAGAGGGATTGGTAAATGGCTGGGTATATAGAGGAGACTGGAGAGAGAGGGATTGGTAAATGGCTGGGTATATAGAGGAGACTGGAGAGAGAGGGAATGGTAAATGGCTGGGTATATAGAGGAGACTGAAGAGAGAGGGATTGGTAAATGGCTGGGTATATAGAGGAGACTGAAGAGAGAGGGAATGGTAAATGGCTGGGTATATAGCAGAGACTGGAGAGAGAGGGAATGGTAAATGGCTGGGTATATAGCAGAGACTGGAGAGAGAGGGAATGGTAAATGGCTGGGTATATAGCAGAGACTGAAGAGAGAGGGATTGGTAAATGGCAAGAGAAGACTGAGAAGAGCCAAGACAGTGCTGAATCTGAGGCCAGGTGAAGGGACCAATCCTCAGCAGAGTTGCTGTTTAATTGCTCTCTGGTAAACATCAACACCGCAGATTTCATGCACAGATATGGTGACGCGTGCCAGGGGAAAAAAAGCAAATGCTTGTTTTGAGATTTTTCTCTTTTGTGGAAGATTCCAGAAGGACACAGAGTTTGCAGTTTAACATTTTGGATCACAGAACAGAGACTCAGACACTTGTTTGCTTTCCAACGTACCACTGTTTACTTTGTTCTGAAAGATTACCAACTCTGTGGACTACTGACCCTTCAATGGTTTCCTGTCAACTTTATTTTTGGTCATCGTGACACAGGATAGTTGCACTCCAGTCCAATGCTCTCCAACCGGGAACAAACTTTCAAACACAGTAAATTGTATTTCAATGCAGACAAGGTCCTTTGATCAATGCTGCTGGTTATGTTAAAGCACAGAAATTCAATTACATGCCAACACAGTATTTCAAATACACAGTACACACACCCTTACATGGGCAGTATTTCTACTACATGCATGCGAAATATGTATTTCAATTAGTTCGACTTTGTTAGCTCTGCACTAGTCCACCAAGTTTGAACAGTTTTAACTACTTCATTGCAAGACTCTTGCATGCAATGATTGGTGGGAGCCTGGTCCAATAGCCTGGCTGAGAGCACATTAGGAGGAGATGGAGGGTGCGTGGAAGTCCCGACCCTGGGCTGTCATTAGCCTTCATTAGCGGGAGCGTGTGTATTTATATCCACTGCACACACACACACTTCCCTGCTCTGTGGGCGGCACACTTGAACACACAGGAAGGAGTGGGCAGCACAAACTTGCCTGAGCAGATACCCAGCAGCCAATTGTAAAATAAATGGGATTCCAAATTGGATTTTGGGTTTCTGGGCATTGCGTCATGGCTTGAAGAAGACCCTCGATTGATTTGCGTTTTGATTTCCTGTCTGACTTTTGTTTTGTAAACAAGTCATTCCCTAAAGAAATTAAATCATATCTTTGACACATCAGGATACTTTTCAGTTTAGTGTTTCAAAGTGTATTATCGACTGAGTGGTTCGCGATGCGTCGTGCCTAAGAACAGCCCTTAGCCGTGGTATATTGGCAATATGCCTTATTTCTTAATTATAGACCTGTGCTATTTGGGTGAAGTGAAGTGCAGATTAAATTATACAAAAACTATTTGAGTGCTTGAATGTCCCCCCAACCCAGTTCAACCCTTCAATGCTTTTAATAGACATGTCATTGTAATGTTGAAAATTCTTTGACATTTCTTTGTAATGTTGAAAATTCTTTGGAAGAGAGACACAAACGGTCATGTTTTTGTATAGTATTGCACAACATCTATTGATACTTTGTAAAAACATGGATTTGATGGTATATTTTACAGTATATTGAAAGCAAAACATTCTTCCCACACAACAAGACAACAAGTTGGAGTTGGAATGAATTAGTTTTCTTCACTTCTCCTTTCACACCATAAACATTTTGATGATCAATCCAACATGCAGAGAACGTTTTCATTGAATTGTTGTTGTTATTGTATTTACCCTGCAAAAACCCAATATAATATTGTGTTAATTGCCATTTAACAAACCATTTGCACAGGCATGCATAATTTATGTAATTGAACTGGCAGTGGCTGAGAATCGGAAAAACAAAACAGTTTTCTAGCACCTGCTTATAACAAAGCCATTGAATTACTATATCGTACTTCTGAGTGAAGTACTGTACTTCATTATAAAAAAAAAGTCATGGTTGTGGTATAAAAATAACAAAAGTTTCTGAGTTGCGAAGTTGAACTGCATTTATATATTCTCCTCATCTCTTTAAGCGCAATAAGTTTTAAATTGGACCAAAATTGAGTTTTACTGTAGCTGAGGTCCTGACCTCTAGGAGACAAGGACTCTGAAGAGCCTTTACCTTATCAACACCATACTGCTGCTAACCTCTCCTCTCCTCTCTAGAGAGTGTATGTATATGTGTGTATTCCTGTCTGTGTGTGTTCGGTTATGTACACACCCACGCACACACACAAACCAGTGTTCATTTCGTCAACAAAAATAGCACAAAAAATATTTGTCAAACACATATTTTTTCAGTGACAATTGACGAGACCATAATTTACTAAATTGTCTCAGGAAAAATTTTAACTAAACAAAATTTATTTTCGTCAGTTGACTAAATTATCTCTGTGATTGAGCGAATTTTAAAAGGTTAATTGATCATTAGAAAACCCTTTTGCAATTATGTTAGCACAGCTGAAAACGATCATGCTGATTAAAGCAGCAATACAACTGGCCTTCTTTAGACTAGTTGAGTATCTGGAGCATCAGCATTTGTGTGTTCGATTACAGACTCAAAATGGCTAGAAACAAAGAAATGTATTCTGAAATTCGTCAGACTATTCTTGTTCTGAGAAATGAAGGCTATTCCATGTGAGAAATGACTAAGAAACTGAAGATCCCATACAACGCTGTGTACTACTCCCTTCACAGAACAGTGCAAACTCTCTTTAACCAGAATAGAAAGAGGAGTGGAAGGCCCTGTGTGCACAACTGAGCAAGAGGACAAGTACATTAGAGTGTCTAGTTTGAGAAACAGACTCCTCTCAAGTCCTCAACTGGCAGCTTCATTAAATAGTACCCGCAAAACACCAGTCTCAACATCAACAGTGAAGAGGCGACTCCGGGCTGCTGGCCTTCTAGGCACAACCATAACTTTTAATATATAATATATATTATATATTTTGGCAATAAGTAGCAGACAGGACATCAACTAGGGAAATGCCTGGTATGCCCATGACGTCCTGCTTTTAGTCTCTGTCCGAGCCGTAGTATCAGTTATTGAATCCTTTGGCCCCATCGCCGGATATACAGTGAATCTTGATAAGTCAGTGGCTATGACGTTCAGATGGTCGACCACAGTGTTCACATATCTGGGAACATTTGTCTCACCTAACCATAAAGATATTTTCAAACTCCTTGCAGTGCTCAAGAAAAGTTAGAATTGATCTCAAAAGGTGGTTTGATCTTCCCATCTCATGGATTGGCAGGCCTTATTAAGATAAGATACTCTTTGAAGAGGTAAGGTTTCAGATGTTGTCGGAAGATAGGCACGGACTCTGCTGTCCTAGGGGGAAGCTGGTTCCACCAGAAGGGTCACTGACGGGTCCAGTTGAATAATGTTTCCTCCAATTCAGACTCAAAGGGTTTTATCTCTTACTTTTATGAGTCAACTTGGGACAAACACAATATAGATAATTTAGTAAGAATCTGGGACCTTGAGATTGAATACGACAAGGAGGAATAGGCAGCATGTATCTCTTAATGTAACGCCACGTTCTGTTGTAACAGGCTCAAAGAGGTCCAGTAGAATATTCTACACAGTCAACATAGAACCCTATATCTTCTTAATAAGTTCGACCCTCAAAGATCCCCAATGTGTTTAAAATGCTATTTCTGGGATTGGCCCTCTATAGCCAGATTCTGGTCTCTAATCTCGAAGGAATGAAGCTCAGTCTTTCATTGTAAGATAAAAGTGGCTCCAGGGCCATTTCTTACCAGCGAGAAACAAGGTTTTGAACCATTGTAGACTGCTGCTTTTAGAAAAACTACTCTAAATTAGCAAGAAAATGCATGCTATTTAATAGAGTTGATGACTGCACCGCCACGGAAATCTATACTCAACAAAAATATAAATGCAACATTCAACTATTATTTTTTTTTTTACTGAGTTACAGTTCATATAGAGAAATCAGTCATATGAAATAAATTCCTTAGGCCCTAATCTATGGATTTCACATGACTGGGCAGGTGTGCAGCCATGGGTGGCCCTGGGAGGACATAGGCCCACCCACTTGGCAGTCAGGCCCACCCTCTGGGGAGCCAGGCCCAACCAATCAGCGGTAGGGAGGCCGATTGGACATACTGCCAAATTCTCTAAAACGACATTGGAGGCAGTTTAAGGTAGAGAAATGAACATAAAATTCTCTGGCAACAGCTCTGGTGGACATTCCTGCCAACTGCACGCTGTGACAGTAATGTAAGCTTATTGGTGAAATGGTAAGTGTGTATCAGAGCAGAAAGTTGGCCAATGATGTGGAACATGTTTATTTATTTGTATTGCTTTTGAACTTTTTTGTTATTATTATTGTACTTGTTCTGATTGTTTCTGCTTGTTCTGATTGTTTCTGATTGTTATCATTTTTTATAATTGTTCTGATTGTTTCTGTGTGTTCTGATTGTTTCTGATTGTTCTGATTGTTTCTGATTGTTATCATTGTTTCTGATTGTTCTGATTGTTTCTGCGTGTTCTGATTGTTTCTGATTGTTATCATTGTTTCTGATTGTTCTGATTGTTTCTGATTGTTATCATTGTTTCTGATTGTTATCATTGTTTCTGATTGTTATCATTGTCTCTGATTGTTATCATTTTTATCATTGTCTCTGATTGTTCTGATTGTTTCTGATTGCTATTATTGTTTCTGATTGTTATCATTGTTTCTGTGTTTGTTGATGTAAAAAAAAGAATACCACTTGAGCTTGTACAACTGGTTTTGTTTGATATCCAACAATAAAATAAATGTATATGTATAGTATAAACATTTCATTATCAATCCACTATATTAATGTCTGCATTTTGCATTACACATGTTAAATATCTACATTGAATGCTACTACATGAACAAACATTGTTCGTTTTTGTCTGGGAGAGAGAGAAATAGAGATATCTCGATAGATAGAGAGAAAGCTACAGACAAAGAGACTGGGAGAGAGAGAGAGACAGAGAGAGAAAGAGAGAGAGACACAGAGACACAGAGACACAGAGAGATACTTCGGTAGATAGAGAGAGGGATATCTTGATACACATAGAGAGAGAGAGTGACAGACCGAGACAGAGAGTTATCTCGATAGATCGAGAGAAAGTGACGGACAGAGAGAGAGAGAGAAATCGAGAGCAAGCCGATGTACTGTGGGTAATCGTCAGGCCTGCCCAGCAGTCTGTCTGCCTGGGAGACTGGGAGAAGAGGGTCATAGAGAGGTGAGCCAGAAGTGTGGGGGACGGCTGGGGCTTCAGGCTGGAGTGCAGGGTCTCCCTGTCCCTGAGGAATAGACAACCATACAGCCTGGCAGAGATGTCTCCTCTCTGCCTGCAGCTGTTGTTGCTCTGTGCGTCTCTCTCTCTCTCTCTGTCTCTCTGTGTCTGAGTGTGTGTCTCTCTCTCTCAATTCAATTTAATTTCAATTTAAGGGCTTTATTGGCATGGGGAACATAGGTTTACATTGCCAAAGCAAGTGAAATAGATAATAAACACTTGGTGAAATAAACAATAAAACATTTACAATAAACATTGCACTTACAAAAGTTCCAAAATAATAAAATACATTTAAAATGTCATATTATGTCGATATACAGTGTTGTAATGATGTGCAAAAAGTTAAAGTACAAAAGGGAAAATAAATAAACATAAACATAGGTTGTATTTACAATGGTGTTTGTTATTCACTGGTTGCCATTTTCTTGTGGCAACAGGTCACAAATATTGCTGCTGTGATTGCAGACTGTGGGATTTCATCCAATAGATATGGGAGTTCATCAAAATTGGATTTGTTTCTTGAATTCTTTGTGGGTATGTGTAATCTGAGGGAAATATGTGTCTCTAATATGGTCACACATTTGTTCGGAGGTTAGGAAGTGCAGCTCGGTTTCCACCTCATTTTGTGGGCAGTGTGGACATAGCCTGTCTTCTCTCAATAGCAAGGCTATGCTCACAGAGTCTGTACATAGTCAAAGATTTCCTTTATTTTGGGTCAGTCACAGGGGTCAGGTATTCTGCCACTGTGTACTCTCTGTTCAGGGCCAAATAGCATTCCAGTTTTCTCTGTTTTTCTCTCTCTCTCTCTCTCTCTCTCTCTCTCTCTCTCTCTCTCTCTCTCTCTCTCTCTCTCTGTGTGTGTGTTAGTGTGTGTGTGTTTTTGCGTACGTGCGTGCATCTCTCTCTCTCTGTAATGTATATTGTTCACAACCATCATCTGGTCACCTTCTAGCTATAAAATTGTAAATATGATATGAATGTGTTAATTGACACAATTATAACTTTCCCACAGGGTATTGAGGACATTCAGAGTGAATCCAATAAGTCCTGAACTGATCCTTATCAACAGCTGAACCAAGAAGTAAATAGAAGAAAACTTTGTGATCATTTCTCCCAATTATCACATTCACATAATTTGACGTCTACATGAATATTCACAGTGACATAGCAATGAATGAATAAAGATCTTGGTTCTATATATCGCATTACACTGCATCTTGATGCTTTGCAACACTGCTTGTCTCCTCCTCAGCTAAAGCCCCACAGCATTCCATCTTCTCTTTTAGCTAATAGATACAGTTGAAGTCAGAAGTTTTTCATCACTTAGGTTCGAGTCATTAAAACTCATTTTTCAACTACTCCACAAATTTCTTGTTAACAAACTATAGTTTTGGCAAGTCGGTTAGGACATCTACTTTGTGCATGACACAAGCTATTTTTCCAACTACTGTTTACAGACAGATTATTTCACTTATAATTCACTGTATCACAATTCCAGTGGGTCAGAAGTTTACATACACTAAGTTAACTGTGCCTTTTACAAGCTTAAGAAGCTTCTGATATAATTTGAGTCAATTGGAGGTGTACCTGTGGATGTATTTCAAGGCCTACCTTCAAACTCAGTGCCTCTTTGCTTGACATCATGGGAAAATCAAAAGAAATCAGCCAAGACCTCAGAAAAGAATTGTAGACCTCCACAAGTCTGGTTCATCCTTGGGAACAATTTCCAAATGCCTGAAGGTACCACTTTCATCTGTACAAACAATAGTATGCAAGTATAAACACCATGGGACCACGCAGCCATCATACTGCTCAGGAAGGAGATGCGTTCTGTCTCCTAGAAATGAATGTACTTTGGTGCGAAAAGTGCAAATCAATCCCAGAAGAACAGCAAAGGACCTTGTGAAGATGCTGGAGGAAACAGGTACAAAAGTATCTATATCCACAGTAAAACAAGTTCTATATCGACATAACCTGAAAGGCCGCTCAGCAAGGAAGAAGCCACTGATCCAAAACCACCATAAAAATGCCAGACTACAGTTTGCAACTGCACATGGGGACAAAGATCATACTTTTTGGAGAAATGTCCAAAAATAGAACTGTTTGGCCATAATGACCATCGTTATGTTTGGAGGAAAAAGTGGGAGGCTTGCAAGCCGAAGAACACCATCCCAACTGTGAAGCACGGGGGTGGCAGCATCATTTTGTGGGGGTGCTTTGCTGCAGGAGGGACTGGTGCACTTTACAAAAATAGATGGTATCATGAGGAGGGAAAATTATGTGTATATTTTGAAAAAACATCTCAAGACATCAGTCAGGAAGTTAAAGCTTGGTCGCAAATGGGTCTTCCAAATGGACAATGACCCCAAGCATACTTCCAAAGTTGTGGCAAAAACGCTTAAGGACAACAAAGTCAAGGTATTGGTGTGGCCATCACAAAGCCCTAACCTCAATCCTATAGAAAATTTGTGGGCAAAACTGAAAATGTGCGAGTAAGGAGGCCTACAAACCTGACTTAGTTACACCAGCTCTGTCAGGAGGAATGGGCCAAAATTCACCCAACTTATTGTGGGAAGCTTGTGGAAGGCTACCCAAAAAGTTTGACCCAAGTTAAAGAATTTAAAGGCAATGCTACCAAATACTAATTGAGTGTATGTAAACTTCTGACTCAACTATTATTCGGACATTTCACATTCTTAAAATAAAGTGGTGATCCTAACTGACCTAATACAGGGAATTTTTATTAGGATTAAATGTCAGGAATTGTGAAAAACTGAGTTTAAATGTATTTGGCTAAGATGTATGTAAACTTCCGACTTCAACTGTATATGTTGTTGTCACGACTTCCTCCGAGGTTCAGGCGGCATTTGGCGGTCGACATCACCGGTTTTCTAGCCATTGCCTATCCACTTTTCATTTTCCATTGGTTTTGTCCTTGTTTTACACACCTGGTTTCAATCCCACAATTACTTGTTCATTATTTAACCCTCTGTTCCCCCATGTTTGTTTGTGAGTGTTTGTTTATTGTGTGGCGGTCCGTTACTGTGGGCTTGGCTATATTGTGTCGTGTATGGCGATTATCTTTGAGTAAATTGCTTTTATTACTCATATCTGCTGTCCTGCGCCTGACTCCTCTACACCAGCATCACACAGACGCATTACAGTTGTATTGTCACATACACCGGACAGGTGCAGTCAAATGTGTTGTTTTTACAGGGCCAGCCATAGTAGTTCAGCAGCCATGGATCAAATTAGAGTTCATAAAAAAATTTAAATTAAAAAACGGTTTTCCTATCTCAAAAGGTTAAATAAAAAAAATGACTATAATAAATACCTATTACAGTTTTTTACAATCGTTAACATCCTTTTGTCCAATCTGCAGTCACATTTTCAAAACTCTAAACACAGTTAGCACAACATCCGTCTGTTGTGGACCATACCAGTAACACAATTCATGTTGTTTTCACAGAATATGTAGTCAATTAAAACATTTCAAAATGCTTACATTTTCTTTACATGCAAGCTTACCCAATACGGCGCTGGCCACCTTAAACCTTCCCACCACACACACACATCAGACTCAACTAGAGGATCTGACACGACATCATACGCACACTCTTTCACTGCTACCCTAAACCCCTCATCCTTCAGCAGACCTTTCTCAATCAACAAATGTTTCACCTTGTTGGCTCAGGTATTTGAACCGGCAACCTTACAGTTCCCGGCCCAATGCTCTAACAACTAAGCTAACTTCCACCAGCTTCTGGTGAAACAGTAAATAGGTGTTACGTGTCTTTATGTGACTATTCATCTGAGTACATTTCATCTGAAGGACCTAAACTACCTGCCACCAGACTCTGGTGAAACAGTAAATAGGTGTTACGTGTCTTTATGTGACTATTCATCTGAGTACATTTCATCTGAAGGACCTAAACTACCTGCCACCAGACTTCATCTGAAGGAGCTGCTGACACAAGGCCTTCATCCTCCTGTGATTCACGACAATACACTGACCCTTATCAAGACCAAACCTCATCCAAACCTTACAGCAAGATTTTGTAAGGCATACCTTCAATAAGCATGTTAGTACTGCATTACTGCAGCCCTCTTGACCTGTATTACAGACCAGACCAGACCAGTACTGTAGAACCTTGGTCATCCTTGTGAGCTACACGTCTAGGCATTAGTCAGTTATGAACATAACTGAGTTTGACTAATGACGATCCCTTCCTAAACTAGAAAATAAATCCTGGAGAATAAACAGAGGCGAAGCAGAACCAGAACCAATGTGGACTGGGAGACAGCTTTCATGAACTGGGTGTGCAAGCTTTTTCTTCAGCCCTGCTCTAACACATCTTATTCAGATAATTGTGGTCCTGGTTAGATGATTAGTAGAAAGATTTATTTTTAAAGTTTGTAGTAACAAAAAGTATTTAGGTGCCGGGTTAAAAAGGCAAAACCTGCACTCATTGAAATATTTGATTGCGCTTTTTCTACCTGTATTTATTGTCTCTATACGTCCTCTGTCTATCTTCCATTAGGTGTTGTTATGTCTGCACAGAGCTGCAAGCAAACTTTCCCGTGGGGGGTGACAAACTCTATCTTATCTTAATGCCGTTTTTTTTTTGCAGCAGAGGTCAGAGCAAATGGACGTGTTTCAGCGACAGCCTTCGTCAGCGTGTAGGACCTCGGCTTCTAGAAGAAATACATCCGAATATGTCAGTGAGCCCAGGTTTTTCTCTCTCTCTCTCTCTCTGACTGGGAGAAAAATATGTTTTAAAGCTTGGGAGCCTGCACACCCAGTAGTTTTCCTGCAGGACAGTTGGCCACTCCTGGTCTAGCGGGTCACTTGTTCAAATCCTGGCTGCCAAGGTCAAAGTGTAACAGCATGGAAATGTGCTAAATGTCATGCAGCAGGTTAATGCATTGGTCACACCTTATATCTATGGAGTCACCCACAGCCAGGGGATTACGCAACGCAACCTCTAAAGAAAACAGACACCTTTTACATGACTGCAGGCAATAAAATGACAGCGTATTTTGCCTAATGTCAGTCAAACTGAACAAAGATATGGCGTGTCTTTTCCTTTTCATTACAGAGTATTTTGCCATGTATAATTTATTCAAATGTATTCTGTTACATCTTGCTCCACAGTTACTTTAATTCATATCATACAAGAAACAGTATTCTTTGAGTTACATGTAGAGAGAGGACTGGTGGAAACAGAAAAGGGTAGAGGATGATTAAAAATGTATCATAAATATGAATAAACCTTTTATTAAGAGATAACCTGGATAGGGAAGGATGAACCTTTTATTAAGAGATAACCTGGATAGGGAAGGATGAACCTTTTATTAAGAGATAACCTGGATAGGGAAGGATAAACATTTTAATTAGAGATAACCTGGATAGGGAAGGATGATGATTTCTAAAATGAGTCCCTACTCTCTGTTCTGGAATACTTGACTGTAATCTCTCTCTCTCTCTCTCTCTCTCTCTCTCTCTCTCTCTCTCTCTCTCTCTCTCTCTCTCTCTCTCTCTGAATATGTCTTGATAAATTTGTGACTGGCCACTTACAGTGCATTCGGAAAGTATTCAGACCCCATGACTTGTTCCACATTTTGTTATGTAACAGCCTTATTCTAAAAATGGATTAAATAATTTTTTCCCTCATCAGTCTACACACCCAATACCCCATAATGACATCAGTATTGTTGGGTATGACGCTATAAGCTTGGCACACCTGTATTTGGGGGGGTTTTCCCATCCTTCTCTGATCCTCTCAAGCTCTGTCAGGTTGGATGGGGAGCATCGCTGCACAGCTATTTTCAGGTCTCTCCAGAGATGTTCAAATACGTGGTCTGGCTGGGCCACTCAAGGACATTCAGAGACTTGTCCCGAAGTGACCCTCCTGCGTTATCTTGGCTGTGTGCTTAGTCTTGTTGTCCTGTTGGAAGATGAACCTTCACCCCAGTCTGAGGTCCTGAGTGCTCTGGAGCAGGTTTCCATCAAGGATCTCTCTGAATTTTGCTCCCAGTCCCTGCTGCTGAAAACATCCCCACAGCATGATGAGGCAGGTCCTACAGGCCCTAGTTTTGTCGCACCTTGTCTACTGTTCAGTCGTATGGTCAGGTGCCACAAAAAAGGTCTTAGGAAAATTGCAATTGGTTCTTGGATGTACACAGAGAGCTAATATTAATAATATGCATGTCAATCTCTCCTGGCTGAAAGTGGAGGAGAGATTGACTTCATCACTACTTGTATTTTTGAGAGGCATTGACATGTTGAATGCACCGAGCTGTCTGTCGGACACCCATGCATACCCCACAAGACATGCCACAAGAGGTCTCTTCACAGTCCCCAAGTCCAGAACAGACTATGGGAGGCGCACAGTACTACATAGAGCCATGACTACATGGAACTCTATTCCACATCAAGTAACTGACGCAAGCAGTAAAATTTGATTTTAAAAACAGATTAAAAAAACACCTTATGGAACAGCGGGGACTGTGAAGCAACAAATATTGGCACACACACACACTATACACACACATGGATTTAGTACTGTAGATATGTGGTAGTGGTGGAGTAGGGGCCTGAGGGCACACAGCATTTTGTTTCTCATGGTCTAAGAGTCTTTAGGTGCCTTTAGGTGCTCCAAGAGCATTATGAGACTTTTACTGAGGAGTGGCTTCCGTCTGGCCACTCTACCTTAAAGGCCTGATTGGTGGAGCGCTGCAGAGATGGTTGTCCTTCTGGAAAGTTCCCCCATCTCCACAGAGGTTTTTGCTCTGACATGCAGTGTCAACTGTGGGACCTTATATACACTGGTGTGTGCCTTTCCAAATCATGTCAATCAATTGAATTTACCACAGGTGGACTCCAATCAAGTTATAGAAACATCTCAAGGATGATCAATGGAAACAGGATGCACTTGAGCTCAATTTCGAGTCTCATAGCAAAGGGTCTGAATACTGATGTAAATAAGGTATATCTGTTTTTTTATTTTATTTGCAAAAAAAATCTAAAAACCTGTTTTTGCTTTGTCGTTATGGGGTACTGGGTGTAGATTGATTTACCTTTATTGATGAGGGAAAAAATAATTTGATACATTTTAGAATAAGGCTGTAATGTAACAAAATGTGTGAAAAGTCAAGGGGTCTGAATACTTTCCCGAATGTCCTGGAAGTCTCAGATCTGATGGTGTGCAAGTCCTCCAGAAAAAAGCACATGTTTGTGGTTTTGTTCAGAGATGAGAAATAAAGAACATGCTGTTAGCTGGAGATGATCTACTTCCTAAATATAGCTTCTGATACTGTGACTCTTCTTCTCCATCTTGTCCCCCTCTCTTTCTCTATCTATCTCTATTTGAATAACAACACTCCCAATTAACAACAGATATTTGGTATTTATTAGGATCCACATTAGCCGCTCCAAAAGCAGTAGCTACTCTTCCTGGAGTCCACATGAAACATGACATAATACATAGTACAGAACATTATTAGTCAAGGACTGAAATACATACATTTAAAACATCACACATAGCCTACATATCAGTACATACACACAATATCTAGGTCTAATAAATAATACAGTGAAAATTACAATACAAAATATATAGAAATATCTGTGTCTCTTCACAGTCCCCGTTGTGCCGTAAGGTGTTCTTTATCTGGTTTTTGAATCTGGTTTTATTGCTAGATTGAGTTACCTGGGGTGACAGAAAGCTCCATGTAGTCATGGCTCTATTTAATACTGTGCGTTTCCCAGCCTCTGTTCTGGACCTGGGAACTGTGAAGAGACCTCTGGTTACGTGTCTTGTGTTGTACCGGTGAGTGTCCGAACTGTGTGCCAACTACTTGAACAGACAGTTCGGTACCTTCAACACGTCAATACATAGCACAAAGACAAATAGTGATGCAGTCAATCTCTCCTCAACTTTGAGCCAGAAGAGACTGACATGCATGTTACTGACGCTTGCCCTTTATGTACATCTAAGTGCGATATATGTGCTGCTTTGTTCTGGACCAATTGCAATTATCTATGTCTCTCTTTTCCGCACATGACCACACAGCTAGCAGTACTCCAGGTGCGACAAAACTAGGGCCTGTAGGACCTGCCTGGTCGACTAAGATGTCAAGCAGGCAGAACAATGCCATATCAGGGACAGACTTCTTCTGATTTTGGCTACCATTGAGTCTATGTGTTTTGACAGCTTGCTATCTAGGATTACACACAGCAGTTTAGTCTCCTCAACTTGCTCAATTGCCACATTATTCAAGAATAGATCTATACTGAACAAAAATCTAAATGCAACATGCAACAATTTCAAATATTTTACTGAGTTACAGTTCATAGAATACATTTATTAGGCCCTAATCTATAGATATCACATGACTGGGTAGGGGTGCAGCCATGGGTGGGCCTGGGAGGGCATAGACCCACCAACTTGAGAGCCAGGTCCCCCCACTGGGGAGTCAGGCCCAGCCAATCAGAATGAGTTTTTCCCCACAAAATGGCTTGATTACAGAAAGAAATACTCCTCAGCAGTCCCCAGCATAAAGTGCACATGTGTAAGGGTCATGCTATTTAATAAGGCTAGGCGTCCCGCTAGCATGACAAGTTCCGGTGAAACTGGAAGGCGCGCAATTCAAATAAATAATCATAAAAAGTATGGATATTAAACATTTAGGTACATACAAGTGTCTTATATCGGTTGAAAGCTTAAATTCTTGTTAATCTAACTGAACTGTCCGATTTACAGTAGACTTTACAGCGAAAACATGCCATGAGATTGTCTGAGGACGACGCCCCACATCAAAATATTTTTCCACCGGCATAGGTTTCATAAATTCACAAATAGCGAATAAATATTCACTTACTTTTGAAAATCTTCCTCTGATTTGTCATCCAAAGGGTCCCAGCTATAACATGTAGTGTCGTTTTGTTAGATAAAATCATTCTTTATATCCCAAAAAGTCAGTTTAGTTGGCACCATTGATTTGAGTAATCCACTCGTTCAACATGCAGACAAAGGAATCCAAAAAAGCTACCTCTAAACTGTGTTAAAACAAGTTAAAATATGTTTCTCTTCAATCCTCAGGTACCCTAAAATGTAATGAAAGTATAATATTTCATGCGGAAAGAAGTATGTTCAATAGAAAAGTAAAATTAGCCAGTGCGCGTCCTCTTTGCCGCGCGCCGACAGACTGATTTCCAACTGTGACTCCCGGTGCCAAAACTCCAAATTCTTCCTCATTTGGGAAGAAACAAGACTGAAACCTTGAACAAAGACTGTTGACATCTAGTGGAAGCCATAGAATTGCAATCTGGGAGCCGGATTTAACATTGTCCCTACACGTTCTAATGGAAGAGCATGGGATCAAAAAGAAAAAAAGTCTGGTTGGTTTTTCTTTGGATTTTCTCCTACCATATCAATTGTGTTATAGTATTGTGCATTATTTTAACATTTCAACAAACTGTCAAGTGTTTTCTATCCAATGCTATTAATTATATGCATATCCTGGCTTCTGGGCCTGAGTAACAAGCAGTTTACTTTGGGTACGTCAGTCAGACAGGAAGTGGAGAAAATAGGGGCCTAGCCCTAAGAAGTGATGCAGATGAACCTGTTAACATATTACTTCCACATCATTTGACATGAGATCCTCTCTGATCCTAACAGGAATATGACTCTGGACTAGGGCTGTGGCGGTCATGAAATTTCTTCAGCCGGTGATTGTCAAGCAAATAACTGTCGGGCTCACAGTAATTTTCCGTTAATTAACATAAACACATTTAGTATCTCCTGGCTTCCACACATAGCCTACAAGCCACTGATGCAGACTTTTGGAACATCTACATTTTAACAAGTCTAATAAATCCATGTAATATAGCCTACACCTTCACAATAAATCCATTATTTATTTTAGACAGGTCTAAAGAAACATGATATAAACAAAATGTAGTCTATTTCAGAAGAAGAGAATAGCATGCTCTGAGTTGTCCTGATGTTAGGTCCTGATCTGGCTATGTCATATGGCTGTGGGCTACACTAGTTCATTTAGCAGACAAGACTTGCTTAGAATTCCGTGGCATTATTTTATAGTATGAAGAATACAATTGAACAAAGCTGACTAAAATAGAAAGGATATTTTCTCCAAACTATTTGAGGGAGTGAGCACATGTGACTTTTGTTTTGAGCGGTTAACAAAGAAATAGGTATTCCTATATGCTTAATTTAGAGTTTTAATGTAACTTTAGTTGTTCTACAAATTATGGGCTATATGTTTTGAGTTTTAATACATTGTAAGGCTGCATGATGCAACTCTAATGATGATTTGAAAAAAGTCACTTGAAAGGCATTTTTTTTTGCTCAGGCTGCACACACTACATCAGTCACTCATTCACAATTTGACAAGCACTTGATAATGCCTAGATTTTCACACCTAACAAACAGAAAAAGCACTAGCCTATGTCAATCTACTATCCCCCATAGTACAAATGTCGACATATTCTATTCTGTGCAAGAAATAAATATTCCAAACAAAGTCTGGGACAGTTGTGGGATGCGATAGATCCCAAATTAATACAACGACTAGCATTAACAAACCTTTTTTACACAATGTGGCTGATGCAACAGATCAGAACATTTAGCTTAAAATGTTGATAAACTATTAGGCTATTTATTCACATTATAAGCACAGCAATGCGCACATGGTAGTATGCTATAAGCGTGAATGTTCCATTAGCAGAAGTGCGGTCACTATCAAAAGTGACCGCAAATGCAATTATGCATGTAATCCTTTTATCATAAAGGTGAATTTTTATGGTGAAAATGACCTTCCCCAAACTTGAAACTCACACGCTGCTCATGTATGCCAGTTAGGCTCTACACCCCTTTAAGTTAATTTAAGTTATTTGGCCACTTTAGTTGTGATACAAACCTTATCAAAACATATAGGCCTATGGGCTAGGCTACATGAGGTGTGGGACTATGATTCGAAAAGGCGCAAAAAAAAGCATTGTTTCTTAAGCTGGGTATCATTCACAAGTGATAATATATAATTCACAAGTGATTGGCTAATATTGTCACCCATCAGACTATTCTTGATTTAATCTTGTCTTTACATATACTAAATAATATATGTGTGAAATTTGTTTTGATTTAGAATGGACCATTATCATGCACCTGAATCAAAACAGTGGCAGCGGGAAAAAAATACATGTCATCTATTCACTTAAATAGCAAATGGAGGACGCTTTCCCCCGTGGTTTATTTTCATACCAGCCAGGTAGGCTATACTCCTGTTGTAAAGATAAGCAATGTGTTAATATTAGGAAAGTTGAGAAATAAATATAGTAGGCCTGGCCTATAGAAAGCTGATGGGATCCTCCTATTTTTAGTAGAGGTCATCACTCTGTTTTCTAGCACAGTTGCATAGCCTATAGAAATGTTGCGCAACAAGAGCTAATGGACTTTCATGGAATGTTTGATTAGATTTTCGATTTGCAATGATGTCAGAGTGATTAGAGGGACAATAGGGTGCTGAGTACCAGGCAGTTAGCAAATTTGGTACGCTACTAATGACCAGCAGCAGCATCAAAGCTGAGAAGCCTCATTACCGTGACTAAACGGTCACATGGAATTTGACTGCCTTCATGACTCGTGACTGCCGGTGTGGCTGTAATACGGTCACCGCAATAGCCCTACTCTGGACATACATGGCAATACCTCCTCTGTTTGCATTTCTATCTTTCCTGTATATTTTATAATCATGTATAGCTACTACTGAATCATCAAAGGAATGATCTAAGTGTGTTTCAGAGATGGACAGAATATGAATGTTTTCTGATGTTAATAAGTTGTCCATTTCATGAACCTTGTTTCTCAGACTACTATTGTTAACATTGGCTATTTTTTGTCATTTTCTGGGTTGCTTAATTGTTTTTGTGCTATTCTGAGAGGCTGATCCGAGGTAGACGTGTCAGTGACATTTACATTTGAGTCAATGTTACTGAGTGGGCTGCCCACAGTGGGCATCTTCTTAAGGCAGATAGTTCAGTGCAAACAGCATAATTAAATTATATGTGCATATGAATATTGCAGATAATACCCTCGGAGCTAACAGTTAAAGGAACAAACACTACATGACCAAAAGTATGTGGACACCTGTTCGTCGAACATCTCATTCCAAAATCATGGGCATTAATATGTAGTTGGTCCCCACATTGCTGCTATAACAACCTCCACCCTTTTGGGAAGGCTTTCCACTAAATGTTGGAACATTGCTGAAAGGATTTGCTTCCATTCAGCCACAAGAGCATTAGTGAAGTCAGGCACTGATGTTGGGCGATTAGGCCTGGCTCGCAGTCAGTGTTCCAATTCATCACAAAGGTGTTCGATGGGGTTGAGATCAGGGCTCGGTGCAGGCCAGTCAAGTTCTTCCACACCGATCTCAACAAAACATTTCTGTATGGACCTCGCTTTGTGCACAGGGGCATTGTCATGCTGAAACAGGAAAGGGCCTTCCCCAAACTGTTACCAGAAAGTTGGAAGCACAGAATTGTCTAAAATGTCATTGTATGCTGTAGCATTAAGATGTCCCTTCAAGGGAACCAAGGGGCCTAGCCCGAACCATGAAAAACAGCCCCAGACCATTATTCCTCCTTCACCAAACGTTACAGTTGGCACTATGCAATCGGGCAGGTAGCGTTCTCCTGGCATCCCAGATTTGTCCGTTAAACCCAGATTTGTCCGTTAGACTACCAGATGGTGAAGCGTGATTCATCATACCAGAGAACGCATTTCCACTGCTCCAGAGTCCAATGGCGGTGAGCTTTACACCACTCCAGCCAACACTTGGCATTGCGCATGGTGATCTTAGGCTTGTGTGCGACTGCTTGGCCATGGAAACCCCTTTCATGAAGCTCCCGACAAACAGTTATTGTACTAACATTGCTTCCAGAGGCAGTTTGGAACTCTGTAGTGAGTGTGGCAACCGAGTACAGATGATTTTTACACGCTACGTGCTTCAGTACTTGGTGGTCCCGTTCTGTGAGCTTATGTGGCCTACCACGTTACGGTTAAGCCGTTGTTGCTCCTGGACATTTCCACTTCACAATAACAGCACTTAAAGTTCATTAGGGAAGCACTAGCAGGGCAGACATTTGACGAACTAACTTGTTGGAAAGGTGGCATCCTACAACAGTGCCACGTTGAAAGTCACTGAGCTCTTCAGTAAGGCCATTCCACTGACAATGTTTGTCTATGGCTGTGTGCTCGATTTTATACACCCGTTAGCAACAGGTGTGGCTGAAATAGCCAAATCCATGAATATGAAGGTGTGTCCACATACTTTTGTATACATAGTGTAGATCAGGTTGCTTTCATTCACTGCACTTCTATTTCTATGGGATATAATATGATTTCCATGTCCTCTGTTGCTTATTTTGACAGGGAACGCTACCAAACCCAGACCGTCTATTAAGTCAATTACGTTTCTTTTCTGATTGCTTCGGCACCATCTTTGTAGCTATAGGCTATTTTTGCTTAACTCTACACACTCACCACAAAACCTTACACCAAACCAGCAAAACATTATATATCTCTTGCAAAAGCAAACAATTATTGCAAAACTCTTCAAACTCTTAAAAAAATGGTGGTTGGTGGTTTTGCTTCAATACAGCACACACAAACCATCATCTGAATAAGCACACGAAGCACCAACTACGCACTGATTGTATAAATGAAAAACATTTGTGGCTTTTGCTTTTTCTGTGTACAGGGCATAGCAGTTTGCAGTAAAGTTGTGTCATACATGTAGTACATGTATACACAGGTATACAAATGTGTAAAGTATGGATGTGTATTCCGAACATAACACACTGTCAATACAAATACGTTTTTTTTCCCTTCTCTACACTCCTAAACAACAAAAGTGCAGTAGAAGAAAACAAAAACATTTGTGCTAGAAAAAAAAATAACAGAACAATTTTTGGCTACATCTCGTCTTCTTTGTGGGTCTGGCCATAAGACTTCATCCACATCACATGCGATGTTGTCTTGAGCTAGGCAGCGTGGAAAGTATTGCCTGGAGCGCCGTGTCCAGGCCTGGCATGACCCCTGATCGATGTCTCCACAAGCCTCCTCCATTGGCTGGCGATCATACACCTTCCAACGCCATGCAGAGAAGAATTCTTCAATAGGATTCAAGAACGGAGCGTATGGGGGAGATTGAGTGCGATGAAAGTGGGTGACCTGTGAACCAATTGCGGACCACAGCAGCCTGGTGGAAACTAACATTGTCCCAGATGATAACGTACCTGGGCTGCTCTGGCCCCTGGTCATTAGGGATTAGTCTGTTGTGGAGGGTGTCCAGAAATGTGATAATGTGTGCAGTGTTGTATGGGCCTAGGATTGCATGATGGTGAAGGACGCCGTTTTGACTAATAGCTGCACACATTGTTATGTTGCCACCACATTGTCCCGGGACGTTGATGATGGCATGGTGTCCAATGATATTTCTGTCGCGGCCCCTTTCAACCTTTTTGCAAGATTGAAACCTGCCTCATCCACATATATTAGCTCATGATGCGCTGCATCTGCTTCTAGCTCCATGACTCTCTGAAAGAGACAAGACAAAACAATGTAGCACAGTAGGAAAAGACAGGGATCAGTCAATATGATGTAGCACCATACATTTCCAGATCTAGTACCAATGATAGGATAGTATAGCTTACCTGCACATATTCATATCTCAGTGGTTTTACAAGGTCTGAGTTTCTTTCGAAAGGGACTCTGTACAGCTGCTTCATCCTAATTCTATTGCGTTTCAGTAGACGAGACAGTGCAGAGACTCACTCTGTTTCAGTAGACGAGACAGTGCAGAGACTCACTCTGTTTCAGTAGACGAGACAGTGTAGAGACTCACTCTGTTTCAGTAGACGAGACAGTGCAGAGAGACTTACTCTGTTTCAGTAGACGAGACAGTGCAGAGAGACTCACTCTGTTGACGTTTTGCAATATGGTGTTATCTGCCATTATGTGGTCCTGCAGTTCTCTGAGTGTGGTGCAGTTATTTGCAATGACCATATTTACAATGTGGGTCTCCTGTTCTGGGGTGAACAGTCGACCTCTTCCACTAGATACTGGTTCTCTTGCAGTTCTGTAAAAACTTTTGAATGGTTTTAGTGATAGATCCTTCTCATTATGAAAGTACAGTACATATTACTGTACCAGTAAGACTACAGCACTTACAGTTACTAACCGGTTCTCATTTAGAAATATCCGGATGATAGCTGCAACAGTATAGCGGCTCAGATTTGGTTGAACCCATTGCCAAGCCTCCCTCATGCTCATCCCATGGTTGACAACATGGTCAACCACAGTAGCTCTGATTTCATCAGTTATTGTGTTCCTGACTCCCCTTCCTCTTCCTCTTCCCTGTCCTCTCCTTCTCCCCCGTCGTACTTCACCTCTTCCTTCTCCTCCTCCTCCTCCTCTTACTTCTTCACCTCCTCGTCCTCGTCCTCCTCCTCTTCCTCCTCCTCGTCCTCCTCTAGTTCTCACCCCTCTTACTCTCTGTCCAATAATGGCCTCCATTGTTGTCCAAACCAAATGTTTACCTGTGGCCTATTTATAGTGCTCAAGCTCTGATTTGTTAGTGAACACATTATCTAAAAGGGTTTTCACGTGTCAATGTGGAAAGGCAATTGGTGAAATAGTGGAGCATGTAGAGACCAATGTTTACAGTTTTGCTAGATGTGTGTAGTTAAATCGCAAACTGAGTGTAAAGCAGTGAGTTGTGTTTACAGTTTTGCAAAAAGTGTGTTATAAAATTACAAACTGAGTGTAAAGCAGAGAACGTGCATTCAGTCTGGCACACTTGGCCACAAGTGTTAATGGTTTCAGAGATAGTGCTTCAAGAATCACTGTTAGTGTTTAAGCATTCATATAAAACTGTAAGCAGTTCACTATGTTGATGGAGATGATCTTGGAACCCCTGCGGTTAGGGTGAATACCATCTCTTTTAAAGAGTGTTCGTTGCTCCCACAGCAAGTCATAATTGTCACAAAAGGAGACATTCCTGTCTTTGCAGAGTTTCTTCAGGAACTCGTTTAGGGCAGCAAGGCGGTTGTAACGTTCCGTTTGCTTTCTATAGCTCGGCAGGGGAACAGAGATGATTGTTCTCTTCCCTTTGTAAACAAGGGTGTTCAAGAGAATATTGTAGTCCTTCTTCAGTGCCTCACATTGCCGAAATTGAATGTTGTTAAAAAAACTTCTTAGGGATAGCCCCCTTTTTTCTAATTTTTAAACAGCTTTCCCATCGGATTCCATCACGACCACCATCGTTGTGGGCAGCTCGATGGTGAGAGATTTTGGCCTGCCTACAGCCTGTGGGCGACCAAGGTCCATTGGCACCCAGGTGCCCGTGTCCAAGACACAGAGCCTGTAAGAAAGAATTTCACTGTAAGGTGTTGTATTCGTGACAAATAAACTTTGATTTGATTTGATCAACTCCCTATTGCCCACAGTTCTAGCTAACTACTGTAATATTGGCACCATTGTCACACTGAACTTCTTAGGGAGCCGCGGGTCCTGTCAACGGGACAGATGTAAATCATGCAGCGCCTTGTGTCAATCATGCAGCGCCTTGTCGGTACATATAAGTGTCTAATATTGGCTGAAAGCGTAAATTCTTGTTAATATAACTGCACTGTCCAATTTACAGTAGCTATTTCTGCGGAAAAAAAGCCATGCTATTATTTGAGGAGAGCGCCTAACAACAAAACACTTTTTGCGATAGGTTTGATAAATTCTCCTCTGAAGGTGAATTGTGTACTTACATTCTGAAATCTTGCTCTGATTTATCATCCAAAGGGTCCCAGATATGACATGAAGTGTCGTTTTGTTAGATAAAATAATTTTTCATATCCTAAAAAGGTCCATATAGCATGCACGATCGATTTTGTATTTCCACTCGTTCAATTTGCAAAAAAAATAATCTGTGAAAATCCAAACCTAATTGTTGTTTCAACCAGTCAAATCATGTTCGTATGTATTCCTCAGAGATCCTAGAACGTAACCAGACTTCACTATATCATTAGGGGTGTAGTATATCCTATAGGACACCAACTTTGGTCAGTGAGCGACGCCTTCATGGCACGCCGATGACAAGGCCGGTCTTCATTTGATCGACTGTATCAAATAACCACCAATCGGGGGTCAAACAAAGCTAGCTAGATAGCCAATGAACTGGGCTTTAAGGGAGTGTCCGGAAACCCTGTGTCTGTCGCAAAAATGTAGCTGTCAATCTTTTGCGACAGCATGCCTTTTCCTTTTGGACAAAAAGTTATGAAGTTATGAAAACTGGTTGTTTTGCAAATTTTGAACTTATAACATGGATAATAATACTGGAAAAGCAAAATCAAAGTCCAAGTATACAGATTTGACGATATTCTTGCAAATGTCTCGATTTGCCCAAATGTACCTGGTTGACTTCACACTAAATGTCATGTAGTTCGCTCATACTTCAAGACATGAAACCGTCTGAAACTTTGCACATACTCTGCTGCGATCTTGTGAACACCATTGGAATTACAACCAGAGTGATGGCTAGAACTGGGACATTTCTCGTGCATTTCAAAGATGGTGGTAGAAAAAGAACGGATCAGATCTATTGTGTTATATTCTCCTACATTCAATTCACATTTTCACAAACTTCAAAGTGTTTCCTTTCAAATGGTACCAAGAATATGCATATCCTTGCTTCAGGGCCTGAGCTACAAGCAGTTAGATTTGGGTATGTCATTTTAGGCGAAAATTGAAAAAAAGGGGGCTATCCCTAAGAAGTTTTAATTGCTGGATCTGATCTTCTAGGATATATGGAGGCCGACCAGACTGCTTCCCACCCTACTTGCTACGCCTTGCCAGTGTCCAGTCTCCCACTGGCTGTGGAGTTGAGCCACCATCTGTCCAGTGGATTGGAGCAGGTCAGTAACGCCCACCTCATCGACCCCTTGGCCGTAGGAGGCATTAAGAACTGAAATTCTGTGTGCCTGAGATGCATCAAAGCACTTAGAAAGTACATCTTGTTTTTCCCATAGCTGAGCTAGCAGCCGGAGAATCTCTTCCCTAAGCTGCTTGATGATAATACATTTGAAACAGACAAAGAAGATATGGAAACATATCAGTGGACTGTGATGCAACAGGTTATGGAAACATATCAGTGGACTGTGATGCAACAGGTTATGGAAACATATCAGTGGACTGTGATGCAACAGGTTATGGACACATATCCCCATGACTGACAGGTGACTCTAATATCAGTGGTCTGTGATGCAACAGGTTATGGACACGTATCCCAATGACTGACAGGTGACTCTAATATCAGTGGACTGTGATGCAACAGGCTATGGACACATATCCCAATGACTGACAGGCACTAGCGGTTCTGAGAGTGGGGGGCCTGTGACAACAATTTTGGACCTGCTTGTGGCCCCCTTAAATGTGGAGTATGAAAAAACATTTTAAATAATACATTTTTGCAATTGTTCTTTTTTTACATCCGTTATTAGACAGTGGCAACGCGGAACACTAGTTTAACCCACACATTTTCTAGAGGGATGGCTTTAGGCTGAACACAACAGTTACGAAACGTAACTGGCCCCTCTAACAGTACAACTGGCCCCAGCTTACAACCTGCCCCTCTAACAGTACAACTGGCCCCAGCTTGGCCCCCCAGTTGAAATGGTCTAGAACCGCCACTGCTGCCAGGTGACTCTGATGCAACAGGTTATGTATGGTGTTTCTTTTGACAGGATCTGGTCATCAATCAACATTGAGTCTGTCCATGGGGAGAAGGGGAGAGAGAGAGAATGGAGTGAGGGAGGTATTGAAGGAGAGAGGAAGATAACTGAAGGGAGAGAGGGGTAGGGAGTGGAAGATAACTGAAGGGAGAGAGGGGTAGGGAGAGGAAGATAACTGAAGGGAGAGAGGGGGAGGGAGTGGAAGATAACTGAAGGGAGAGAGGGGGAGGGAGAGGAAGATAACTGAAGGGAGAGAGGGGGAGGGAGAGGAAGATAACTGAAGGGAGAGAGGGTTAGGGAGAGGAAGATAACTGAAGGGAGAGAGGGTTAGGGAGAGGAAGATAACTGAAGGGAGAGAGGGGTAGGGAGTGGAAGATAACTGAAGGGAGAGAGGGGTAGGGAGAGGAAGATAACTGAAGGGAGAGAGGGGTAGGGAGAGGAAGATAACTGAAGGGAGAGAGGGTTAGGGAGTGGAAGATAACTGAAGGGAGAGAGGGTTAGGGAGAGGAAGATAACTGAAGGGAGAGAGGGGTAGGGAGAGGAAGATAACTGAAGGGAGAGAGGGTTAGGGAGAGGAAGATAACTGAAGGGAGAGAGGGGTAGGGAGTGGAAGATAACTGAAGGGAGAGAGGGTTAGGGAGAGGAAGATAACTGAAGGGAGAGAGGGGTAGGGAGAGGAAGATAACTGAAGGGAGAGAGGGGTAGGGAGAGGAAGATAACTGAAGGGAGAGAGGGTTAGGGAGAGGAAGATAACTGAAGGGAGAGAGGGGTAGGGAGTGGAAGATAACTGAAGGGAGAGAGGGGTAGGGAGAGGAAGATAACTGAAGGGAGAGAGGGGTAGGGAGAGGAAGATAACTGAAGGGAGAGAGGGTTAGGGAGTGGAAGATAACTGAAGGGAGAGAGGGGTAGGGAGAGGAAGATAACTGAAGGGAGAGAGGGGTAGGGAGAGGAAGATAACTGAAGGGAGAGAGGGGTAGGGAGAGGAAGATAACTGCAGCACCCGGCCTCACCCTATTAGAATCTGAAATCAAATATCTACTGTTTACTGGTGATCTGGTGCTTCTGTCACCAACCAAGGAGGGCCTACAGCAGCACCTAGATCTTCTGCACAGATTATGTCAGACCTGGGCCCTGACAGTAAATATCAGTAAGACAAAAATAATGTAGTTCCAAAAAAGGTCCAGTCGTCAGGACAAAAAATACAAATTCCATCTAGACACTGTTGCCCTATCCCTTGTGTAGTCTTAACATTCTGTGTACTCCCCTTGTCCTAAGGGTAAAAAATGACCCGCCTTCACTAACTAAACCCCTAAATTAAAGCAGCTTAAAACCTCTTAATGATCATTGGAGAGCTAGCGCCCCATTCCCGACACTACCCGGGGAAATGTAAGGCGCCAAATTCAAAATCCAAAAGTTGAATTATAAAACATTCATCAATATACAAGTGTTGCATAGTCATCAAAAGCTTAGAGTCTTGGCAATATCACAGCGTTGTCAGATTTAACAAAGGCTTCACGGTGAAATCACAACATTTGATTGTTTGAGGATAGCACCTCACACATTTTATGCATTAGCATAAATCCATAACCAGCGCGAGGCTCACAAAACACATATAAGAGCTAAAATAAATTGCTTACCTTTTGCTGAGGGCAATCTGAAGTGTCCAAGCAAGACAATCCATGTTTCTTTTGTTAGAAAAAGTAATTGTTTATATCCATAAATCTCAGTTTGATTGGCGCGTTATGTTCAGAAAATCCCCCGTCGACTCACCCATTGAACAGTGAAGAGAAAGCGTTCAAATTATACCTATCAACTTTTCCCAAACAAATCAAACATAATTTATAATGTATCCTTAGGTATACTTTTATGTATATTAACGATTATATTTCACACGGATAGTATCCTAAACGATATAAAAGGAAAATACCGAGGAACGCGCACACGGTCTCGCGCACCAAAAACTAAGTCACTTCCTCTATCCACTTACAAATTCTTCTTCTATTCTATGATCTTCCATGATAAACGCATGAAACCTTGTCTAAAGACTGTTGACATCTAGTGGAAGCCATAGGTACTGCAATCTGGGAGCTATTTCACTGAGAATCCCATAGGCAGACATTGAAAGTGAGGGCATGTCACAAAAAAAAAGAATCTGGACAGAAATTCCTCGGGTTTTCGCCTGCTATATCAGTTCTGTTATACTCACAGACATTATTTTAACAGTTTTAGAAGCTGAGTGTTTCCTATCCAATAGTACTAATTATGTGCATATCCTAGTTTCTGGGCCTGAGTGGCAGGCATTTTACTTTGGGCATGCCAGACTCTCCAAAACCGACACCTTGTCACGATCTCCGTGAGGGACAGACCAAGGCGCAGCGAGGTATCCAGTTACGTGTATTTGATACACGTAACTGGGACAAAACAACAAAACGAACGAAAACGAAGATCGTAACAATAACATAACTTGAATAACACAAAGCTATGCTCAAACAATAACCCACAAACCCCTAGTGAAAACTACAAACATATATATGGTTCCCAATTAGAGGCAACGACACTCAGCTGCCTCTAATTGGGAACCATTACCCCAACATAGAAATAGATCAACCAGAACAAAAAAAACCTACACCAAAACGAAACAAAGCACGCCAGCCTATAAAAATCAGGCCTGAACGTGACAGTACCCCCCCAAAGGCGCGGACTCCGACCACGCCAAAAGTCCATTGGGGGTCTTGGTGGGCCTTCCTGTCCCAGGTGGCGGCTCCGGTGCTGGCCGTGCTGGCTTGGGGTCCCACACCGGAGGCCCTGGGCTATTTGCCGGAACAGTTAGTTTTGGACTGGGAACCTTCTCTGGAGGTTCCGGACCGGGGACTGTCTCTGGAGGCTCCGGACTGGGGACCGTCTCTGGAGCCTCCGGACTGGGAACCTTCTCTGGAGGCTCCGGACTGGGGACCGGGGACTGTATTTCTCACATGTGCGGCACATAGTATTTGTTTTACAGTCCTTCTTTGGGGGGCTTGAATGGGCATCTCGTCCTCTTGCCTGACCCAGCTGCAGCCTCGGGTGGATCAGGACAAGATTCAGCCCCATGAACAGCTTTCACAAGCGCTGCAGAGGCTGCAGTGCGGGGGAAGCGCTCCCTTCTTTGAATGTGTGGGGTTACAAGTGTCTTTCCCAGCTGCTCCAGGAACACCCTCCTCTTGTTCCGCTTATCAGGCATCCAGGTAGGGTTGATCTTGTTCCATATCACAAAGGCATTGTATGAGGACACATCAATGATGTTATTGAAGACGACCAGGGGCCAGCGGGCAGTCATCCTCCTGCAGCTGTAAATTCCAATTACCTTGTCCAGGTTGTCCACGCCTCTTTTGTTGTGGTTGTAGTCCAGGATGATGGCTGGCTTCCTGTCCTCACGATAACTGATCTCAGCCGTTTTGTGCAGTGTGCTCAGGAGGACCACATTCTTGTTCCTCTTTGGGAGGTCAGAAACTAGTGGTGGTGGGGGGGCATTGACTCACGGTTGCAGGTCTTGACTTGCATGTCTTGACTCACGGTTATCAAATCGTAGCATTCTTGAGATAGTGAAAAAGACTTTCAGCGGCATTGTGGCATGGAAAATCGCTTTTCCACTACATGTAGCCTCGCATGTAGCCTTGCCTCGGGACCTATACACACCCGCTAAGATTAGCAGCCCTACAGTGAGGGAAAAAGGTATTTGATCCCCTGCTAATTTTGTCAGTTTGCCCACTGACAAAGAAATGATCAGTCTATAATTTTAATGGTAGGTTTATTTGAGCAGTGAGAGACAGAATAACAACAACAAAATCCAGAAAAACGCATGTGAAAAATTTTATAAATGGAATTGCATTTTAGTGAGGGAAATAAGTATTTGACCCCCTCTCAATCAGAAGGATTTCTGGCTCCCAGGTGTCTTTTATACAGGTAACGAGCTGAGATTAGAAGCACACTCTTAAAGGGGATGCTCCTAATCTCAGTTTGTTACCTGTATAAAAGACACCTGTCCACAGAAGCAATCAATCAATCAGATTCGAAACTCTCCACCATGGCCAAGACCAAAGAGCTCTCCAAGGATATGAGGGACAAGATTGTAGACCTACACAAGGCTGGAATGGGCTACAAGACCATCACCAAGCAGCTTGGTGAGAAGGTGACAACAGTTGGTGCGATTAGTCGCAAATGGAAGAAACGCAAAAGAACTGTCAATCTCCCTCGGCCTGCGGCTCCATGCAAGATCTCACCTCGTGGAGTTGCAATGATCATGAGAACGGTGAGGAATCAGCCCAGAACTACACGGGAGGATCTTGTCAATGATCTCAAGGCAGCTGGGACCATAGTCACCAAGAAAACAATTGGTAACACACTACACAGTGAAGGACTGAAATCCTGCAGTGCCCGCAAGGTCCCCCTGCTCAAGAAAGCACATATACATGCCCGTCTGAAGTTTGCCAATGAACATCTGAATGATTCAGAGGACAACTGGGTGAAAGTGTTGTGGTCAGATGAGACCAAAATGGAGCTCTTTGGCATCAACTCAACTCGCCATGTTTGGAGGAGGAGGAATGCTGCTTATAACCCCAAGAACACCATCCCCACCGTCAAACATGGATGTGGAAACATTATGCTTTGGGGGTGTTTTTCTGCTAAGGGGACAGGACAACTTCACTGCATCAAAGGGTACGATGGACGGGGCCATGCACCGTCAAATCTTGGGTGAGAACCTCCTTCCCTCAGCCAGGGCATTGAAAATGAGTCGTGGATGGGTATTCCAGCATGACATGGACCCAAAACACACGGCCAAGGCAACAAAAGAGTGGCTCAAGAAGAAGCACATTAAGGTCCTGGAGTGGCCTAGCCAGTCTCCAGACCTTAATCCCATAGAAAATATGTGGAGGGAGCTGAAGTTTCGAGTTGCCAAACGTCAGCCTCGAAACCTTAATGACTTGGAGAAGATCTGCAAAGAGGAGTGGGACAAAATCCCTCCTGAGATGTGTGCTAGCCTGGTGGTCAACTGCAAGAAACGCCTGACCTCTGTGATTTCCAACAAGGGTTTTGCCACTAAGTACTTAGTCATGTTTTGCAGAGGGGTCAATACTTATTTCCCTCATTAAAATGCAATTCCATTTATAACATTTTTCACATGCGTTTTTCTGGATTTTGTTGAAAAGAGCCGTTAAATTCTACAACCACCTAAAAGGAAGTGATTCCCAAACCTTCCATAAGAAAGCCATCACCTTAAAGTGAGATGAACCTGGAAAAAAGTCTCCTAAGCAAGTTGGTCCTGGGGCTCTGTTCACAAACACAAACAGACCCCACAGAGCCCCAGGACAGCAACACAATTAGACCCAACCAAATCACGAGAAAACAAAAATTACTTGACACATTGGAAAGAATTATCAAAAAAACTGAGCAAACTAGAATGCTTTTTGTCCCTAAACGGAGTACACAGTGAATACTTGATCACTGTGACTGACCCAAACTTTAAGGAAAGCTTTGACTATGTACAGGCTCTTGCTAGTGAGAAAGGCCTTCGTAGGCAGACCTGGCTCTCAAGAGAAGACAGGCTATGTGCACACTGCCCACAAAATGAGGTGGAAACTGAGCTGCACTTCCTAACCTCCTGCCTAATGTACGACCATATTAGAGACACATATTTCCCTCAGATTGCACATACCCACAAAGAATTCGAAAACAAACCCTATTTTTATAAACTGCCATATCTACTGGGGGAAATACCACAGTGTTCCATCACAGCAGCAAGATTTGTGACCTGTTGCCACAAGAAAAGGGCAACCAGTGAATAACAAACATTATTGTAAATACAACCCATGTTTATGTTTATTTATTTTACCTTTTGTACTTTAACTATTTGCGTGTGTGTGTGTGTGTGTGTGTGTGTGTGTGTGTGTGTGTGTGTGTGTGTGTGTGTGTGTGTGTGTGTGTGTGTGTGTGTGTGTGTGTGTGTGTGTGTGTGTGTGTGTGTGTGTGTGTGTGTGTGTGTGTGTGTTTGGATAGGCTGCTTGCCTGCTAGCTGAATCACTCAGTGGGAGTGTAAATATCCTGTAGTACCTGCTGCATGTGGGACCTCATCCTGTTATCTCTCTTCTTCCTCTCAGTCTGCCAGCACCAGTCCCTTTCTCCTCCCCTTTCTCTTCCTCTCTCTCCATCTCTCTCCCTTTATCTCTCTCCACCTATCTCTGACTCTCTCCCTCCACCTCTCTCCCTTTATCTCTCTCCACCTATCTCTGACTCTCTCCCTCTACCTCTCTCCCTTCATCTCTCTCTACCTATCTCTGACTCTCTCTCTGACTCTCTCCCTCCACCTCTCTCCCTTTATCTCTCTCCTCCTATCTCACTCTCCCTCCACCTCTCTCTTTATCTCTCTCCTTCTATCTCTGTCTCTCTCCCTCCACCTCTCCCTTTATCTCTCTCCACCTATCTCTGACTCTCTCCCTCCACCTCTCTCCCTTTATCTCTCTCCTCCTATCTCACTCTCCCTCCACCTTTCTCTTTATCTCTCTCCTTCTATCTCTGTCTCTCTCCCTCCACCTCTCCCTTTATCTCTCTCCACCTATCTCTGACTCTCTCTCTCCACCTCTCTCCCTTTATCTCTCTCCTCCTATCACTCACTCTGTAAAGGTCCCCTGACTTTTTTTTGCAGCATCTTGATGGCACTTCATGTCACCAAGCACAGGAGCTTCATGTCACCAAGCACAGGAGCTTTATGTCACCAAGCACAGGAGCTTTATGTCACCAAGCACAGGAGCTTTATGTCACCAAGCACAGGAGCTTTATGTCACCAAGCACAGGAGCTTCATGTCACCAAGCACAGGAGCTTTATGTCACCAAGCACAGGAGCTTCATGTCACCAAGCACAGGAGCTTCATGTCACCAAGCACAGGAGCTTCATGTCACCAAGCACAGGAGCTTTATGTCACCAAGCACAGGAGCTTCATGTCACCAAGCACATGAGCTTTATGTCACCAAGCACAGGAGCTTCATGTCACCAAGCACAGGAGCTTTATGTCACCAAGCACAGGAGCTTCATGTCACCAAGCACAGGAGCTTTATGACACCAAGCACAGGAGCTTCATGTCACCAAGCACAGGAGCTTTATGTCACCAAGCACAGGAGTTTTATGTCACCAAGCACAGGAGCTTTATGCCACCAAGCACAGGAGCTTCATGTCACCGAGCACAGGAGCTTCATGTCACCAAGCACAGGAGCTTTATGTCACCAAGCACAGGAGCTTCATGTCACCAAGCACAGGAGCTTTATGACACCAAGCACAGGAGCTTCATGTCACCAAGCACAGGAGCTTTATGTCACCAAGCACAGGAGTTTTATGTCACCAAGCACAGGAGCTTTATGCCACCAAGCACAGGAGCTTCATGTCACCGAGCACAGGAGCTTCATGTCACCGAGCACAGGAGCTTTATGTCACCGAGCACACAAGCTTTATGTCACCAAGCACAGGAGCTTTATTTCACCAAGCACAGGAGCTTTATGTCACCAAGCACAGGAGCTTTATGTCACCAAGCACATGAGCTTCATGTCACCAAGCACAGGAGCTTCATGTCACCAAGCACAGGAGCTTCATGTCACCCAACACAGGAGCTTTATGTCACTAAGCACAGGAGCTTTATGTCACCAAGCACAGGAGCTTCATGTCACCAAGCACAGGAGCTTCATGTCACCCAACACAGGAGTTGTTAGCATAATGTTGTTGTTCTTTTACTGTTCTATTTTATCACGGCCTAGGAACAGTGGGTTAACTGCCTGTTCAGGGGCAGAACGACAGATTTTAAACCTTGTCAGCTCGGGGATTTCGATCTAGCAACCTTTCAGTTACTAGTTCAATGCTCTAACCACTAGGCTACCTATTACCGTGGGACTGAAAACAATAAGTGAAAAGAAGGTGGCAATGGAACACACTTGATTCGCTACAAAAAAAAAGATTGGAGAGGTTGTCCCAAAGACAGTAAAATAGCCTACATAATGCTTGGGGAACCCCTGCTTATTTGGTTGACAATGTTAATTGACAGTTGGGCGTAGACCTATTTTCAGTATGCTACAATTGGCTTTTCAAAAATGAACTCATTCCTCTGCCTCCCGGTGGCCGTGATCGCTGCCTGGTGTGATCGGATGCTATTCCAGACAGCAGCTCCGACGCCACCCGGACACCCACGTGGGGATCTGCGTCACGCACTCGCGGGGGAGTGAGAGGGAGGAGCAGTCCGACTCGAACAGTAGGGGAGTTGGGTGGAACGAATAGTTAGCAGGTCCTTTATACTAAACCTCTATTTCACATACTCATCATTTTTGTTTTCTCGCGGTGAGAGAACGGATAAGTGAAGAACGGAACGAGCGGTTGGATGAGCGGCGCGACGAGGTCTGCAGGTAGGCTATAGAGAGCCCACAGTGGATGTTTTCTTTCCTTTTCTAGCAGGGCGCAAACTTGAGACGCATCCATAGTCGATCTTGGTTGGACTTTAATAGGCTAAATAATGTTGTAGACATGAAATGGCATTACCAGTATCATAAAGAAGAGACTGGCAGTGACAAGACTATTTGTTGATAGCCTACCTGTTGTTGTTGAAGTGCACTTCCATCCTACTGTAAGCGGCATTCATTCTGTTGGCACATAAGCTAATTGATACGTTTTGTATTACTTTTGTATGCGAAGAGTAGAGTTGTGAACTGCTGTGCATTTGGTGACTGGTGGGGAACGAGTGGGGAACTCGAGTGGGGAACTCAAACCCATTATTCCCGGGCGCAGAGACACAGCGGGTAGGCGTCTACACTACCCCAATGTGCTGTCACTACTCAAAACATTTGAGGATGATGAAGAAACCTGTTGCACTTAATATATCTGAGTACAGTTAATTAAAGTGATTTTGTTGTCATGACTAAAATCGAAAAAGTTGGGCAGGAATGGACAACTCCAGTCCTTGGGGAAATAGTGATGTCACAGTCCCGTCCCCCCCCCACACACACACACAGCTGAAGAGTCTATTGATGCACCTGTGCGTCAATATAATGAACATTTTAAAATTCCCCATCAAAAATCCGTCAGTTTAAACGAGAGAGATCCGGTTTTATTTTGTTGCATGGGCTGCATCTCAGTCAACCACATCCGCTTTGTCGGCCTTCAGCATCTGCAGTGGAAAGTGGCAGAGCTACAGAACTGTTTGACAGACTAGGAGACATCCAGAAAATCGGTCTTATCAGGAAAACATCTGGAGTGTCTGAACCATTTGGGTTACAAACTAATATGACCCCACTGTGTACTGTAAAAAAAAAGCGATTCAGGTGGCTAGTAAACTATACTTGAAAATACAATTATTTTGGCTTACATTTTTTGTTGTCATCTTTACTTGAATATAATTACTACTTTACTGTACTTAGCAAAACCAACCAAAAAAAAAGAATGATTTCAACATAAGATAAATGCATAATTTAAACAAATATTTGTGTGTAAAAACAACTACAAGGAAAATTGTGTTTAACTTACTCAATTTTCATAATATTTCCTTTCAACAGAACTTTACCATACTTTTAAACAATGTTGTATGCATGTTTGAAGAATGAAAAGCACATTTCTATATTAATATCAAACAGTTTGCTATGCTAGGACGTGTAATGGTGAATGGATATCAAAACTGTCAGGCAAATTGACGTTCAACGATGAGACCACCCATTCTCACCATTAGCAAGATCATGCCGCCACTCTTGACAAAAGGCAAATACATCAAGCTACAATGCTTGCAGCTTTACCTCCAGTTAGTGTTAGTGGAATGAGCACTGCGCTCAACAATTCCTGCTGAAGTGGATAATAAAAGTCAAGCGATGAAAATCATATATCCTTGTTTAACACTAAGACACGATCATTGAAAGATTAGCTAGATGTAATGTACAATAACAGTTCAGGATTTGATCAAAGTTGGATCTTAGACATTCTTTTATGCTGGACTTAATATATTAGTGTTTGTGAAAGACTGAAAGTTAAGTATAGTATATGTAAAAATACCTCATGTTGGAAATACTGAAAAAGCTGATGCAAATAATTGCCTACATTTTTTTAAAGTGGAACTAGCACAATATTTTTTTAGTGTGTAAAGGGAAGAATTTCACCAATATGGGTCTAGTCTGGAAGGTAACCTAGTACAGGTTTAACAAATTATGGAGGTAGCTTTTTGCCCCAAAAAAGGTTTTTAAATATGTGTCCAAACAAAGTACATTTAAAAAATGACCTCTACATGCTTTGTAAGTAGGAAAACCTGCAACATCGGCAGTGTATCAAATACTTGTTCTCCCCACTGTATACAGTGAGAGGGGAAAAAGTATTTGATCCCCTGCTGATTTTGTACGTTTGCCCACTGACAAAGAAATTATCAGTCTATAATTTTAATGGTAGGTTTATTTGAACAGTGAGAGACAGAATAACAACAACAAAATCCCCCAAAAATGCGTGTGAAAAATGTTGCTGAGAATAGCCAAAACACTGGATGCTTACAATGGTTTGATGAAGGAACAAGTGCTTTGACCTCTGAAACTCAGGTGTCAACAATATCATATAATGGATCTTCAAAACGTTGTTTTAACACACACTGGCAACAGAACACACAGAAACAGACCAATGTTAATTGATTCCTTATCGTCTAATACAGGGAATAGCAAAGGTAGCGGTTTTACTGCAAGTGTGGAGTGGGATACAACAGTAGTAGTGAACCAGGTGGAAACTTCTCTTCGCTGTCTCGAGGGGAGCCGCTAACATGTTTTGCTCATAAGGGGGAGGGGTGGTCGGTGCGTAGACCCACAAGCCACTGCGGCCCCTCATGATGAGTTCTGTTTTTTTTGTGGCATCAAAGTTGCCCATCCCTGGAGTAAACTTGTGGTTTTTCAAAAAGTGGCTTCCCATCAAGTAAATGCAACATTTCCAGTAAATTGCCTCTCCTAATTGGTCTGGTCTTTCTCCTATTGACTCCTTGGTCAGAGCTGAGAGTTTATTGGAGGGATAGAGAGGTTGAACGAGAGGCTGTACATTACCGTCCACCAACGTCTACTCTACATGAAACAAGTGACCGAACACTGTTCTGCTTCAGATCCAGCTTTGAAGGAAAGATGGAAAAAAACTTGCTGTTATTGTAAACAACAGCATCTGTAGTGTCCTGGGTAAGGGTGTGTCTCTGTAGTGTCCTGGGTAAGGGTGTGTCTCTGTAGTGTCCTGGGTAAGGGTGTGTCTCTGTAGTGTTCTGGGTAAAGGTGTGTGTAGGTAGACTAGGTGTGTGTGTCCCTCTAGTGTGTAGGTAAGCGAGGTGTAAAGCTTTCTCCACCGTGTCTGACTTTGGATGGGGGGAAAAGGAAGCCCATGCAGCACCTGTCTGTCTGGATCAGGTTGAATGAGAGTGGGAGAGGAGAGAATGAGAGTGGGAGAGGAGAGTGTGAGAGAGTGAGGAGGAGATGTGGGATAGTAAGTGACTGAGAGAAAGAAAATAACAGAGATACTGACATTACCACCATGCTAGCTGCACTCATCCTCCTCTAGCCTTCTCACCCTGTCCAATTGTAATTGATTTTTAATTGAGATGTCAACTGACTCCATGTAGGAGTACTGGGACTCATCCACAGAGTAGTGGGACTCATCCACAGAGTAGTGGGACTCATCCACAGAGTAGTGGGACTCAGCCACAGAGTAGTGGGACTCAGCCACAGAGCAGTGGGACTCAGCCACAGAGCAGTTCATCACGACTATAGTAGGGATGTTTGAAGCTCAATGCTACATTCAAATCTCCATGATATCTAAGCTAATATGACTCCAATGTCGATGAAACTTCAAAAATAAACTTGATTGGAGGTACCCAACACACTCCCTGCCTCTCGTCATGAGCCGTCCGGCATTAGGAAAAAAAGACAAGGTCTCAGTTCGACCGAGCTCAATATCTAGACATTGGATAAGAACAAGACTACATTAAACTTGCCACCTTTCGGACTGAAAACGTTTATGGGGCAAACAGTTTCGATTAAATGTATAACATATCGCTCTCTCACATGCTCATTTCTGTCCATTAAGAACCAACGATGTCCTACATTTCTTTTTAGCATTTCTGACTATGCTAACGTTTATTTAGTTCTAACACTGGGTCGGTTGCTCAGCAACAACACAGCTGCTTGCACCAGGCTGACAGTCATAAGAAGCGTATGCGAACAAACCTGGGATACTGTAAATAGCTAGCTACAGTGCCTTCAGAAAGTATTCATACCCCTTGACTTATTCCACATTTTATTGTGTTACAGCCTACATTCTAAATTGATAAAATACTTTTTTTCTCTCACCCATCTATACACAGTACCCAATAATGACCAAGTGAAAACATGTTTTTGCTAAATAATTGAAAATGAAATACAGAAATATCTAATAGAAAAAGTTAATTTCTTTGCCACATTTTTTGCAGTATTACTTAAAGATGCACCATGCAGAAGTCTTGCTTCCTAAAATTATAATAGTTTGCTTAATTTTGTGACAAACAAGCAAGCATAGTGTAAAGAATCATTGTACCATCTAAACTGTGAAATATTTTTCATAACCAAATATATATTTTTTTCGGAAAAGCATAGAAATAGCGGAAAGCGGAAAGCATAGAAATAGCGCACGTAGAACATATCTACCACTTCTTAGACTTGCTTTTAATGAGAATTACAGTTCTATAACTTGCATTTCTATGTGAATTTGGTCAGGTCGCCCCAAAAAGTGACATATTGCAGCTTCAAGTGCCTTGTTGCACTGTACAGACATCCTTATTTTCACTCTGTCATTTAGGTTAGTATTGTGGAGTAACTTCATTCTCAGTTTTCTCATATCTCAACTATTTAACTCTAACTGTTTTAAAATCACCATTGGCCTCATAGTGAAATCCCTGAGCAGTTTCCTTCCTCTCCGGCAACTGAGTTAGGAAAGACGTCTATATCTTTGTAGTGACTGGGTGTATTGATACTCCATCCAGAGTGTAATTAATAACTAGGGATATTCAGCGTCTGCTTTTTCGATTTTTTTACCCATCTACCAATCAGTGCCCTTCTTTGTGAGGTATTGGAAAACCTCCCTGGTCTTTGTTGTTGAATCTGTGATTGAAATTCACTACTCGATTGAGGGACCTTACAGATAATTATATGTGTGAGGTACAGAGATTGGGTACTCATTCAAAAATCATGTTAACCACTTTTATTGAACACAGAATGAGTCCATGCAACTTATTATGCGACTTGTTAATCATATTTCTACTCCTGAACTTCTTTAAGCTTGCCATAACAAAGGGTTGAATACTTATTGACTCAAGACATTTCAGCTTTTAATGCTTTATTAATAAAAAAATTATACTAACAAAATTCCACTTTGAAATTATGGGGTATTGAGTGTAGACCAGTCACACAAAATCTCATTGTGTTCAATTTTAAGGAGTGTGAATACTATCTGAAGGTACAGTCGGAAAGTCTTCAGACCCCTTGACTTTTTCCACATTTTGTTACGTTGCAGCCTTATTGTAAAATGGACTAAATGAAAATAAATACACATCAATCTATACACAATACCCCAAATTGACAGAGCAAAAACAGTTTTTTTGAATTTTTTGCTAATGTATTAAAAATAAAAACTCAAAATACCTTATTTACATAACTATTCAGACCCTTTGTTCAGGTGCATCCTGTTTCCATTGATCATCCTTGAGATGTTTCTACAACTTCATTGGAGTCTATCTGTGGTAAATTCAATTGATTGGACATGATTTGGGAAGGCACACACCTGTCTATATAAGGTCTCACAGTTGAGAGTGCATGTCAGAGCAAAAAGGAGTTGTCCGTAGAGCTCTGAGACAGGATGTGTCGAGGCATAGATCTGGGGAAGGGTACCAAAACATGTCTGCAGCATTGAAGGTCCCCAAGAATACAGTGGCCTCCATCATTCTTAAATGGAAGACGTTTCGAACCACCAAGACTCTTCCTAGAGCTGGCTGCCTGGCCAAACTGAGCAATCGGGTCTTGGTTAGGGAGGTGACCAAGAACCCGATGGTCACTCTGACAAAGCTATAGAGTTCCTCTGTTGAGATGGGAGAACCTTCCAGAAGGCCAACCATCTATGCAGCACTCCACCAATCAGGCCTTTATGGTAGAGTGACCAAACGGAAGCCACTTCTCAGAAAAAGGCACATGACAGCTCGCTTTTGGAGTTTTCCAAAAGGCACCTGAAGACTCTCAGACCATGAGAAACAAGATTCTCTGGTCTGATGAAACCAAGATTGAACTCTTTGGCCTGAATGCCAAGCATCACGTCTGGAGGAAACCTGGCACCATCCCTACGGTGAAGCATGGTGGTGGCAGCATCATGCTGTGGGGGTGTTTTTCAGCAGCAGGGACTGGGAGACAAGTCAGGATTGAGGCAAAGATGAACGGAGCAAAGTACAGAGAGATCCTTAATGAAATATGCTCCAGAGCGCTCAGGACCTCACACTGGGGTGAAGGTTAACCTTCCAACAGGACAGCAACCCTAAGCACACAGCCAAGACAACGCTGGAGTATCTTCGGGACAAGTCTCTGAATGTCCTTGAGTGGCCCATTCAGAGCCCGGACTTGAACCCGATCGGACATCTCTGGAAAGATCTGAAAATAGCTGTGCAGCAATGTTCCCCATCCAACATGACAGAGCTTGAGGGGATCTGCAGAGAAGAATGGAAGAAACTCCCCAAATACAGGTGTGCCAAGCTTGTAGCGTCATACCCAAGAAGACTCGAGGCTGTAATCGCTGCCAAAGGTGCTTCAACAAAGTACTGAGTAAAGGGTCTGAATACTTATGTAAATGTTATATATTTATATTTATTATTTTAAATACAGTAGCAGTCAAAAGCTTGAACACACCTACTCATTCCAGGGTTTTTCTTTATTTGTACTATTTTCTCAATTTTAGAATAATAGTGAAGACATCAAACTATGAAATAACACATATGGAATCATGTAGTAATCAAAAAAGTGTCAAACAAATCAACATATATTTGAGATTCTTCAAAGTAGCCACCCTTTGCCTTGATAACAGCTTTGCACACTCTTGGCATTCTCTCAACCAGCTTCAATTAACAGGTGTGCCATTTTGAATTCCGGCTGTAACACAGCAAAATGTGAAATAAGTCAAGGGCTATGAATACTGGGATTGAGTTGATTTATAATTGCACATTGGGATTGGCTAAAGTGTGTGTGTGTGTTTGTGTGTGAAATTCTCAGTGCAAAACCCATTCTTGTGCGCAGATGCAGTGCAATCTAATGTAAATGGACTACTGTGATAGGCAGAAACCTGCCTTGTTGCTCCATTTCACTCCCCACTCCCTGTCACTCTTCTCACTGGCTGTGTTGGGTAGCTAGCTATAAGATGTACTGGGGACAGGAAGTGGGGGAAGAACGCACACATACAACACATACACACACAATGGTTGACTCCATGCTGAGAGAGAGACTGCTAGAATCTGAATTCAAATGTCTACTGTTTGCTGATGATCTGGTGCTTCTATCCCCGGTCTACAGCAGCACCTAGATCTTCTGCACATATTCTGTCAGACCTGGGCCCTGACAGTAAGATACAGACCTGGGCCCTGACAGTAAGATACAGACCTGGGCCCTGACAGTACATTTCAGTAAGACAAAAATAATTGTGTTCCAAAAAAGGTCCAGTTGCCAGGACCACAAATACAAATTCCATCTAGACACCGTTGCCCTAGAACACACACTAAAACTATACATACCTCGGCCTTAACATCACTGCCACAGGTAACTTCCACAAAGCTGTGAGAGGTAGTGAAAGAGAGCGAGAGAGAGACCAGAAAGAGAGAGAGAGAGGGACATTTTTAAGAGCATAAACCTTCCAATAGTGAACAGGATAACATTGTCTTGATCTATGATGCCTAAAGGGTCTAAACTACGCGGTGCTGCAGAGTATGTATAGTATGTAACTCTCCCTGGTCTCCAGGAGTGTGGCAGGCTGGGCTGTCCTTCAGGCTGGGTTCAGATCTGCCTCTCTGTGACTGCATGCTCCACTGCTTCACGTTCTGCATTCCTCTCATCTACAGTACATTAGAAGTGTGTATATATCTGGTATATTTTTTGCTGTGTTTTTATATTCATAGATTATTTATGATTTATTTATTGTTCAGGTCTTTCACGGCTGAACTTTACTTTGTATTTCTGGAGTTTGAATATGAAACATTTATTTGTATATATGCATTTGGCTGGTTTTAGTATTTCATAGTGGTTTTCACAGTGTTAAGACTATCGCTTCTCAGACTTGACATACCATGTTATGTCATAATTTTTATGACGGTTAAAGTATATGGCATTACTGTGTGTGTGTGTGTGTGTGTGTGTGTGTGTGTGTGTTCTGTCAGGTATGTTGGCAGCATTGAAACTAAGTTGTCAGTGTGTTCTGTCAGGGATGGCGGCGGTGTTACCCAGGACCCTTGGGGAGCTCCAGCTCTACAGGATCCTCCAGAGGGCCAACCTGCTGTCCTACTATGGGGCCTTCATCCAGCAGGGCGGCGACGACGTGCAGCAGCTGTGTGAGGCGGCCGAGGAGGAGTTCCTAGAGATCATGGCCCTGGTGGGCATGGCCAGCAAGCCCCTTCATGTTAGGAGGCTCCAGAAGGGCCTTCGAGACTGGGTCACCAACCCGGCCCTGTTCAACCAGCCCTTTGCCTCTCTCCCTGTCTGCAGCATCCCTGTCTACAAGCTGGAAGCTAACGGTAATTCTAACGCTAGCGCCCCACGTCACAGTGCCCACGCTGCTGGCGGCGGAATGCGTGGGGGAGCCCAGGAGGGGTGCGGCGGCATCAGGGGTGGGGGGCGAGGGACGAGGATGTTCGGCCTCTGGGTCTCCAGTTCAGAGTGGCTGCGAGCCTCGCTTCTGGGGCTCTTTGTCCTCTCACGGCGGCGGGGGAGGGGGACCGGAGAGCGAGCACAGCCTGTCCCCTGCAGAGTTGACCCTGGGTCTGGGTTCTCCCTCGCCGTCGTCCCCCCGCGGCGAGGAGGTACTAGATGCCACAGCGTTGAGGTCGGTGGCAGAGTGCGTGGAGCGGCTGGCCCAGGCGCTGCCCCGGAGCGACCCGTCCGAGTTGAAGGAGGGGCTGCGGGGCAACAAGAAGCTGTCCAAGGTGATCTGCCACATCCTGGACATGGAGGAGGAGGACCCGAGGAGGGCAGAAGAGATACGCAAGTACAGCGCCATCTACGGACGCTTTCGACTCCAAGAGGAAGGACGGCAAGCACCTCACGCTTCACGAGGTAGATGGGGAAAGAGGGTGTGTGTACATGTGTCTGAGTGGCATCAGTGTGCAAAAAAAGTATAACATTTCAGATATTTGGGAACTTGATTGTTGTTATTCAACTTTCAAGAAATGGAGAACCTCCTTCATAACTCGTTATAACAATAACCCTCCTCCTCCTCCCCCTCTCTTCTCTTCTCCTCCTCCTCCCTCTCTTCTCTTCCCCTCCTCTCCTCTCCTCTCCTCCTCCCCCCTCTCTGTCCCTAGCTGACAGTGAATGAGGCAGCAGCTCAGTTGTGTATGAAGGAGGTGTCCCTGCTGACCAGGAGAGATGAGTTGTTTGGTCTGGCTAGACAGGTCTCTCGGGAGGTCACCTACAAGTACACCTATAGGACTAGCAAGTGAGAACACACGCGCACACATACACAAACACACACACACACACACACACTGAAAGCAGTGTGATTTCGTAAGCAGTCCAAGCATCAGGAGAATGAACGGAAATACTTTCATGTGTATAAAGGGTGTAATCCTCCTAATGGGTCAATCATAAAAAGAAAACATATATATATATATAAAGAGGATTAGAAATTCTGCGCTAGTAATGTTATTTGATTATCTAATTCTAAATTCAGAGCTGATCAATCCCTGATCAAATACTTTTATGTGACAGTGTTGCCTTCTCATGACTGGTCCATGAGAACAAAGTTGAAGTAGAAAATATCCTGTGAGTTATTGAGTATAAAATGTGGAAGTTGCCAGCTTGCTTGTGCCAGTCACTCCCCCTTTACTCCTTCTTGATGACAGAGGTTTTAATCAGACATGCAGGTGCTTCCTGGCTGGCACCCACGACGACGGAAAATTCCACCCAGCGCCGCCTGTCTCACTTCTTCTCGTCATGACGTTGTTGCATGTTGATTCATAGATAATTTGTTTGATGGGACGGAAGTTGTCCCCATTTCCACCCTCCTTTTTTGCTTAGTTTATGTAACCTGAATGTTTCAATTATTTATAAAGAATCACTGTTTTCGGTGATTTCAGTTTAGATATATATATATATATTTAGAACATTAAATGCACTATGCATTATGTGGGTTGAATGCTGTGACAACACAGAATAAAACAATTTATAAAAGTCCCATGATAGTAGTGACTGTCCATTAGTGCTTATCACTTATTAACCATAATTTATTCAAATCAAATCAAATGTCACATGTGCCGAATACAACAGGTGTAGACCTTAGCGTGAAGCCCTTAATCAACAATGCATTTTTAAGAAAAATAAGAGTTAAGAAAATATTTACTAAATAAACCAATAAAATAAAAAGTAACACAAAATAACAACAACGAGGGTATGTACAGGGCTATTCACAATTACTTTCATAAAATATTTCAGTTGTGTATATTACGTTTGTTTTATTTGATGACTTGATTATTTCATTCCACGTCATCATCTCATCTCCATAGAGATGCTGCCTATGCTGTTTGACAAAATCATTATTAAGTAGTTCTTCTTTCTCTGTCTGTCTGTCTGTCTGTCTCTCTCTCTCTGTCTTCCCCACACTAACTTAATGTAGCAGGTGTAAAAGAAACACACAGAGTGGACAAGTAGGTGCGCAATGGATTATGGTCATTGTTAGGGATGCACTATATATCGGTGAACATATCGGAATCGTACGATATTAGTTAAAAATGCCAACATCGGTATCGGCCCGATGTCTAGTTTAACACCGATGTTAAAAACCGATGTCAAAGCTGCCGTGCATACCTATATATCGTAGGTACATGACGTAATGACCGTGCATACCTATATATTGTAGGTACATGACGTAATGACCGTGCATACCTATATATTGTAGGTACATGACGTAATGACCGTGCATACCTATATAACGTAGGTACATTACGTAATGACTGTGCATACCTATATAACGTAGGTACATGACGTAATGATCGTGCATACCTATATAACGAGGTACATGACGAATGACCGTGCATACCTATATAACGAGGTACATGACGTAATGACCGTGCATACCTATATAACGAGGTACATGACGTAATGACCGTGCATACCTATATATCGTGAGGTACATGACGTAATGACCGTGCATACCTATATAACGTAGGTACATGACGTAATGACCGTGCATACCTATATAACATAGGTACATGACGTAATGACCGTGCATACCTATATATTGTAGGTACATGACGTAATGACCGTGCATACCTATATAACGAAGGTACATGACGTAATGACCGTGCGTACCTATATAACGAAGGTACATGACGTAATGACCGTGCATACCTATATATTGTAGGTACATGACGTAATGACCGTGCATACCTATATATTGTAGGTACATGACGTAATGACCGTGCGTACCTATATAACGAAGGTACATGACGTGATGACGCTATGTAACATTTTGCGCTACACTTGCAACACAGCATTCCTAACTAGCCCACAATGTCTGCTGTGTGGATCGAGAGGTCAACAAGTCGAGCAGTCATTTGGAAGAGTAAGAACATTTCAGTGAGACAACTCAAAGGCGAAATCCATTAAAGCCAATTATAATGGAATTCATTGCCCTTGACAATCCACCGTTCTCTGTCGTGGGTGATGTTGGCTTTCGCCGACTGGTCGAGCACCAGTACACACTACCAAGTGCGCTATTTTTCCGATGTTGCCCTACCGGAGTTACACAGTAATAGCGTCACTGCTATTAGCTTCACGACATACATACTATGGAACGCCGTTTGGGTCTTTGCGTGTCAAAAAAAGATACAGTAGCACTGTCAAAGTTGTACAAAAAAAACACCGGCCACGAACAGTGTGTTTACAATACCGCGTTGGTAATAAAGCATTATTTGTTTGACCGCAACTTCTGGGGTAGCTAGCTTTAGCTTGGTATCTAGCTAGCACCAATACAACCAGCCTGAAAACAATGACCAGTAGAAACTGCAGTCATCTTCATTATTCTTAGCAATGATTTAGGAATCCTTGTAAGTAAGTATTAGCTAGGTTGCCACTTGTTGTTCGCCTATTGAAATTGAACTTCAGTTCAGGAAATAAATAGCTAGTCAGCTACTTAACCCTGTTACCTAAAGCTAAGGTCATCTGGCTAGTGAGGCTCAACCGGACCGTGTTATGTGCCACAATAAGGATTAGGCACAATAGTGGAATTTGTGGTTGGCCTTCAAAATAAAAGTATGTAATTGACAGTGAATCAAATGAATACAAATAGAAGAATTATGCCACACTTTTATTTTGAAGGCTAACCGCAAAGTCCACTATTGTGGCTAATCCTTATTGTGGCTAGCTTCACATAGATGGGTCTGACCACCATTAATCAAATAAGAACTGTCTTATAAATTAGGGTTATTTTAGGTGACACCTAGCTATATAGTTAGCTAGCTAACTATAGCTACTGAAACAGATTATGTTGTTATGTTATGTTTTCGGGGAGAAGAACATTGTTTGCATCCATGAGCTAGCTAGCTGTTTTTCAATGACCAGCACTGTAGGTCCGCGAGACAACTTTACCAGCATCATATCATGCATATTGATGAATCGTATGAAACACATGAAATACGAGTGATAGTGTAATCAAAGTGTAATAACTACTTAAAAAATGTATGAACACATTAAATTATTATGTGACGTGCAGTCATATTCAGGTCCTGATTGGTCAACAAGCTTATTTGACCCCAAAAAACGTTTGGGTCTTTGCGTGTCAAAAAGATACACGTCAAATAGCACTATTTGATGTGTATCTTTTTGACACGCAAAGACCCAAACGGCGTTCCATAGACATCCTGGTTGAGAATGAAACGACTGAACAAATGAACGACGAAACAGCACACCAAGTAAGTGAAAGAAATAGGTTTTGATGATGTTTTACTGGTAATGGGGACATACGTAAATGCCAACAAAATAATTTTGGGGTCAGTGTGGTGTGTGTGTGTGTGTGTGTGTGTGTGTGTGTGTGTGTGTAACCTTTTTATTTAACTAGGCAAGTCAGTTAAGAATAAATTCTTATTTACATTGACGGCCTACCCCGGCCAAACCCGGACGACGCTGGGCCAATTGTGCACCGCCCTATGGGACTCCCAATTACGGCCGGATGTCATAGAGCCAGGATTCGAACCAAGGACTGTAGTGACGCCTCTTGCACTGAGATGCAGTGCCTTAGACCGCTGCGTCTATGTGTGTGTGTTAACTATTTAACTGGACTAGAATGCTTAAAAGGGCGCTAAAATTTTAGATCTCTGTATCGTTTTTTGGTGGGGAAAGGAAACTACAGTATGTAGAATATTGACCTGTTGGAAACTACAACTCCCTACTACATTGCACAGTTCGGGCTTGGTCTGATTTATCTCTAGAAAAGCTGATCATTATGTGCATTGAGCTCGCAAAATTGTTTAAATAAAATGGAATTCGATTTGGTCAATTAGTTGTTTAAGAAAAATATAAAAATAACTGACATTTTGGTTAATCGCTCAGCTCTAAGGCTGAGCGATTAAATGGGCATGTTTGTATAGTGAAATCTGTACAGCCTTGGAATACAAAAAAACTAAATTTGTTTGAAGTGGGCTTCATAGCAAAAAGGGAAAGGGGGATACCTTTGTCAGTTGTACAACTGAATGCATTCAACTGAAATGTGTTTTCCTGCATTTAACCCAACCCCTCTGAATCAGAGAGGTGCGGGGTGCTGCCTTAGTTGATGTCCACGTCATGGGCGTCTGGGGAGCAGTTGTTGTTGGGGGTTAACTGCCTTGCTCAAGGGCGGAGCGGGCACATTTTTCCACCTTGCCGGTATTGCGTCATTGGTGTTGCACCATAAATTAAAGGGAAATAAATCGGTATTTGACAATTATTTTACAGGAGTTTTCATATGCACCTTTTTTCCTTTAGGGATTATAGGTCCTTTAGGCATTATAGGTCCTTTAGGGATTATAGATCCTTTAGGGATTATAGGTCCTTTAGGGATTATAGGTCCTTTAGGCATTATAGGTCCTTTAGGGATTATAGATCCTTTAGGGATTATAGGTCCTTTAGGCATTATAGGTCCTTTAGGGATTATAGGTCCTTTAGGGATTATTGGTCCTTTAGGCTTTATAGATCCTTTAGGCTTTATAGATCCTTTAGGCATTATAGACCCTTTAGGCATTATAGACCCTTTAGGGATTATAGATCCTTTAGGGATTATAGGTCCTTTAGGGATTATTGGTCCTTTAGGCTTTATAGATCCTTTAGGCTTTATAGATCCTTTAGGGATTATAGACCCTTTAGGCATTATAGACCCTTTAGGGATTATAGATCCTTTAGGGATTATAGATCAATATACTTTTATCCTGTTCACTATTAGAAGGTTTATGCTCTTTAAAATGTTCCTCTCTCTCTGGTCTCGCTCTCTCTCTTTCTGTTCTCTCTTTCTTTCTGGTCTCTCTCCCCTTCTCTCTCTCTCTCTCCCCCCCCCTCTCTCTCTCTATCTGGTCTCTCTCTCTCAATCTCCTGTAGGTCTCGATGTTGTGACACAGATGATCCTTCTCCCAAGATGATCAAAACAGAGGTGAGCTTACCTCTTTCCTCTCACATCGCATGTTCTGATGAGCACAGCGTTTGGCTGTATTTAAAGGTCATTCCTATATACTCAGTTTCCTAACACCCTGTGTGTTAGTATATTAAAAAGGGTTAATCCATTAACAATCTGATTCCCACAGACAGACAGACAGTGCATGGTTCTGGCTGGGTGTGTTCAGTGCCTTTTGTTTACTTAGCTGCCTGTCAGCCGGCTTGGCTGTGGGCGTGGCTCGAATGAGAGGGGGCGTGACCCTCAAGACTACTGGGTGTCATAATGAAAGTGACCTCTCAAAGTTCACCGCAATTAAAACTTCCTGTGTCGAATCAGGTCACCTGTGCCTTAAGTCACGCCCTAAGAATCCACATTGAGCAACTGACACACCTCCTTGCATCCACTCCTTGTCTTTTGAAGTGTGTCAGACGCTGCGTAGTAGGGCCTTGTCTGTCAGTGTGTCAATGCCTCTATATTTCCATTCCTCATAGTGTAGTGCAGCTGTTAAGTAAAGAGTTTCCCCAGAAACTCCTCTGAATTGTTCTGAGCTGTTGAGTAAAGAGTGGCTTTGTATATTGAGCTCTGTGAGATTGTGGCAGCTGTTCATTCATCTCTCTCCAGTGGTTTGTTTGATGGTGGTCCAAACCTCTGATGTGAGTGATCTTACTCCACGCCTCCACAGTACAGGGGTGGGCCAGGGTGGGACCAGCTAGCTAGCAGATACACTCCCCCATCTCCTTCCCCCTGTTTCTCAATCCTTTGGGACAGTCACATTGCAGAACTTTGTAGGACACATACAGAGTTATTTGTTTGAAAGGAAAGGGGGGATACCTAGTCAGTTGTACAACTGAAACGTGTCTTCCTGCATTAAACCCAACCCCTCTGAATCAGAGAGGTGCGGGGGGCTGCCTTAACTTCTTAGGGATCAGTGGGACTCTAGCGTCCTATGATAACATCCGGTGAAATGCAGAGCGCCAAATTAAAATGACAAAAATAGTCATATTAAACATTCATGGAAATACAAGTGTCATACATGATTCAAAAGCTTAGAATCTTGGTAATCTAACAGCGTTGTCAGATTTCAAAAATACTTTACGGCGAAAGCATAGCATTTGTTTGTCTAAGGACAGCGCCCTGCGTACTTCCTCAATTAACGTAATTTCCTAACCAGCACAGGTGTCACAAAACTCAAAAATAGCGATAAAAGAAATCACTTAACTTTGAAGATCTTCCTCTGTTGGCAATCCAAAGGGTCCCAGCTACACAATAAATTGTTGTTTTGTTTGATAAAGTCCCTCTTTATATCCGAAAAACTCTGTTTGGTTGGCGCGTTTTGTTCAGTAATCCACCTGTTCAAAGGCGTTCCAACATGCAGACAAGTAAATCCCAAAAGTACCGGTAAAGTTAGTCGAAACATGTCAAACAACGTTTCTAATCAATCCTCAGGTACCCTAATATGGAAATAAACTATAATATTTCAGATGGAAAATAGCCTGTTCAATAGAAAATAAAAATAACGAAGAGTGAGCACACAGTCACGCGCGCCAAACAGTAGAGTTCTTTTCACGAGACACCAGGAAGAACTCCTATTTCTTGTTCATGTTTCAAAAAACAAGCCTGAAACCATGTCTAAAGACTGTTGACGTCTAGTGGAAGCCATAGGAACTGCAATCTGGGGGATAAATCCCTCTAGTGAATAGCAAGTCAATGGAAAAACTGTGACATCAAAAAATCTAATTTTCGCCTTTCATATCAGTTCTGTTCTACTCACAGACATTATTTTAACAGTTTTAGAAACTTCAGAGTGTTTCTTTCAAATACTACAAATTATTTTCATATCCTATTTTCTGGGCCTGAGTAACAGTCATTTTACTTTTGGCATGCCAGACTCTCTGAACTTCCGAACACTGCCCCCTAGCCCTAACAGGTTAATCGACATCCACGTCTTCAGCGCCCGGGGAACAGAATGAATGAATGAATAAATTAATGAATGTGTTGGAGTGGATTATTTTCGTGGAAAACATGTTTTCTGGAACCTATTGGAGTCTACTGAAGATACTAACAGATATAGGATCTTCATTTGACCCAGTTTGTTACATACATTACACACATTTTCCTAAAACAACTTTTGGAGTTGTTTTATTTTGAGGCACGTTTCTCTTGCTAAGGGCGAATTGTTCTCACGACCTGGTGGTTTTCTTTTGACTGTACACGACTGTGTCCTCCTTGAGAATAAGTTTTACATATTTACCACAACAAAGGACTTAACGACAGAGTTCTAAAAGGAATCCCCACCCACCTGCTTTTCCACTGCTGTTTCAGTCCTCACCATACCACACATACACACTACTGCCCCCATCCCATTAAGGGCCAGCCACACGCCCATGTGGACCCTAACAACAGAAAAGCCCTAATGAGTGCAGTCACGCCTACCCATGGTCCTGAGGTTCAGATGACATCACCATGTGGGCGCTCTCTGAATCACCCACACCCATACACTTGCACATTTGTGTTGTCTGCACACGTACACACACAACCACACACGCGCACACACAGTCATATGGTCTTTAACTCTCCTTCTGTCTCTCCCTCGCTCTCTCACATACACACACACACAGTCTGACTGGACACCTTCTGTGGGTTCTGTAAAGGAGTGACACATCATAAGGTAGGGTTATCTCAGGGTTGATCCACCAGCAGACATGCGTTAACCTTCCTCCACTAACCCCAGTACAGCAGGAAGGATCCACCTCGGGTGGTAGGTTCAGGACCTTATATTGAAGCTAACTGATGTATAGAACACTCTTAAAGTGATCTACTTTGGTTTAGATACAAGCATCATGAAATCTTAGACAATAAATTAATTCAACTTGAACCTAACTTTCTTACCACTTTGTGCATGTTGTTTCTTCCTTCACAGACTCTGTGATTTGGTCAAATGATAAATGTTGTGTATGGTTTCCTCAACTTGCGCCACTCTCCCCTAGAGTAGAAACGAGGGGATAATCAGGACCGTGGTCTCATTGTGAAGTTCCTCACTGACTCTCTGTTTGTCTCTTTATTGTGTCAGGAGGGCTTCTTCGACCACCAGGAAGCCCTGCAGGCCATCTACATGAGAAGGGAGGCCCTGAGAGAGCAGCTGGCCACAGCCAAGTCTAAAGGAGAGGAGACTACGGGGCGCAGCATCCAGGTGACTACTCTACCACTCACTGACTGGCTGGCTGGCTGTCTGATGGACTGACTGGCTCGCTGACTGGCCGACTGACTGAATGGCTTGCTGGATGACTGTTTGGCTGACTGGCTTGCTGGCTGGCTGGCTGACTGTGTGACTGACTGGCTGGATAACTGGATGGATGGATGGCTGGCTGACTGGCTGTGTGACTGACTGGCTGGATAACTGGATGGATGGCTGGCTGGCTGTGTGACTGACTGGCTGGATAACTGGATGGATGGCTGGCTGACTGGCTGACTGTGTGACTGACTGGCTGGATAACTGGATGGATGGCTGGCTGACTGACTGGCTGTGTGACTGACTGGCTGGATAACTGGATGGATGGCTGGCTGACTGGCTGTGTGACTGACGTACAGTCTGACGGTGGGTCCATGGGCTGGGTAATTGAAAATAAATGAAATGAGGAAGCGACTGCATATAATCAGCAAAGTTATTGACAAGCTGTTTCCTCTCAGCTTATCTTGTTTCTAGTTGAGAAAAAAACGGAATGATGAAAGCAGTCATTCATCCATGCCTTCCTCCACATCTGTTAAGACATTATCACTGTGCTTAAACATACTTTGGGATTTTGGCAGTGAAGCCCTTTATCTACTTCCCCAGTCAGATGAACTCGCGGATACCATTTTTATGTGTGCAGTTTGAAGGAGGTTGCTAACTAGTGCTAGCGCAATTGCTAGCTAGCCTTAGAGCAAAGACTGGAAGTCTATAGGTATATGCTTCCAGTCACTACACTAATGCTAGTTAGCATTGGCTCACGAAACTACGTCTAACCTCCTTCATACCGAACACAGAGACAAAAAAAATGGTATCCACAAGTTTATCTGACTCTGGGGAGGTAGATGACCAAGTAATCAAATGGCCACCGCACTATTTACACTTTTCTTTTTACAGTGCTGCAACTCGCTGTTTATTATCTCTGCATAGTCACTTTACCCCTACCTGCATGTACAAATTACCTCCACTAACCTGTACCCCCGTACATTGATTTGGTAACGGTACCACCTGTATAAAGCCTTGTTGTTATTTTATTGTGTTACTTTTTATTATTATTTTTAGTTTATTTAGTAAATATTTTCTTAACCAACAATGCAGTTCAAGAAATAGTTAAGGGATTGTAAGTAAGCATTTCACAGTAAGGTCTATACCTGTTTTATTCGGCGCGTGTGACAAATAAAATGTGATTTGATTAGATCAAGGGCCTCATTGCCAATATCCCGAAGTATCCATTTATAAAAACCCTCCTAATTATCCCTCGTCAAATTACAGGTTTATTTTCTATGGTTTCAGAGAGACCGAAGAGGCAGGAAATGGCTGACAGATACGTGTGTTAACAACGAGTGTCTAGACAGGAGAACAGACTTGTGCTGTCCATTTAGATGGCCTTTGAGAGAACTGCAGGCTCACTTTTTTGTATGTGATGTGTTTTCTAATGTGAAAAAAATTACTTCATTTGTATTGTGTTTAAAATCTCTAACTCTGCATGCCTCCATCTGTATGTGTCTGCGTCTGTCCATGCGTGTGTGTGTCTGCGTCTGTCCATCTATGTGTGTGTCTGTCTGTCCGTGTGTGTGTGTGTGTGTTCATGCGGGTGTGTTAACTGCAGCTGGAGCGTCTGCTGGCCAGACAGATGGAGATCCATCATGAAGCCCAGGCCCAGGACACACTGCAGGCCCAGGACACACTGCAGGCCCAGGACACACTGCAGGCCCTGGAGTGGAAGGTCCCTCTGGGGGCCTTCAAGTTGAGACACAACACTAGCCCAGAGCGCCGTCACCATGTCAACGGTGTCTCCACTGACAGCACCAGTCTACCACCAGGTCAATCATTCAACATTCATGTAAGGAAGTGTATATTGGACCGGCAGAAGGAAAACGTAAGGTTGAATGAATTAGGTGTTGAGGTTAGGTTTAGGAATCAGGGTTAGGTTAAGGTTAGAATTGGAATAAGGAGAGAGCATAAAAAGTTAACGTTGGGTGAGTGGTACCACTGTCCGCCACCATTCTATTTCTGCTGGTTAAATATACACTGCCTTTATGTTTCGTTTCATAGTCACACTTTCATTTCTTTCAGTCATTTGTCAGCTGTTTTGGGGGGTTTTGGGGGAGTTTCAGGATGGGTCCAGGTGTGTGTGTGTGTGTGTGTGTTTTTTGGTATTTGGTATTTTATTAGGAATCCCATTAGCTGTTGTGAAAGAAGATATTAGCATTTTTTGCGCATAAGGCTTCAGTTTGGCTGGTGCCTAGTCGAACTCCGCTAGTACGAAGCAAACAAGTGTTCTCGCATATTCCCTTAAAAGACCTTCGCTTGAAAACGGAGTGGCAAAATGTTTGTCCATTTTGAGTTGTTCCAAATAGTCCAAACTAGATCTTATTCAGACAATTTTACATCTAACTAAGATGTTTAGTGCAGTATTTGTCAATTAAAACGTGCATAAAAAACTAATCTTCTCTCATTGAATGACAACAAAGACTTTATTGAATAATCCCTACTGTTGATCAATCACCCACAAAAGGGGCGTAGACTTTGGCTTTGGACTTCGGCTTGGATCCAGAAAACATTTTGTGTGCCCGAACAGCCCCCCAAAAAATCACCGATGTCCAAAATGAACAAAAACATCACAAAATATCATTATAATATATGCACAGACTCTTACGAACTGTTTAGACCGGGAAACATGCGTAATTTGTGTCAACGAAGAGTGTGTGGTGAGCACTGAGGATGAAGGGTGACACGTCCTCTCTACTTTCACACCCTCAACCTCACGCAGTCAACAGCATGACACCGCAATTTTAACACTTTCACCTGTTTCCTCTGTTTCCTCTCATGCACGCTCGCGCGCAACCACACACACTTTGTGCTCTACCTCTGGGTCTTCATTCACAGCATTGACAGCAATGTGGCGTGACTAACACTTTTCATACACACCGCTCTTTCATTTAACAGCCTCTGTTGATGACAGAGAGAAAGACACAAAGAATGATTTTAAATAAGGGGTGTTGCCTTTTTGTGAGTTGATTTGAGTGCAAGAATACTACAGTACTTTATTATCATTCTGTTATATCAGAAATGTGTATTCTGTTGAGAACAGGGACGCTCTGCCTAATTAATTCAAATTATTTGTCACATGCGACGAATACAACAGGTGTAGACCTTACAGTGAAATGCTGACTTACGAGCCCTTAACCAACAATGCAGGTAAAAAAAAAAATAGGAATAAGAATAGGAAATAAAAGTAACAAGTAATTAAAGAGCAGTCTGTCCATTACAGGTTAAATTACAGCTCTCTGCCTAAATGCAGGTTAAATAACAGCTCCCTGTCTAAATGCAGGTTAAATAACAGCTCCCTGTCTAAATACAGGTTAAATAACAGCTCCCTGTCTAATTACAGGTTTAATAACAGCTCCCTGTCTAAATGCAGGTTAAATAACAGCTCCCTGTCTAAATGCAGGTTAAATAACAGCTCCCTGTCTAAATGCAGGTTAAATAACAGCTCCCTGTCTAATTACAGGTTTAATAACAGCTCCCTGTCTAAATGCAGGTTAAATAACAGCTCCCTGTCTAAATGCAGGTTAAATAACAGCTCCCTGTCTGATTACAGGTTAATAACAGCTCCCTGTCTAAATGCAGGTTAAATAACAGCTCCCTGTCTAAATACAGGTTAAATAACAGCTCTCTGCCTAAATACAGGTTAATTAACAGCTCCCTGTCTAAATACAGGTTAAATAACAGCTCTCTGTCTAAATGCAGGTTAAATAACAGCTCCCTGTCTAAATACAGGTTAAATAACAGCTCTCTGTCTAAATGCAGGTTAAATAACAGCTCCCTGTCTAAATGCAGGTTAAATTACAGCTCTCTGCCTAAATGCAGGTTAAATAACAGCTCTGTGTCTAAATGCAGGTTAAATAACAGCTCCCTGTCTAATTGCAGGTTTAATAACAGCTCCCTGTCTAAATGCAGGTTAAATAACAGCTCCCTGTCTAAATACAGGTTAAATAACAGCTCCCTGTCTAAATACAGGTTAAATATCAGCTCCCTGTCTAAATGCAGGTTAAATAACAGCTCCCTGTCTAAATGCAGGTTAAATAACAGCTCCCTGTCTAAATGCAGGTTAAATAACAGCTCCCTGTCTAAATGCAGGTTAAATAACAGCTCCCTGTCTAATTGCAGGTTAAATAACAGCTCCCTGTCTAAATGCAGGTTAAATAACAGCTCCCTGTCTGATTACAGGTTAATAACAGCTCCCTGTCTAAATGCAGGTTAAATAACAGCTCCCTGTCTAAATACAGGTTAAATAACAGCTCCCTGCCTAAATACAGGTTAAATAACAGCTCCCTGTCTAAATACAGGTTAAATAACAGCTCCCTGTCTAAATGCAGGTTAAATTACATCTCTCTGCCTAAATGCAGGTTAAATAACAGCTCTGTGTCTAAATACAGGTTTAATAACAGCTCTCTGTCTGAATACAGGTTAAATAACAGCTCCCTGTCTAAATACAGGTTAAATAACAGCTCTCTGTCTAAATGCAGGTTAAATAACAGCTCCCTGTCTAAATACAGGTTAAATAACAGCTCTCTGTCTAAATGCAGGTTAAATAACAGCTCCCTGTCTAAATGCAGGTTAAATTACAGCTCTCTGCCTAAATGCAGGTTAAATAACAGCTCTGTGTCTAAATGCAGGTTAAATAACAGCTCCCTGTCTAATTGCAGGTTTAATAACAGCTCCCTGTCTAAATGCAGGTTAAATAACAGCTCCCTGTCTAAATACAGGTTAAATAACAGCTTCCTGTCTAAATACAGGTTAAATAACAGCTCCCTGTCTAAATACAGGTTAAATATCAGCTCCCTGTCTAAATGCAGGTTAAATAACAGCTCCCTGTCTAAATGCAGGTTAAATAACAGCTCCCTGTCTAAATGCAGGTTAAATAACAGCTCTGTGTCTAAATACAGGTTTAATAACAGCTCTCTGTCTGAATACAGGTTAATAACAGCTCCCTGTCTAAATGCAGGTTAATAACAGCTCCCTGTCTAAATACAGGTTAAATAACAGCTCTCTGTCTAAATACAGGTTAAATAACAGCTCCCTGTCTAAATACAGGTTAAATAACAGCTCCCTGTCTAAATACAGGTTAAATAACAGCTCCCTGTCTAAATACAGGTTAAATAACAGCTCTCTGTCTAAATACAGGTTAAATAACAGCTCCCTGTCTAAATACAGGTTAAATAACAGCTCCCTGTCTAAATACAGGTTAAATAACAGCTCCTGTCTAAATACAGGTTAAATAACAGCTCCCTGTCTAAATACAGGTTAAATAACAGCTCCCTGTCTAAATACAGGTTAAATAACAGCTCCCTGTCTAAATACAGGTAAATAACAGCTCCCTGTCTAAATACAGGTAAATAACAGCTCCCTGTCTAAATACAGGTTAATAACAGTTCTCTGTCTGATTACAGGTTAATAACAGCTCTCTGTCTAAATACAGGTTAAATAACAGCTCTCTGTCTAAATACAGTTAAATAACAGCTCTCTGCCTAAATACAGGTTAAATACAATTTCCCTGCCTAGTTACAGGTTAAATGGACACTTCAGGATTTTGGCAATGAGGCCTTTTTTCTACAGTACTTCCCTAGAGTCAGATGATCTCTTGGATGCGAAAAGATATAGCGGAAAGATATTGAGGTGCCTTGTGAGGATCTGCTGACGAGTGGCGAATCTGCCCTTGCTATCCGTACTACTGGCCAACGCACAATTGGCGGAAAATTAAATTGGACGAGCTAAATACACGTATATCCTACATTCGGGACATTAAAAACTATAATATCTTATAATATCTTCTTTCACCGAGTCGTGGCTGAACGACGACATGATTGACATACAGCTGGCGTGTTACACACTGCATCGGCAGGATAGAACAGCAGCCTCTGGTAAGACAAGGGGTGGCGTCTATGTATATTTGTGAACAATAGCTGGTGCATAATATCTAAGGAAGTCTCAAGGTTTTGCTCGCCTGAGGTAGAGTATCTCATGGTAAGCTGAGGACCACACTATCTACCTAAAGAATTTTCATCTGAGTTTTCATCTGTACAGATTGAGGTTGGGACTAAGACCGCACTCAATGAGCTGTATACCGCCATAAGCAAACAGGAAAATTCTCATCCAGAAGTGGCCGGGGACTTTAATGCAGGGAAACTTAAATCTGTTTTACCTCATTTCTATCAGCATGTTAAATGTGCAACCAGAGGGAAAAAAACTCTAGACCACCTTTACTCCACACACAGAGACGCGTACAAAGCTCTCCATTTGGCAAATCTGACCATAATTCTATCCTCCTAATAACTGCTTACAAGCATAAAATTAAAGTAAGAATCACCAGTGACTCGGTCAATAAAAAACTGGTCAGATGAAGCAGATGCTAAGCTACAGGACTGTTTTGCTAGCACAGACTGGAATATGTTCCGGGATTCCTCCGATGGCATTGAGGAGTACACCACATCAGTCACTGACTTCATCAAAAGTGCATTGATAACGTCGTCCCCACAGTGACTGTACGTACATATCCCAACCAGAAGCCATGGAATACAGGCAACAATCGCACTGAGCTAAAGGGTAGAGCTGCCGCTTTCAAGGAGCGGGACTCTAACCCAGAAGCTTATAAGAAATCCCACTATGCCCTCCGACGAACCATCAAACAGGCAAAGTGTCAATACAGGACAAAGATCGAATCATACTACACCGGCTCTGATGCTCGTCAAATGTGGCAACTCTGATGCTCGTCAAATGTGGCAGGGCTTGCAAACTATGACAGACTGCAAAAGCAAGCACAGCCAAGAGCTGCCCAATGACGCGAGCCTACCAGACGAGCTAAATTATTTCTATGCTCTCTTTGAGGCAACTAAGTCCCTGACTACACCGTTCGCGTCGCGTGCGCGAGCTTTACAAAATAAATGTAGAAATCTATGTTATTCAGTTATTGCACCCACACTGCTCGCATGCGCCAACAAGCGTCTGCGTTGCCAAGGGCTAAAATAGAAGTCAGTTCTATTTCTGACGCAGATCGCACGTGCCATCTCCTCATTGGTTATATCCACGTGGGTGACTGAAAGACGAACGAGGTCAGTGGCGGTAATGCACCTAATTTATGAAAGTTGCCAATCGCAATATAAAGTCAAGAGAAGAAAAAGCCTGGAAGGAGGAGAGATGACTAGAAATGATTGAACGGTTGACCTTGTGCATTTCAGGTAAAATAACAACTCAATGTTTAACGTTATATCCCAGGACAAATTAGCTAGCAACAGCAAGCTAGCTAAATAGGACAAATTAGCTAGCAAGTGCAAGCTGAATTGCCATAACTGTTTAATGCTTTTCGACCTGTCCCCGAATTAATATAATTGGTTCAGAGTTTGTTTTGATATTTTAACCTGCGTGTCGTGATCGTGTTTGGTGTAGGGGGGACAAAATACATTTATGCACGGTGGCGCACTCGCGCAGCCGGTTTGGGTTCCGTGTAACACTGAAACATGCATGAGAGCACCAGCTGTTCTGGACGACTGTGTGATTACGCTCTCCGCAACTGATGTAAGACCTTTAAACAGGTCAACATTCACAGACGGATTACCAGGACGTGTACTCCGAGCATGCGTTGACCAACTGGCAAGTGTCTTTACTGACATTTTCAACCTCTCCCCTGTCAGAGTCTGTAATACCAACTTGTTTTAAGCAGACCACTATAGTGCCTGTGCCCAAGAACACTAGGTAACCTGCCTAAATGACTATCGACCCATAGCACTCAAGTCTATAGCCATGAAGTGCTTTGAAAGGCTAGTCATGGCTCACATCAACACATTATCCCAGAAACCCTAGACCCACTCCAAATTGCATACCGCCCCAACAGATCCGCAAATGATGCAATCTCTATTGAACTCCACAGTGCCCTTTCACACCTGGACAAAAGGAACACCTATGTGAGAATGCTATTCATTGATTACAGCTCAGCGTTCAACACCATAGTGCCCTCAAAGCTCATCACTAAGCTAAGGACCCTGGGACAAAACACCTCCCTCTGGATATGGATCCTGGACTTCATGACGGGCCACCCCCAGATGGTAAGGGTAGGTAACAACACATCCGCCACGCTGAACCTTAACACGGGGGCCCCTCAGGTGTGTGTGCTCAGTCCCCTCCTGTACTCCCTGTTCACTCATGACTGCAAGACCAGGCACATCTCCCAACACCATCATTAAGTTTGACGATGACACAACGGTGGTACGCCTAATCACCAACAACGACGAGACAGCCTATAGGGAGGAGGTCAGAGACCTGGCCGTGTAGTGCGAGGACAACAACCCTCAATGTGATCAAGACTAAGGAGATTATTGTGGACTATCGACGGAGCTGTAGTGGAGCAGGTTGAGAGCTTCAAGTTCCTTGGTGTCCAAATCACCAACAAACGAACATGGTCCAAGCACACCAAGACAGTCGTGAAGAGGGCACGACAAAACCTATTTCCCCTCAAGAGACTGAAAAGATTTGGCATGGGTCCTCAGATCCTCAGAAGGATCTACAGCGCACCATCGAGAGCATCCTGACAGCTTGCATCACTGCCTGGTATGGCAACTGCTCGGCCTCCGACCGTAATGAACTACAGAGGGCTGTGCATACGGCCCAGTACATCACTGGGGCCAAGCTTCCTGCCATCCAGGACCTCTATATCAGGCTGTGTCAGAGGAAGGCTAAACAAATTGTCAAAGACTCCAGCCACCCTAGTCATAGACTGTTCTCTCGGCAAGCAGTACCGGAGCACCAAGTCTAGGTCCAAGAGGCTTCTAAACAGCTTCTACCCCCAAGCCATAAGACTCCTGAACATCTAATCAAATGGCTTCCCAGACAACTAGCATTGCCCACCACCCTCTTTTATGCTGCTGCTACTCTCTGTTATTATCTATGTATAGTCACTTTAATAACTCTACCGACATGTGTATATATTACCTCAATTACCTCGACTAACCTGTGCCTCCGCACATTGACTCTGTACGGGTATATTGCCTCGCTATTGTTATTGTACTGCTGTTCTTTAATTATTTGTTTACTTTTTTTTTTTTTTTTTCTTAAAACTGCATTGTTGGTTAAGGGCTTGTAAGTCAGCGTTTCACTGTAAAGTCTTCACTTGTTTTATTCGGAGCTTTGATTCGATTTTTTACCTAGCTGTCTGTATCCTAGGTTTGTCCTTACCTAGCTGTGTGTTACTGCAGGGGAGAGGCCACTGAACCTGCGGGTGGCGGGTCAAAGGTCGAATGGAGACACACCCCTGGGGAAACAGCTAGCCAATGAGCTGAAGAGGCATCACGGCAACAGGGAGGGAAAGACCCCGGCGACGAGTCACCATGGCAATGTCAAGTGCAAAAATCTGACCATAGGTCTGCCCCTAGAGATTCTCTTATTATTCATTCACAATGCACCATTTGATACTGAATCAGCTCAAAGATTTTATCATATTTCATTCTGAATCCTTTTATTCTGAATCTTTTGATACTTTATCAGTTTGTTGATTCTTTGTCATAGTTCTCTCATGCTGAATCATTTGAAAATATTCCAACTCCTCCTATTTATTTATTTTCTCTTTCTCATTCCAGAACATGGGAACGGGGCTGACTTCTCCCAAGGGGCTCTCAGCCTTTCTGACAAGAAGACCATCAAATCATAGCCAGATTCCAGATAGCGCCTCTTCTCCTCTTACTCCTTGCGCATCCCTCTTTCACAACACAGTCGTCGTTGGTCAATACTAAACAAGCACAGCTGCATTAGAGCCTTAACAACCAATGTTGCCTCAAGAGAAGGGATTTGACATTTAGTTAATTTTTTGCCAAAGCACCTAGAGAGCCTTTATTTCTCTACTCGTAGAAGCCATTTTGTTTTGTGTTTTCACTGACTGTGTTGATTCCCCCTCCTCTTATCGTTCTCCTTTCTTACTTTCAAGACTGAAAGGCGAGGGGTCGGTAGATGTCGTATTTGTACAGACCGTATTCTGACTCTGAAAGTGTTTTTTTTGTCGTTGTTGTCATTTAATATGTGCTGTGTAAAATAAGGAAGTCAGTTACCAGGACAACACTAGAAGTCCCATTCACTTTGAGTCAAACAGGATTTTTTCAGAAAAGTCTTATTTAACCGGCACTCTGCTGTTTGACAGAGTGCCGGGTTACCATGGTGTTGCCATGGGTTGACTCATCCAAGGTTCTAATTGTGATAATTGAAAGCCTCTATTAAGGTTTTTTATGACACCAACCTAAATATTTATTACAATTCAGTGAGAGCCTTCATTTGGAATTTACATATGGGACGACGACAACATATGCGGGGACGACAACAACATATGGGGGGACGACGACAACATATGCGGGGACGACAACAACATATGGGACGACGACGACAACATATGCGGGGACGACGACAACATATGCGGGGACGACAACAACATATGGGGGGACGACGACAACATATGGGGGGACGACGACAACATATGGGGGGACGACAACAACATATGGGGGGACGACAACTTATGGGATGACAATGTATTTGGACGACAACATATGGGACAACAAAATACAATATTTGTATATTATTGCTAGACAGTTTTCTGTGATAACATCGGGTGTGTATGATAGCCATCAAGAATAAGCACAAGTAGTGATCTTGATGACAATGGCCTCAGAGGCAATATAAATGGAGACGTTGACGTACTCTGTCTTACTAAACGTAAGGGAAATGCTAGAAGTGTAAATAGTCTGAACTACAAAACAGTAATAACAGGGTTTTACATCCCACCTTCTCACTTTAACTAGTACAAAACCAAGTGCGTATAAGTACAACAATACCGACAGTCTGTTGTTGAAAAACCCAGTGTCACTGTCTAGTTGTCCCAGTGGTGGGGATCGTGGTGGCTGTGCAGTAGTTCTATTTCCTGTTGACTAGCGTTAGCCATAGTCTTAGTTCCCCTCAACATGACCTCGAACAGATATGTAGTACTGCTGGATTCTAAAAGGAATCGTCATGTTTTTAGAATCTCCATCCAAAGTTTGATATATATTCTTTTACATTTCTCATATTCTCCCATGAGTGACTATGATGTGATGTACATGTTACTTTATAAAATGCTTCAGTAATGTATTCAATGACATGAATCTCTGGGGTTCTATCTTAATGTCACTTTAGGTGAAGCAGATTAAAAAAAACACACAAAGTTGTCAGGTTTCCATCTCATATTCATCTTTCAGTCATGTACCATTTTATTTTATCTTTATTTAACTAGGCAAGTCAGTTAAGAACAAATTCTTATTTTCAATGACAGCCTAGGAACAGTGGGTTAACTGCCTTGTTGAGGGGCAGAACAACAGATTGTACCTTGTCAGCTCTGGGATTTGAACCTGCAACCTTTCGGTTACTAGTCCAACGCTCTAACCACTAACCAAATGGATTACCTCTTCTTTCAGTTACACTTATACATTCTGTTATCCATTTTCATGCAATAGTAATAGAAAGAGTTCACAAAAAATATATACATTTAAATGATTTTTCCACTTACCATGTTTGGCCTAAATTGGAACACAGTGGCTGTACAGTAATATGCTATGCATGACGTCAGAGCTCAGGCTCTGCGCTTCAGAGCTCTGTCTGGGTTTTGACTGACAGCCCATCTGAACTTGAGCACCACATGCAACAAGAAGTTGCCCCCATCCCTCCTGCTAATGGGCAATTTTTGCACATTTTTTTTTGTCTGAATCAGGGAAATGCTGAAAATTAAGGTGACTGGATGTACTATGAAAGATAAGACTTTAATGATTGTAATAAATATCGCTTTGATTTCATACAAGCAAGCCAAACACTTTTGAGTCCAAAATGTGCACTTCACATTTCCATATCATAAAACTGATGTCATGTACAGTGTCAACGTTTATGATCTCTATGTTTGATGTACAGTTGTTATTTTATAACAATATAAAAAGCTGACCCAGATTGCGATTTATAATGGACCGTTTCTGGATTACGTAAAGAACAATAGCGGGGATGCAGGGCTGTGTTCCAAACAAAACAACGACAAGTGTGCTTGCTCTAGTTCCTCAACAGCACAGCTACATTAGGAGAGTTCAGAAAAGCACCTCATAGCTAAAGAACTCTTCTTTGAATCATAAAAGTGCATTGAAATTACTTAGGAACTGTGCACACTTTGGAGTTAGTCCGCTCACTCAAACACTTGTCATTTTGTTGTCTTATGTTGCACCTACCCCACATTTTCCACAAATATTCTTATCATATTACTGAATTTATCCAGAATATTTTCAGATTGCTGTGAAAAGTACAGTAAATGTAAAATGCACATGAAATCAACAGTGTAATGTTTGGATTCAGTCTGGTGTCAGGTGAACTGTTGTGTCCTCACCTTTGGTCAGATAATTTCACCATAATCTCTCAACTGTTCCCTTTCAATTGCTCTCGTGCTTATGCATATGTCTTTCATGTTTCTTCATTAAGAACCATTCATTTAGCCCAACTCTCACAAGTGTAAAGGGTTAAAGCACAGTATTCAATGATGATTTGGTCAGGAGAAAGCTAGCCAGAAGATAGTGACACGTACACAGTAGCCAGGATAAGCACCTAACCACTGTAGTATTGTGCATTGCCTCACCCTAGTAGTAGAAAATAGTGTGCATTTGTGTATTTAATGAACTAACCAAAATGTGAGGATAAAATATACATTTGTATAATTTGTTGGAGGTATTTTTGTTCAGAACACAAATCATTTATTGCATGCAAATCTTTGACAATTTACATTAGTGAGATTCATTAAGTAATGGCTTAATGAGCGTCTACACCCACCCTCATCATGAAACTGTATTGTAAAGTTATTAGAATGTTATAAATTGTTTCCCCTTAAGTCATGGAAAAATGTTGGCAGGATGATTGATTCAGTAATCTTCACCTGAATTCTACCTATACATAAAAGCAAAATGTAGCTTGGGTACCTGACTGTTTCAGTATTCAAAAAAGCTACCTCCAAATACAGTAAGAAACAGACTGGTACCCAGGCCCACCCACAACCAGCTTCACAAGAAGGATGCTGTCTGAACTACCTTAGTTCCTTGTAAGTTTGTGTTCCTCTGCAGCCCCGACCTTTGACCTGACCCTGTGTTTTGACTTGTAACAGCGTTGTATACTATACAGTAGAATGATACATTTCTAACTTGGTGATGAAACAGTTTTTTGTTGTCAGTAGAATTTATTCTTGTCACTGTTGTTGTTGGTAAAAACATCATTAGATTATGTCATGCACCCTATTGTTTTGTAAACACTTATATTTAATTTGTTATACAGCACATGAACAATAAACTCTATTTTTCTTTTATCTGATTGTGGATTACTTTTCATGGGGTTGTCCTGTTTTCTCAAAACATAATTTGTGCTTTTTCTATTCATATTTTTTGTTGAACCCCAGTCAATTTGTGGAAACTTTTAGCTTGACAAGCCAAAACAACTTCTGAGAATGTATGATTAGGTAAAAGTAAATGTCCTCTGTGATAATGCTGCAGATGCTCTCTCGGAATCAAGATAACAACCTGACTAGATAAGTTCTAGTGAACATTTTGTGTTCAGAAGAAATACGGTTCTAGTTTCGCTTTCAGAAAACTCCAAAGAGTTATTTAGCTCCTGTGAGTTTGTTCTGTGTGTCTTATGACTCAGCGTATTGTGATCCTGAAGGGCCACCGTACTTTGACAAAACGTTGTTGTTATGCGAGCTCAGGAAAGTGGGCACGTTAGAGTGATAGCTGATAAACTTGTGTCGTTGATGAAGAGCACAGTCTTGTTCTTCCAACATGAAAGTAAAAATGTCAGAGGGTGTAAGTAGTGAAAAGACAATTCAGCCTGCACAGTTATTTTTCATCTCCTTGCCAAAAAAATAAATAAATAAATACCTAAAAACAACATGCAGTGTTGGATTTTAGCCAGGCATACATAATGGGACCCATGTCATCCATAAAGATATACTTTTGACTCATCTGTCCATAGAACATTCTTCCAAGAGTCTTGAAGATCATCCATGTGCTATCAGGGGCTTTTTGGCAAACATGAGTCCACTTTTTGGATGAGATGGATCCCATTACGTCTGGCGAAAACCAAAAACTGCATTCCACAGTAAGAACGTCATACCAACGTTCAAGCATGGTGGTGGTGGTGGTGGTGTGATGGTTTGGGGATGCTTTTCTGCCTCAGGACCTGGACGACTTCCCTTAATAGAAGGAACCATGAATTCTGCTCTGTATCAGAATTCTACAGGAGAATGTCAGGACATCCGTCTGTGAGCTGAGCCTGAAGCGCAGCTGCACCATGCAGCAAGACAATGATCCAAAACACACTATCAATACAATGGCGCCAGAGGGAATGGCTGGCGTTGTGCTAACCAATTGTGCTATTTTGTGTGTTTTTTCACGTTGTTTGTAACTTATTTTGTACATGATGTTTCTGCTTCCGTCTCTTATAACCTAAAATAACTTCTGGATATCAGAACAGTGATTACTCACCTCAAACTGGACAAAGATTTTTCTTTAATGACGCGAAGGATTTACTGCTGCTACAGGACCAGGCCCAAATCCCCATCATTCGCATGAAGAGACGCCGCCGATACAGGGAATGGCCAATGTGCAATCATTAGAGAATAAACTGGATGAGCTCCGTTTCGAGACTATCCTACCAACGGGACATTAAAAACTGTAATATCTTATGTTTCACTAAGTTGTGGCTGAACGATGACTTAAATACTATACCGTGCATCGGCAAGACAGAACAGCTGCCTCCGATAAGATGAGGGTTGGCGGTCTGTGTCTATTTGTCAATAACAGCTGGTGCACAAAATCTAATATTAAAGAAGTCTCAAGGTGAAGCTAGAGTACATCATCAGGTCTCATGAAGGGCTCCTGAGTGGTGCAGCGGTCTAAGGCACTGCATCTCTAGTGCAAGAGGCGTCACTACAGTCCCTGGTTTGAATCCAGGCTGTATCACATGCTTGGGAGTACCATAGGGCAGCACACAACTGGCCCAACGTCATCTGGGTTTGGCTGGGGTAGGCCGTCATTGTAAATAAGAATTTGTTCTAACTGACTTTCCTAGTTAAATAAAGGTTAAATAACAAATTTACAAATGATCAGCTGTAGACCACACTATTTACCACTATTTATTTTTCGTAGCTGTCTATTCATTCAAATCAAATTATATTTGTCACGTGCCGAATACAACAGGTGTCGACCTTAGAGTGAAATTCTTACTTACAAGCATTTAACCAACAATGCAGTTTTAATAAAATTGAGATAATATGTACAGTTGAAGTCAGAAGTTTACATACACTTAGGTTGGTGTCATTAAAACTCGTTTTTCAGCCACTACACACATTTCTTGTTAACAAACTATAGTTTTGGCAAGTCAGTTAGAACATCTACTTTGTGCATGACACAAGTCATTTTTCCAACAATTGTTTGCAGACAGATTATTTCACTTATAATTCACTGTATCACAATTTCAGTGGGTCAGAAGTTTACATACACTAAGTTGACTGTGCCTTTAAACAGCTTGGAAAATTCCAGAAAATGATGTCATGGCTTTAGAATCTTCTGATAGGCCAATTGACATCATTTGAGTCAATTGGAGGTGTACCTGTGGATGTATTTCAAGGCCTACCTTCAAACTCAGTGCCTCTTTGCTTGACATCATGGGAAAATCAAAAGAAATCAGCCAAGACCTCAGAAAAACAATTGTAGACCTCCACAAGTCTGGTTCATCCTTGGGAGCAATGTCCAAACGCCTGAAGGTACCACGTTCATCTGTACAAACAATAGCACGCAAGTATAAACACCATGGGACCACGCAGCCGTCATACCGCTCAGGAAGGAGACGCGTTCTGTCTCCTAGAGATGAATGTACTTTGGTGTGAAAAGCGCAAATCAATCCCAGAACAACAACAAAGGACCTTGTGAAGATGCTGGAGGAAACAGGTACAAAAGTATCTATATCCACAGTAAAACGAGTCCTATATCGACATAACCTGAAAAGCCGCTCAGCAAGGAAGAAGCCACTGCTCCAAAACCGCCATAAAAAAGCCAGACTACGGTTTGCAACTGCACTTGGGGACAAAGATCGTACTTTTTGTCCTCTGGTCTGATGAAACAAAAATAGAACTGTTTGGCCATAATCACCATCGTTATGTTTGGAGGAAAAAGGGGGAGGCTTGCAAGCCAAAGAACACCATCCCAACTGTGAAGCACAGGGCTGGCAGCATCATGTTGTGGGGGTGCTTTGCTGCTGGAGGGACTGGTGCACCTCACAAAATAGATGGCATAATGAGGAAGGAAAATTATATGTATATATTGAAGCAACATCTCAAGACATCAGTCAGGAAGTTAAAGCTTGGTCGCAAATGGGTCTTCCAAATGGACAATGACCCCAAGCATACTTCCAAAGTTGTGGCAAAATGGCTTAAAATTTGTGGGCAGAACTGAAAAAGCGTGTGCGAGCTAAGAGGCGAACAACCTGACTCAGTTACTCCAGCTCTGTTAGGAGGAATGGGCCAAAATTCACCAAACTTATTGTGGGAAGCTTGTGGAAGGCTACCCGAAACGTTTGACCCAAGTTAAAGAATTTAAAGGCAATGCTACCAAATACTAATTGAGTGTATGTAAACTTCTGACCCACTGGGAATGTGATGAAAGAAATAAAAGCTTAAATAAATCATTCTCTCTACTATTATTCTGACATTTCACATTCTTAAAGTAAAGTGGTGATCCTAACTGACCTAAGACAGGGAATTTTTACTATGATTAAATGTCAGGAATTGTGAAAAACTGAGTTTAACTGTATTTGGCTAAGATGTACAGTATGTAAACTTCCGACTTCAACTGTACTTGTAGGTAGAGGTAAAGTGACTATGCGTAGATAATAAACCGAGAGTAGCAGCGGCGTACATTTTTTGGGGGGGAGCAATGCAAATAGTCTGGGGAGCCATTTGATTAACTGTTCAGGAGTCTTATGGCTTGGGGGTAGAAGCTGTTCAGAAGCCTCTTGGACCTAGGCGCTCAGGTACCGCTTGCCGTGTGGTAGCAGAGAGAACAATCTATGACTAGGGTGGCTGGAGTCTTTGACAATTCTTAGGGCCTTCCTCTGACTCCGCCTGGTATAGAGGTCCTGGATGGCAGGAAGCTTGGTTCCAGTGATGTACTGGGCCGTACGCACTACCCTCTGTAGCGCCTTGCGGTCAGAGGCTGAGCAGTTGCTATACCAGGCGGGGATGCAACCAGTCAGGATGCTCTCGATGGTGCAGCTGTATAACCTTTTGAGGTTCTGAGGACCCATGCCAAATTCTTTCACTCTGCTGAGGGGGAATAGGCGCTGTTGTGCCCTCTTCATGACTGTCTACCACAAACCACAAACCGATGCTGGCACTAAGACTGCACTCAATGAGCTGTATAAAGCCATAAGCAATCAAGAAAATGCTCATCCAGAGGCAGCACTCCTAGTGGCCGGGGAGTTTAATGCAAGAAAACTTAAATCCATTTTACCTCATTTCTACCAGCATGTAACATGTGCAACCAGAGGAAATAAAACTTTAGACCACTTTTACTTTTACTCCACAAAAGCTCACGCTCGCCATCCATTTGGCAAATCTGACACTCCACTGGTCCATTGACATGTCACATGTACATGTACAAAGACAATTCTGAAACTACAAAATGACTCATCTTGGGCGCACTGCCTGTCTCCCTGTGCTTCACATACGCTTGGACTGATAATAGAATAGTCCCTTACGCCTACTGCAACCCACAGTCCTGTGTCCACACACACACGCGCGCAAGCCACCATGGCGTGCATTAAAAACGTGTAGGTGGGACACACTATGGAGCCTAGCAGGAATGTAAAAAGCGGCCACATCATCATGCTCATTTAATTGAGTGAAACTGACCTACCAGTAAATGTGGGTGGTATGTTATCCTTGATTATATCTTATCATTGGTGATATGTTATCCTTGGTAGTATGTTATCCTTGGTGATATGTTATCCTTGGTGATACTTTATCCTGGGTGATACGTTATTATTGGTGATATGTTATCCTTGGTGATGTGTTATCCCTGGTGATATGTTATCATTGGTGATATGTTATCATTGGTAGTATGTTATCCTTGGTGATATGTTATCCTTGGTGATATGTTATCATTGGTAGTATGTTATCCTTGGTAATATGTTATCCTTGGTGATATGTTATCATTGGTAGTATGTTATCCTTGGTGATATGTTATTCTTGGTGATATGTTATCATTGGTGATATGTTATCCTTGGTAGTATGTTATCCTTGGTGATATGTTATCATTGCTAGTATGTTATCGTTGGTGATATGTTATCCTTGGTAGTATGTTATCCTTGGTGATATGTTATCATTGGTAGTATGTTATCCTTGGTGATATGTTATCATTGGTAGTATGTTATCCTTGGTGATGTTATCATTGCTAGTATGTTATCATTGGTGATATGTTATCCTTGGTGATGTGTTATCCCTGGTGATATGTTATCATTGGTGATATGTTATCATTGGTAGTATGTTATCCTTGGTGATATGTTATCCTTGGTGATATGTTATCATTGGTAGTATGTTATCCTTGGTAATATGTTATCCTTGGTGATATGTTATCATTGGTAGTATGTTATCCTTGGTGATATGTTATTCTTGGTGATATGTTATCATTGGTGATATGTTATCCTTGGTAGTATGTTATCCTTGGTGATATGTTATCATTGCTAGTATGTTATCGTTGGTGATATGTTATCCTTGGTAGTATGTTATCCTTGGTGATATGTTATCATTGGTAGTATGTTATCCTTGGTGATATGTTATCATTGGTAGTATGTTATCCTTGGTGATGTTATCATTGCTAGTATGTTATCGTTGGTGATATGTTATCCTGCCCTCTTTTCTTCTGAAGGTCTTTTTTTATAATCTGCTACAGATAAACCTGAGCTGTGCAGTTGATGATTGCTCATTAAAAACCTGCCACAACTTGTAATCTTTCAAATCTGCAGGCAGAATTCTGCAATGTAGTCAGTCTGGAACATGGCCATTGTGCTTCCCACTGGGCACAAATTGGTTGAATCAATGTTGTTTCAACATAATGTGTCAACGTATTGTGACGTGGAATCTATGTGGAAAATGCATTGGATTTAAAAAGGTAAACTGTTGTTTTTAGGGTATAATTTCAACCACAGGATTATGTCATCATGGTAACCACATTTTCACATAGACAAACCTTGTATAAAATATGTTGAATTTGTGCCTTTGAAACAAGGTCAGATCCTCAATGTTATATCTACTATCCATTTGGTCTCCCATCCAGGGTTTTAATGAAGCCTGGCCCTGCTTAGCTTTGATATTTGCCACAGATTACTACCAATGTGCTATCGTGAGAATGATTTCTGAGAGATCTCTTAATAACTGAACATATTTACTGTTGCTTTTGAAGGCATTCCAAGGGGTAGGTTTATCAGAGCAAAGTAAATGTAACCATATTTTATATGTCATAAATCCTCAATGATACTATTTAGGCATGTACAGTGAGCTCCTAACATATTGGGACAGTGACACATTTCTTGTTCTTTTGGCTCTGTACTCAAGAATTTTGGATTTGAAGTGCCTTTTTGTACATAGTCCCAACATTTTAGGGGACCAAAAGTATTGGGACAAATTCACTTATGTGTATTAAAATAGTCAAAAGTTTAGCATTTAGTCCCATAATCCTATTGTTTTCTTTGTGTTTCAGATTACTTTGTGCCCAATAGAAATGAACGGAAAATAATGTATTGTGTCATTTTGGAGTCACTTCTATTGTAAATAAGAATATAATATGTTTATTAACACTTCTACATTAATGTGGACCTATCTGTCATGGTTCAAACCCTTTATTTCTGTGTCGCAGTGCTGTCCACTTGAATTTCGGCCTCAGCTGAGCTCCTTTATGCATAGATTTGCCTTTGTACCTCCTCATTTTCGCCATTTGTTTGCCATAGGTCCTTGATAAAAGTAGCCTTTATTCCCCTGCATTCGATTTATCCGTTGATTTATCATTGTTTGCGTTTGTCAGTCAGCTGTTGAGAGCGTTCATTGCTTTTCATTTTCATGTGCGTGCGGGGTGCCAGTGTTCTCCATGCCATCCGTGGCCAGAAGTAGTAGAGTAATCATAAGTTTCACTATAGTTGTTGAAATTGATATGAATGCATTTCAACTCAATAGAGAGGATTTCATCAAGTGTCAGAGTTTCACAAAGCAATGTTTTTACTTGGTGTAAGGGCCATCTAATGGAAAGACTGCTGTGACTGCTGACCCATTACACTTACAAAGTTCTGTTTTCCCCCAAAATGCTTCCTAAATGTTATTTTCTCAGAACGAGTCTGAGCTCCAGTCTTATGGTGGTGTTCACAATTGTTACTATTGAGAACCAATTTGATAACATCCCAGGAAACAATGTTCTTTTTTTCTGTCATATAGTTTCAGATTATGTGATATTATCCTGAAACGTACAAATTATAGAGATTTTGTTCATAATTGAAAATGGTTTTACACATTTTCTATACCTGGATTGTAATCGTTTAGGAGTGTCATAAAATAAAAGTATTCAATATTGCTTCTGTAATTTGCTGTAAATTATTAATGGGAAAGGTCCAAGTAAATGGTTTGTAATTCAGATAAGAGATAGTTATGCTAGATGTATTCAATACATTTGATACTTGAAGATGAATCCCCTCGTCCTAAAACTGACATGTGTTTTCTGTACATTGCATGTAGATGTTCATGGGTCACAGCAGAGGTTCAGCATCATTACAATGGAATGGCAAAGTTAACTGACAGAAACATTTCAAATGTATAATTTGCTGTATGGAATGAACCCCCAGATGGCAGTATAGACTTGTGGACCAGAAATCAATTTTGCCCTCTGAAGGGCTAATCACTTTTTTTCCAGGTAGAATATTATAATGATGGACACTTCTCTGAACTGTTTACAGAAAAACATTGCTAAAAGTAGCAAAGCATTTGCGGAAATTGGTTGCACTGAAATAACTAACATATTCCCACATGAATTTGGCAACTTTGGCTATGTTATTCCATGCTATTAATAAGAAAGCTACCATGTGTATACAGCAGAAAAATACCCTCATTGCTCATATACCACTCATAAAGGATATTGGGGCAAATCCTCAGTTGAAATTCATCTCCAGTTTAGGATTTCTCCCATATTGAATGAGATAAATAACCTGGATGCCACAGTCCTGGAAATTAGCTTGGGGTGAAACTTAATCTCGGGGGTTAGTCTAAAAGAAATGCAGCAAGGTGAATAACTGCTGGCATTTGCAGTATTAACGTTTGTTTTTGTGACATACTTTCCATTTCAACCTTTTAGAATGCTTGAGGTGGGCCATGATGACTAATGTGTGAGACTCTAGTCAGCGTGTGGTATGTTGGTGTGGAACGTCTTATCTCTGGATAAAGGAAGGGATTGATTAGTTCTGATTATGTGTGACAGTCTGTCTGTCTGTCTGTCTTTGATGCTCAATAAAGCACTCTAGCTAGACTCCAGGTCAGTCGCAGTGGGGATCACCAGGCTATAATGCAATGAAATGCTAGTTGTATTGGGAGTGATTTAGATTTACACTGGGTTTCTACTACTTATTCCGAACACCAGTATGTTAACATAGCACATTTATTTCTACATTTCGTAACAGATGAATAGTGTAGCTGCCTGCCCCTGTGAAACTCAATCACATAACATTCAGTTAGAAAACACTACCCAGCTATCACATACCATACTTACAACCATATGTTTCTTATAGCTTGGTGACAGCGTGGTTGTCCTATGGTTACTTAGCATACAACCTTCCCACAACTTTATGGGAATGGTACAGGATAATTGCTTGGATGAGAACCAAATGTGCTAGCTGGGTACATTGTCAGGTTGCATCTGCCCATGGCTATCTCTGCCAAATTAAAGGTTACATCACAGTAATGTATTCAGCATGTGTTTGATTTAAGACTAGGTCGATCTTTGGGCTGCCTGAGCAAGCTACCCTGATGGTCTTTCTGCTTCTGATCCATACTCATTTGGCCGGCATATTTTGTTAGAGAGAATGTTTAGGTTGTGTATCAGTACCTCCTACGTCAGAGTTGTCCTTCTAATTTTCATTTTGACTGAGGACAGTCGCCCTCTCTAAGGACTCTACTATACCAGATAAATGCTTCCTTTATGCTGCATCTCCTCCAGTGTCAGCTAGTGCGATTGGGAGAGTTTCAGTGACCCAATTATCTTTAAAGGCACAAGGGTCCGCTTAGATGCTCTTTGTGTTACTCTTCTCCGAACAAGGCCGTCTGATTCCCTAGGATCTGGCCGCTCCCACGCTCTTTACCACACAGAACCCTGCCGCCAACCAGAGGCAGCAGATGTGACAGGCCTTGTTTACCACACAGATCTTCTCCATCAGACGTATTCAAAGTCTTTCTCTTTAAATGTGTCTAAATGTACAGATCCAACAACTGTAAAGAAAAGAGACATCTGAAAGGTACCCCAGCAGTCACAGCAACACTGATTTCCCAGCATATTCTCACAGCTCGTAGTTTTACGCTCCTTACAGTATATTGCTAATTTTCCCGTTGGTTATAACAAAGTTTTCTTCATTTATTCTCTGTTCCATGGGGCCTCAGAGAGATAGTTGTAGAGAGAACTTTGTCTTCCCTTCTCTAGCACCCAAAGTGTATCTGTTTTCTGAGTGCTCTCTCCCTGGGGCCATATGGGTGATAAATTACATGAGCTCAGTTCAACACACACACACACACGCACACACACACACACACACACACACACACAAACAAATGCACGCTGGAACACACACACACACGCCACTTCCCATGACCTTCCTGAGAAGGTCAACATGGCCGCGGCATCACAACTGTCTGCTTTGATGTTCATTTGAAGGCTGTTTCATAGCGTTCCTCAGAATGTGGTGTCCCTCTGTGCCCTGACAGACATGATTCTGATATTCTTGTCATATTATATTTATCCTCACATCCCTGACCAATTTTTAACATCTGTAGGACAACTCTGCATAGTGCATTTGTCTTTCACAGTGCATGATGTGTAGTGTCTTGTGATTGAGATGAATCCCTCTAGTCATTTGAAAGATTAAAAGGCCCAGAGATCTCGGGGGCTCTGGGCCTCGACTGCCTCTCCTGGGTTCCAAACTGGAAGTGTGATTGCATTACCACAGTGAACTAATGTGGTGTGGTGTTCTATATGCTATACCTCTACTGTTGGTCTGATTCTCCTGGTGTTCTATATGCTATACCTCTACTGTTGGACTGATTCTAGTGTTCTATATGCTATACCTCTACTGTTGGTCTGATTCTAGTGTTCTATATGCTATACCTCTACTGTTGGTCTGATTCTGGTGTTCTATATGCTATACCTCTACTGTTGGTCGGATTCTGGTGTTCTATATGCTATACCTCTACTGTTGGTCTGATTCTCCTGGTGTTCTATGTACTATACCTCTACTGTTGGTCTGATTCTGGTGTTCTATATGCTATACCTCTACTGTTGGTCTGATTCTAGTGTTCTATATGCTATACCTCTACTGTTGGTCTTATTCTGGTGTTCTATATGCTATACCTCTACTGTTGGTCTGATTCTGGTGTTCTATATGCTATACCTCTACTGTTGGTCTGATTCTGGTGTTCTATATGATATACCTCTACTGTTGTTCTGATTCTCCTGGTGTTCTATATGATATACCTCTACTGTTGGTCTGATTCTCCTGGTGTTCTATATGCTATACTTCTACTGTTGGACTGATTCTAGTGTTCTATATGCTATACCTCTACTGTTGGTCTGATTCTAGTGTTCTATATGCTATACATCTACTGTTGGTCTGATTCTAGTGTTCTATATGCTATACCTCTACTGTTGGTCTGATTCTCCTGGTGTTCTATATGCTATACCTCTACTGTTGGTCTGATTCTGATGTTCTATATGCTACACCTCTACAGTTGGTCTGATTCTCCTGGTGTTCTATATGCTATACCTCTACTGTTGGTCTGATTCTGGTGTTCTATGTGCTATACTTCTAATGTGTGTCTGATTCTCCTGGTGTTCTACAGTGAGGGAAAAAGGTATTTGATCCCCTGCTGATTTTGTACGTTTGCCCACTGACAAAGAAATGATCAGTCTATAATTTTAATGGTAGGTTTATTTGAACAGTGAGAGACAGAATAACAACAAAAAAATCCAGAAAACGCATGTCAAAAATGTTATAAATTGATTTGCATTTTAATATTGGAAATAACTATTTGACCCCCTCTCAATCAGAAATATTTCTGGCTCCCAGGTATCTTTTATACTGGTAACGAGCTGAGATTAGGAGCACACCCTTAAAGGGAGTGCTCCTAATCAGCTTGTTACCTGTATAAAAGACACCTGTCCACAGAAGCAATCAATCAATCAGATTCCAAACTCTCCACCATGGCCAAGACCCAAGAGCTCTCCAAGGATGTCAGGGACAAGATTGTAGACCTTCACAAGGCTGGAATGGGCTACAAGACCATCGCCAAGCAGCTTGTTGAGAAGGTGACAACAGTTGGTGCGATTATTCGCAAATGGAAGAAACACAAAAGAACTGTCAATCTCCCTCGGCCTGGGGCTCCATGCAAGATCTCACCTCGTGGAGTTGCAATGATCATGAGAATGGTGAGGAATCAGCCCAGAACTACCCGGGAGGATCTTGTCAATGATCTCAAGGCCGCTGGGACCATAGTCACCAAGAAAACAATTGGTAACACACTACGCCGTGAAGGACTGAAATCCTGCAGTGCCCGCAAGGTCCCCCTGCTCAAGAAAGCACATATACATGCCCGTCTGAAGTTTTCCAATGAACATCTGAATGATTCAGAGAACAGCTGAGTGAAAGTGTTGTGGTCAGATGAGACCAAAATGGAGCTCTTTGGCATCAACTCAACTCGCCGTGTTTGGAGTAGGAGGAATGCTGCCTATGACCCCAAGAACCCCATCCCCACCGTCAAACATGGAGGTGGAAACATTATGCTTTGGGGTTGTTTTTCTGCTAAGGGGACAGGACAACTTCACCACATCAAAGGGACAATTGACGGGGTCATGTACCGTCAAATCTTGGGTGAGAACCTCCTTCCCTCAGCCAGGGCATTGAAAATGGGTCGTGGATGGGTATTCCAGCATGACAATGACCCAAAATACTCGGCCAAGGCAACAAAGGAGTGGCTCAAGAAGAAGCACATTAAGGTCCTGGAGTGGCCTAGCCAGTCTCCAGACCTTAATCCCATAGAAAATCTTTGGAGGGAGCTGAAGGTTTGAGTTTCCAAACATCAGCCTCGAAACCTTAATGACTTGGAGAAGATCTGCAAAGAGGAGTGGGACAAAATCCCTCCTGAGATGTGTGCAAACCTGGTGGCCAACTACAAGAAACGTCTGACCTCTGTGATTGCCAACAAGGGTTTTGCCACCAGGTACTAAGTCATGTTTTGCAGAGGGGTCAAATAGTTATTTCCCTCATTAAAATGCAAATCAATTTATAACATTTTCACATGCGTTTTTCTGGATTTTTTTGTTATTCTGTCTGTCACTGTTCAAATAAACCTACCATTAAAATCATAGACTGATCATTTCTTTGTCAGTGGGCAAATGTACAAAATCAGCAGGGGATCAAATACTTTTTTCCCTCACTGTATATGCTATACCTCTACTTTTGGTCGGATTCTGGTGTTCTATATGCTATATCTCTGCTGTTGGTCGGATTCTGATGTTCTGTATGCTATACCTCTACTGTTGGTCTGATTCTGGTGTTCTATATGCTATACCTCTACTGTTGGTCTGATTCTGGTGTTCTATATGCTATACCTCTACTGTTGGTCTGATTCTCCTGGTGTTCTATATACTATACCTCTACTGTTGGTCTGATTCTGGTGTTCTATATGCTATACCTCTACTGATTCTCGTGTATTTGGTCTTACTCTCCAACATCACAGTATAGCACTATTGATTGGTCCTCATGAAAAGCCAATGAGATCCAATGCTGACCGTAATCATATGCATCTCACTCTCTCATTTCTTGTGAAGCAGACATATTACTCTGAAGCTCGATGTTCAACAAAGTATAAATGCATTTAAATGGTATTTGTTGGGACTGTTTTCTCATGTAAGAAGGATTAACTGATGCAGCCGTGAAGAGCTAGTCACATTTCCTATAGCCTAAACTAGACACTGCAATTCAGGCAACAGATGTTTTCATGTTTTTTCATGCTTCATTGTAGTGCAAAGTTTAGTTTTAGGCATTCTATAAAGGGATAAACAGATGGCATGTTCTTTTGATAGCGTCTTTTGGTACGTGGTAAACAGTAAGGTTCCTCTGTACCTGGTTTCAGATGGCAGTGAAGCCTCCCTTTCCACAAGTTTTATAATGTTAAATCACATGTCAGTGTTTCCATGACTTTAAAAACTAGGTCAAAAGCATTATCAAAGTGACATTTCTGTAGGAATCTATGATCTGTCATGTGGTTCATGCTGTAACCTCAGCATCTGTTGGCACAGCCAAATAATTCACAGAAAGATTGGACAAAATTAAACAAATACAACAGGTGTAGACATTACCGTGAAATGCTTACTTACATGCCCTTAACCAACGATGCAGTTTTAAGAAAAATATTTACTAAACAAGACAAAGAAAAAAAAAATAACACAATAAAATAACAATGAAACAATAAAATAACAACAGATCTTTCTGAGATCCATTCTATTTGAGTCATCGAATAGAACACATATATTCAGTCATTGATAATGGAAAGGATAGGCCTTCTGTTGTCTCTTTGGAACTGTAAGGATCACACCCTTTTTTTACATTTTGCCCTGTAGGTCTGGAGCTCAGGACCTGAAGCAAGGATTTTCATATTATTGACACCATTTGAAAGCAAACAATCTGAAATTTGTGGAAATGTGAAAATAATGTAGGAGAACAAAAAAAAAAAAAATATATATATATATATATATATAACACATTAGATCTGGTAAAAGATAATACAAACAAAACAACATGCTTATTTATTTATTTTTTGTTGCATCATCTTTGAAATGCAAGAGAAAGGCCAAACGTTAAGTTAGGATCCTTGGTGTAAGTAACATTTGGTCCACAAGATGGCAGCAGTGGATGTGTAAAGTTTCAGACTGATCCAGGGAAGAACTATCTCAATACACAATATTTTGCATCAAATCTGCCAGGAGTTTGCCCAAATGTGCCAAATTGGTCAATTTATACATTTTCAAGTACATAAATATAGAGAACAAACAAAAATGCTATGTTAATAAAAAAAATAGTTTACACACACCCAGTAACGTCATACATGATGGATCATTAGCTTAAACACTAACCTTAACACATCTAGATACCCGGGCGGGGTGGGTGTGGAGCCAGAGACAGCAGTGGGGTCAAACTGTAGACCCTAGTTCCTACATTTGTATATAAACATTTATTTTGTCAAACAAAACTACTCTACATTTTACCTCTGGAACCTTCAAGGTGACAAATCAGAGCAAGATTACTGAATGCAAGTACATAATTTACCTTCAGAGGTGAATGTATCAAACCAGTTGCAGTGATAAAAGTGTTTGTTGTGCACTATCCTTAAACAATAACTTAAGCTTTCTGCCCATATTAGACATGTCTATGTCCCGGAAGGTTGGCTGTTGTAGACAACGTTTTCTAGTCACATTATCGCATGTTGAGCAACGACCGTGCCGGTGTCCGGTATAGGGACCACGATCCCATAGAGGTTTTTAAACTAAATACAAATTATTGACAAAGACTTTTGAATGTATTCATATCTATAAGAAAATTCATATTTGTCCTATTCTTCAATCACCTCTTCACATTTGTCCAAACCATCAGAGTTATGTCAAGTCTGAATCCAAGACCAAGTCTTATTTAATTAGCACAGAAGTTTGACTCTTGTCCAATTACATGGTATGTACTAATGCCTGTGCCTCTTAGGCTTGTGCCAGGCCTGTGTGACAGAACTATTTTCCTGCCATTTTCCCTGTGGCCCATTAACCATGACGGGGATTGTGTTTGGTGCTGTGTTCCAAGAGGCTTTTATTTCCAATTAAAATGTGCATGATTACCTCACCCCTCTCACACCCCGTCTCCTCCTTCATACTTTGATTTGTTTGTTTTAGAGGAATACTGTAATACGTGGGATACAGTGCTGAGGAAATGAAAAAGGTTGAAAATGGTTCATTGACGTTGGTAACAGTGATACTGTCACGTTCAGGCCTGATTTTGACAGGCTGGCGTGTTCAGTTTTGTTTTGGTGTAGGGTTTTTTTCTGTTCTAGGTGTTGTGTTTCTATGTTGGGGTAATGGTTCCCAATTAGAGGCAGCTGTGTGTCGTTACCTCTAATTGGGAACCATATATATGTTTGGGGTTTTCACTAGTATTTTGTGGGTTATGGTTTGTGCATAGCTTTGTTATGTTCATGGTACGAGCTTAGTTTTTTTTTTTAAATGTTTTATTTTTTATTTTTTTTATTTTTTTTATTTTTTTTTGTGCCAGTTACGTTGATAAATAAAGCATGTATACTGGATACCTCGCTCTGTCCCTTCAGGAGATCGTGACAGATACAGTGTTATAGTTCCTCGTTGGAGGGGGGAGTACGGGTTAATATTATATGGCTTTTCAGAAACAACGTCACTAGACGTCTCAGCAAATTAAATTAATATTTTGGTCTACTTTTTAATATAAATGGATATGTTTGTTATGATACCTACCCACAAACAGACTTTTGGATAGATGATTTGAATGGACCACAAACTTGGTGATCGCCAACTTGGTCCTTGGCTTCCTCTTTTCAGACTGGGTGCTGCCCGGGATAGTAAGTAACCTGGATTTAGTTATTGTTCATGGTGACCCTTTGACAAATGTCTTATTGACGTTGTCCATGAGCCGTCTCTCTACTTGAGAATGGGGAATCAACTAGAGGGGGCACAGTCCGCTTCCTGTAATCCTCTGAATAGCATGGATGTTTATAGCTGCTATTTCTCCTTTATGTCATCCAAAACCAAAGATTTGGACCTTCATTTATATTCATATCAAGGCAAATGCAGAAGCCCCATTTATACCTGGTGGGACCCACATTTCAGGTGTAAAGATTATTTTTTTTAAAACATATTGTGATCTGATTGTGATCAGATCTTCCTGATCACCTCTGGAGGTAGTCAGGCTTGCGTTGTGTCTGTATATCAATCAAGTGTAGATAGAGCTGGATTGTCAAACATTTTAAATCATCATTATATCGACCTCTAAAATCATTGCCAGATAGCACCTTTGACTTATGGTACCAGAAATGTTCTTAAAATAAATAAATCCATATTATTTCAAAAGAATATCTGTTAGCGCCAGCTATTCTGGTCACAATGCGGACACAGTGGATGGATTAACACACTGTGGACACCAAGCACATAATATTCTGAGAACCATATGTTTCTTATAGCTTGGTGAGAGCGTTGTTGTCCTGTGGTTATTTTGCATACAACCTTCCCACAATGTTCTGAGAACCATATGTTTCTTATAGCTTGGTGAGAGCGTTGTTGTCCTGTGGTTATTTTGCATACAACCTTCCCACGATGTTCTGAGAACCATGTTTGTTAGGTGGGAATTTCAGTAGTTCAGCTTAACATTTCCTACATTTTCCCCGCGGTTCTATTTAAAGTCATGTTTTCCAATTGTTCCTGAGAACGTGAAAAAACGACGTTCTTCTGTGAGAATTCCAGGACTTCAGCATAACCTTTTCCTCACGTTTCCTCACGGGTTTCTTAACATTCCCTTTTACCGGTCAGAAAACGTAAGGCTTTGTTTCCGAGAAACAATGGAAAACCCACAACTTCTAAGGAACCAAATGTGCTAGCCGAGTATTGATCATGTCACAGAACTCGCATGTTAGTTCAAGTTGTAAAAAAACACTAGATTCTTGAGATCTGTGCAGTTGTGAAAAGAATGTTTGGCAGTATAATCTTCTTTGTATGTTTTGCCTACTACATTATTTGCTCCTCCAGGTTAAGGGGAAACCCTGGCCAACAATAATAGTTCCGTTGGGGGAAATTCATTATTCTATTCTGGAGCACATGGTTTTACACTATTATTCTTTATTAGCTGTCCTATGATCTAAATACAGATTTTTGATATGAATAGATTTGACCAATATGAAAATATGAGCTTATGCACATTTTTAACATGTAATAAGTGTTTGAATGTGTACAGTAACAAATGATTTACATGACACTTCTTGCTGTGTAACTCCAGAGAAAAAGTCTCAGAGAGGCTGATTGAAATAGACTCTTCCCATCTCCATAGTGACATTGGAGAGCTACTCAACTATCCTTCCATGTAAACTGGCCTCTCTTAGCTCCCCTCTCTCTCCTCACTCTCAACAAGCTGCTGATTGTAGTCTTACAAGTCACACAGTTTCCCCAATAAAACCTTAGTCAACAAATGGGTTTTACAAAATTCTACAGGAAGTGAAGATCTAAGCTTCTGCTGTTGAGCAAAGGGAGGAATTCAGCACAATTAAATGTCTGCCCCTGTGAAATAGGGCACCTTGCTACTTCTTCTCAGTGGTAAGCCTCTTATGTAAGCCTAAATGGACATCTGTAAAAGGACATATTACCTCGAAGGTATGCGGTGGATTTAAATTACTGATGATAATAGTGGACGATATTGCCACTCCTATTTGCCACATCTTCAATCTAAGCCTTCTAGAAAGTGTGTGCCCTCAGGCCTGAAGGAAAGCAAAAGTCATTCCGCTACCCAAGAATAGTAAAGCCCCATTTACTGGCTCAAACAGCCAACCAATCAGCCTGTTACCAAAATTGTGTTTGACCAGAAACAATGCTATTTTACAGTAAACAAATTGCCAACAGACCTTCAGCACACTTGTAGGGAAGGACATTCAACAAGCACAGCACTTACACAAATGACTGATGATTGTCTGAGAGAAATTAATGATAAAAATATTGTGGGGCTGTTTTGCGACTTTTGAAATTATCAATCATAGTCTGCTGCTGGAAAAACATATATGTTATGGCTTTACACCCCCTGCTATATTGTGGATAAAGAGTTACCTGTCTAACAGAACACAGAGGGTGTTCTTTAATGGAAGCCTCGCCAACATAATCCAGGTAGAATCAGTAATTCCCCAGGGCAGCTGTCGAGGCCCCTTACTTTTTAAAATCTTTACTAATGACTAATGACTGCAACACTTAACAAAGAGCTACAGTTAGTTTTAGAATGGGTGGCAAGGAATAACTTACTCATACATATTTGAAAAACTAAAAGCATTGTATTTGGGACAAATCATTCACTAAACCCTAAACCTCAACTAAATATTGTAATGTATAATGTGGAAATTGAGCAACTTGAGGTGACTAAAATGCTTGGAGTAACCGTGGATTGTAAACTGTCACGGTCAAAACATGTTGATACAACAGTACCTAAGATGGGGAGAAGTCTTTCCATAATAAATCACTGCTCTGCCTTCTTAACAACACTATCAACTAGGCACGTCCTACAGGCCCTAGTTTTGTCGCACCTGGACTACTGTTCAGTAGTATGGTCAGGTGCCACAAAGACCGACTTAGAAAAATTGCAATTGGCTCAGAACAGGGCAGCACGGCTGGCCCTTGGATGTACACAGAGAGCTAACATGAATAATATCCATGTCAATCTCTCATGGCTCAAAGTGGAGGAGAGACTGACTTCATCACTACTTGTTTTTTTGAGAAGTCTTGACAAGGTGAATGCACCGAGCTGTCTGTTTAAACTACTAGCACACAGCTCGGACACTCATGCATACCCCACAAGCCATGCCATCAGAGGTCTCTTTACAATCCTCATGTCCAGAACAGACTATGGGAGGCGCACAGTACTGCATAGAGCCATGACTACATGGAACTCTATTCTACATCAGGTAACTGATGCAAGCAGTAGAATCAGATTTAAATAACAGATAAAATACACCTTATGGAACAGAGGGAACTGTGAAGAGACACACGCACAGGTACAGACACGCATGTGCACACACACGCTAGCACACACACTCTACAGACATGTACACTGTAATATTGCTGTGTGGTGGTAATATACATTACCGGTCAAAAGTTTTAAAACACCTACTCATTCAAGGGTTTTTCATTATTTTTACTACTTTCTACATTGTAGAATAATAGTGAAGACATCAAAACTATGAAATAACACATATGGAATCATGTAGTAACCAAAAAAGTGTTAAACAAGTTAGCCACCTCTTCAAATAGCCACCCTTTGCCTTGATGACAGCTTTGCACACTCTTGGCATTCTCTTAACCAGCTTCACCTGGAATGCTTTTCCAACAGTCTTGAAGGAGTTCCCACATATGCTGAACACTTGTTGGCTGCTTTTGCTTCACCCCCAGACTGATCCCAAACCATCTCAATTTGGTTGAGGTTGGGGGATTGTGTAGGCCAGGTCATCTGATGCAGCACTCCAGCACTCTCCTTCTTGGTAAAATAGGCCTTACGTAGCCTGGAGGTGTGTTGGGTCATTGTGCTGTTAAAAAACAAATTATAATCCCACTAAGCCCAAACCAGACGGGATGGCGCATCGCTGCAGAATACTGTTGTAGACATGCTGGTTAAGTGTTCCTTGAACTTATCCTCTGCAGCAGAGGTAACTCTGGGTCTTCCATTCCTGTAGCTGTCCTCATGAGAGCCAGTTTCATCATAGCGCTTGATGGTTTTTGCGACTGCACTTGAAGAAACTTTCAAAGTTCTTGAAATATTCCGGACTGACTGACCTTTATATCTTAAAGTAACGATGGACTGTCGTTTCTCTTTGCTTATTTGAGCTGTTCTTGCCATAATATGGATTTGGTCTTTTACCAAATAGGGCTATCTTCTGTATACCCCCACACACACCTTGTCACAACACAACGGACTGACTCAAACGCATTAAGAAGGAAAGAAGATTTTATTTGATTCAAAATAACCACAGGACAACAACGCTCTCACCAAGCTATAAGAAACATATGGTTCTCAGAATATTAATTGAAATGCATTTCAGGTGAATATCTCATGAAGCGGGTTGAGAACCCACAAATGCTGATGCTCCAGATACTCAACTTGTCTAAAGAAGGACAGTTTTATTGCTTTTTTAATCAGAAGAGACGGTAAGCAGCAACATTATGTACAAAATAAGTTACAAACAATGTGAAAAAAAAAACGAACAAAATAGCACAGTTGGTTAGGAGCCCGTAAAATGGCAGCCCCACCCTCCGGCGCCATTATCCATGCGAGGGTCACTCCCTTACTACTGAACCACAACAGAGGGTCACTCACATACTACTGAACCACAACAGACTGTCACTCCCATACTACAGAACGACAACAGACTGCCATTCACATACTATTGAACCACAACAGAGGGTCACTCCCTTACTACTGGACAACAACAGAGGGTCACTCACATACTATTAAAGTTCTAGAAGCTTTGTCATGATTCATGAGCGAACTCTTTACACATTGCAGTCCTGTTGATATTAATGGCAAAATGTGCCTGATGTCAATCCTTTACTTGAAAACAGCAACTACTCCAAAATATCATAGAAATTCCTTTTTCATAATACATAGTGTAAGGGAAATGTTTATGTTTGTGCTATTCTTATAACTAATTGCTGTGTTCTATTCATGTGTGGTTCTAATAACCAATTTCCTTGTTCATGCAAGTGGCTGACTGTACAAATCCCACCTATCAGTAGCTGCAATTTAGCAGTACGCCCAGACCATGTTTTTAGAACGAATTACCGTGTTTTGAGAACAAAAGAAAGATATCTCAGTTTCAAAGTCTCAGTTTAGAGAGGAGAAGCCTTGTAGGGTGTTGGTCTGTCACATGTTATGAAACAGTATTGGTCGGTCACATGAATAGAACAAACCGGTAATTATTACTTAATTATGGTAAATCATGCAAACATATCTTGTCTGTGTATAGCCGTATATAAGACAACTGTTGGGACTGCCCCGGCAGAGTTTTCTGACAGACATGTGTACTACAGTGCATTGAGTTGGTTGGAACCTCTCCCGCGCGCTGACAAATAAATTATGATTAATTTAAGATTGACTTTGAGTGTCCCTGTGTATGAATTTCCACGACAATAGTGAAGAACAGTAGAAGTTCCTTCTATCTCTCAGTGAGACATAGCTGGTAGTGGTACCAAAAGCTTCCCTTCTCTATGTGTTGTCCTTGCCATGTTGGGTGGAAGCCCTGCTTGACCATCAAGTGGCCCATTGAGAATTGGCCATTTGGCTGACAGTGAAAAGACTGGGCCTGCAGAACACGGTGGCCTCCTTGGATACCGGATACCAATGCACTGGATCGATGTTGATTGGCATTGTGTGTTTCTCCACAGCGGCCACTCTTTAGTGAGAAGCAGAGGGACTGGAATGATGGTAAGGCTGAGGGGGACGATATGGTTCCTCAACTGGCGGCCCACAGGCCTAATTGGCCCCTCTGGTGATTTCATTTGGCCCCTAAGTTTTCTGACCAATATTTTTTTTTAATGTTTTATTGAACATCAAAAACTGTAAAAACACCAGAAAATCTGCTCCAATGGATTCTATTTTAGGAAATCTTTTCCCAAGTATTTCCATGCTTTGACTAAATAGAGAGACTATGTGATCGTTTCTCAATGTGATCAAGGTTTGAAATTATTATGTTTTTGTCAAATTCTATATCTGTTTGGGTTTATTGCGGTCAATTTGCAGTGTACAAAGTATTTTAAATTATGTTCTGGACCGCTGACCATCCGCTAAAAAAAATGGATTAATTACATTAAACAAGGCAGGTAATAGAATGTAGTTGGGAATTCAATCCGTATTGCAGAAGTTGCGCAAGATATACGTTATAGCTTGACTGAAATTTAAAGGCAATGTTCCCGCGTTTGCAGAAACTGCATTCATGGTGCATATGTCGGCTCATTTGAAAATTACCTTGACTCTTTTAACTGGGATCTTCAACGATACTTCCGTGGTACAGATTGAATCCAATCCTTAGAGACTACAGCCATTGCCCTGTAATGCTTAGTCTTTTCTCTTGATGAGGATTGTATTTTCTCAAGTTCTTTTGATTTCTACATTGAGTTATTGGACAGCAAGTTGGATTCACTGACGCTGCAGGTCTGGGGCTAACCTATGATCTGTGGTGAGCGCTCTTTGGTTCTTTGTCCTTGTTGACTTTGTCGCACAGGATAGCCCAGCTGACATGATAACACCTTATCCAAAACATTGGATTACTGGGAGCTTCAGGGGTAGACAGGATACTACAGCATTGAGAATAAGCCTTGGGTTACCCTGCAGTGCTAAGCCTGTCTCACCAAACAAATATTGTTTTTTGATATAACCTGATATTATGATTTAATTGGGATTACAAATGTATTACCGTCCCTTAAAACAGTTTAGCTAAGGCATAGAGCATAGTATGAGTCATAACACCCATAAAACCTAGCGGTCAAACAAGGAAATGGTTTCAATAATTTTTCCCATAGGGGATTTTAGAAACACTTCAAATATATATATTGATCAAAGTAACCTTGTCCTATAGAGATTTACATGGTCATCAAAACATCATGCCAGGGTAAGCCTACACAAAACACAGCCCTTATTTTAAGTGTTTCTAAAATCCCCTATGGGAAAAATGAATGGTGGAAAAACTATCGGAACCATTTCCTTGTATTATGACAGCTCTACTGTGGGGCTCTATTATCTTCACTCAGGCAAAGGCAAACTTTCACTGGTCTAAGTTTAGACAGTGGTCTTTAATCTGGACCAGCAGAAGAATGTTTCATAACATAAACCAAGATAAAGTATCCAGGGTTGAATGACCAACAAACATCTCTGTCCTCTGAAGAGAGGCGAGGTGAGGGGCCCGAACATAGTGCTGTCCTGTCCTAAGAACATATTGTAATACAACGCCTCTACTCTTTCTAAATAACTATTTTAACTATACTGTATACAAGGATATGAATATATGAATAGTGTGCAAATAGTATTTTTGTTGTCTCTTGGTGTCTTTCCTATATATAACTCATATTTTATAATATCTTATATTGTTCTTGTCTAGTACTGTTTTATGTAATATGTAATATCTTATATTGTTCTTGTCTAGTACTGTTTTATGTGAACCCCAGGAAGAGTAGCTTATGCATGTGCAGTAGCTAATGGAGATCCTAATAAACTAAACTGAACTAAACTAATCAGTCCTACACACCAATCCTCCGGTGGTGACGTCAGTCAGCCTGTCTCCGAACGGGACGACGCGCAGCAGCAACTCAGTGGACTATTCTGGCGTTCGCTGTGCATCTCCGGACGAAACATCGCCCGTTAGCTGAACTTTCAACAGACACCTCATCTTCAGAATCTGGGAAACAAAAATGGGTACGTTTCTATTTAAATATTAATTCCTTTTTCTGTTTTAGTTAAAACTTACATTTTAAAATGACAACTTTTTCCATGTCTGTTCTGTTTGGTCCTCACACTGAGCTTTCTCCGCGCAAAGCGCATCTGAAATTGTCATGTTTACAATACGTTTCGACCCAATTCATTTTGATCTGATCGGGTTTACTAGGCTATCAGCGTTAAAGAGTAGTTGAACAACTTGTGCAACTTGATAAGAGGGAGATACATCTGAAGGATTTCCATACAGTCAGCGCAGCTCAGTATGGGCTGAGTAGTTCCAACAGGAGTTGATAACCCAAGTCACTATCAGTATAAGTATATGATTTATATATTGATCACATACTGCTCTTTTGTTTCTCAACCTCTTAACTAAATGGCTTATTGATCCCAAATCCATGTTTATAATGACAACTTGAATGTTAGATTGGTTTTGATGGAAACATTAAATTGTTGATTGATTGGTCAGACAAATGCATTCTTCAATAGCCTATAGTGTCAGATTGATGACTGATGTATCAAATGATTTGAGGGTGTTTTTTTATTGCAGCTAAAGACATCTGTGTATGCAACTCAGTACAGCTGTTACTAATGAGTTTCAGTTGTGTGGGAAGACAGTGGATGAGTTTCAGTTTTAGTTTATAGACAAAAACATCCATTATGCTGTGTAATTTGGTTATCAAAACAAACTTGGAGTCCATAGACTCCATCATTTTCACCTTGTCTCAGTCTCTGGGCAAGTCTGTGCCGTGCGATGTGAAGGTCTGAACTGGGACTGGGAGTAGTTAGACTAGGGTGTAATTCCTGTAACCCACTGGGCTCTCTGACTCAGTCCCAAGTGTTGTCCATCTGTGTTCCCAGCCACCCTGGGGATGCCTGCCTGGGAGGAGAGAGCTAGCTAGGCGCCAATGCCACAGGTTCAGCAACATACTTCTTAAAGGCTCCCAGCAGACTTATGAGCTTTGTGGCTGTAAGAGGCTGTGTGCCAGATGGGACAGACAGTATAGAGGACTCTCAGTCGCCCCCATGTTGTCTAAGCTATTAAGCTGCGGTCATAGTCTTTTATGTTCATAATATCATATTGCACAGTCCTTCATTAACAGGAGTAGCATCATTCTCATTAATGCAGAAATAGATTGTTGACCCTCTCCAAGGTAAGCCTCATTTTTTGCTTCGTTTTCAGTCTACCACAGTGTTAACCAATAGTCTTTTACTGGGTGAGCTGAGCCTTCCTTCTTACAGTGATAGATGGGTTCTGAGAAAACCAATGGAATGGAGCTCTCCTGTTGATTTGCAGTGGTGCAGCTGAGGCTATGGAGGGACTGGGATGTGAGAACACTGACAGTGTGAGAATGTGTATCAACAGCATTCATTCATTTCCTCTGAAGCTCCCACAGTGGACTCATTGTGCTCCTAATTTGGCCCCGCTCCTTTGTCTGTGACTTCAGTGGCTGTTGATGCTGAGGGAAGTTCACTGAATTGAAAGTTGCAGAGTAGACCGACTCCCTGTGAAATAACACATTGCAGACCCTCATCCTGTATCTCTCTCTCTCTAAGAGGATATTGGCCTGCATTGCAATTGACCATCTGCATTGTCCACTGCCTCAGGCTCTGTTCATATTCAAATCCTCTCAGTAGGACTTTAAGACAACAAGTCCCCTAGGAAGCATGGGAACAAGTAATTCGATTTATAGTCACTTCAACCACTTCAACCTACCATTGAGTGTAGTAGTGATTGCTGATGGTCTTCTTGTAATGAGGCATTGGTTGAGCACGGGCACACCGGTAGCGTTTGCCGGCCAAAGGTACTTAGCACCTCTGAACAGAGTGCCTGCCGTAATTGGCAACCTGAGTGCAAACCGATTCTACATGTAGATTTGTGCAAAAATGTTGTCAGTCAGACGTCCACTGGCAGGGAAGTCCCTAAAACACACCGCGCCGAACAAACGGCAGACCAACATTCGGTGCGGTGTGTGCCATCCGTATTACTCTGTCACCACGAGAACCACTAATAAGAAGTGACCTAGCAGCCTGTAATGTGTTGATGACTATCATGGTCACTGAAAAGTAACAAACAAGCGTAAGGATCTCTCAAGTAATTCTGATGGTTGACCTGTTTTCTTTCAGTGTAATGAAAGTCTTACGGTTGTTCAGGGATACTTGTGTTTTTCCATGCTTCGTAGGAAAACACACTTAAGACTCTGCTGTAGATTAAATCAGGAATGCATGCATGGACTGGTGACTACACCCCAAAATAAACAGGACGACTTAAAGCCATGGAGGTCAGATGATACCTTTCAGAGATCAGACTGTAGATAACTGACAACTGTCTACAGTATATATTGATTCCCTCATCTCTTTTCTCCTGGAGGTGGTGTCACATTTAAAACATTCCCCACTGTTTCTCTAATGCGTCTATAGTGTTAAATATGTACTATACCAGCGGATATACTGAGGATGTGGGAGGATCTGGATCTTGGCTCTGACTGGGGCCTGTGAAGCCCAAAGTGAGACTTGATTCAGCGTGTTCCTAATGTTCTGCAAACTTCTATTCAGCTCTAAAGTCAGGTGACATTCACCTGCCCATTTAGCATTGACCTCCGTTGTTATGTACCTCCTCCCTGTCAACAGCCCTGAGTAGTAGATGGTGGACTCATGCAGCACTAAACTATGGCCCCTTGGGAAATTAGCCTGATCTAAACTATGGCCACTTGGGAGATTATCGTGATCTAAGAAAGAGAGGATAACTGATCATTAATGATATACAGCAGCTGAGAAAGTCATTTCTGTCTGCAATACAGGGGCCTAGGAGTGACTTCTTGCTGTTACATTATTTACATTACAGGTGGCATCAATATGTGTCTGCCATTGCTTCACCTACTGCCGGTTCATAGCGGTTCTGTAAGGAGAGAGGTGGCAGATGCCAAAAGGGGAAAGTCACAAGCTTGTCAATTTCTCTTTTATAGAGACAATTGTCAATATGAAAGAGAAATGAATAGGCTTGTGAGTTTTGAATTATATACTGGTTAACATGTAGGGCTGTCTTGTGACTGCAGGAGTTAAGGCTAATCAAATACAGCGAATTATGGACTTACTTGACTCTGAACAGCTCGTCTCTGTTTGTTTTAGAGCGAGACATTGATAGCCAAAAAGAGAAAGAAAAAAGATCCTGCATGGAAACTCTTGAACTCCTTAGTTTAAAAACAGTTTTTCTCTGCTGTTTACAACCAGCACTCAACACAAAAGTTCCCTGGAAAGAGTGATTCACCACTGGCGTCAAGCCTCAAGAACTAAACGCAGGTCCATTGTTTATGACTGTAATCTGAGAAAGAGATAAATATTCACTTGATTGCTAACCCAAATGAGTAATGTAATTTTGAAACTCTTGTTTGATGACTCCTCTAATGAGTGCAGTTGTCTGTCATCTGATTGGTGTGCCTCTATTACTCAAGGTCTACAACTCGGTGGTGTCACACGCCTTGTGTCAAACATTGCTCATCTCCCTCAATCCCAATGCTGATGACTCCATTGACTGTACTTTTAGAACGTCATTCTTCACTGCACTGATCCCCTAAACATACATAGTGTTCATCTATGCCCATTGAAAACGATCTATCCCAAACATAGCTGAGGAACATAAATTGAGGGGATTAAGCTGCCTATCAATGACTGTTTTTGAAACCAGTGGACAGCCAGTGAAAAATGCCCTCTTATAACAGCTGCACAGGGCGGATCCCAGCCCATGGAATAAAAGTGGGTCTTTTATTGCTCAATCTAATTCATGCTGATATAAAAATATATATCCATAGGCCTAATGGACACATTCTCAAACTCGCACACTTCTGATAGACTTAAAGGGGCAATCTGTACATCTTGCTACATCCATTTTTGGACGTATAAATTATATATATTCATGTAAAGATATAATTTAATCGTATTATTATATGTAGTAGAAAACGATGGGTTAGAAGAAGCCTACATAACCAACACATAAATGAAAATATAACATCCATATATGGCCAGCTATGTAAACTTGAACATGGATTTATCCTGCAATAGATGTCGTTCAATTGGTGACATGCATTTTTGTCTTCTTCTAATGCCTCTTAAGGGGAAATGAATCTAAAAGTACCTGAATGTAATCAGATTACGTCACTGAGTTTGGGTAATCCAAAAGTTACGTTACTGATTACAATTTTGGACAGGTAACTAGTAACTGTAACGGATTACATTTAGAAATGTATATACACAGTGACCCTGTATTCTAAGCTGGACAAGAGGAAAGGAGAGGAAAAGATAGGAAAGGAGAGGAAATTAGAGGAAAGGACAGGAAATTAGAGGAAACGAGAGGAGAGGAAAGGATATGAGAGGAAAGGAGAGAAAATTAGAGGAAATGAGAGGAAATGGGAGGAAATGTAAGGAAATGTTCCATAGCTGTGAACGTCATGCCACTGGGCAAGTGTTTTCGCTCTCTGAATCAATGGCTTGTCAACCGATGCCTGAGCAATAACAGAGGGTGAGATAATGTTTCCCATACTCTTAGTTGATTCAAGATGATCTCAGTTAGAGGTCGTGTGTGTAGGCAGGGTTGGGGAGTTACACGTAAGGGATGTGTATTTGAACCCAATAGTGGTTGAATTAAAGAAGTTTAACCTGCCTATCAATGACTGTTTTTGAAACCAGTGGACAGCCAGTGAAAAATGCCCTCTTATAACAGCTGCACAGGGCGGACCCCAGCCCATGGAATAAAAGTGGGTCTTTTATTGCTCAATCTAATTCATGCTGATATAAAAATATATATCCATAGGCCTAATGGACACATTCTCAAACTCGCACACTTCTGATAGACTTAAAGGGGCAATCTGTACATCTTGCTACATCCATTTTTGGACTTGTAAATTATATATATTCATGCAAAGATATAATTTAATCGTATTATTATATGTAGTAGAAAACGATAGGTTAGAAGAAGCCTACATAACCAACACATAAATGAAAATATAACATCCATATATGGCCAGCTATGTAAACTTGAACATTGATTTTTTCCTGCAATAGATGTCATTCAATTGGTGACATGCATTTTTGTCTTCTTCTAATGCCTCTTAAGGGGAAATGAATCTAAAAGTAACTGAATGTAATCAGATTACGTTACTGAGTTTGGGTAATCCAAAAGTTACGTTACTGATTACAATTTTTGGACAGGTAACTAGTAACTGTAATGGATTACATTTTCAAAGTAACCTACCCAACCCTGTTAGGAGAGCACAGCTGGTCCCAGGCCCACTCCAGATGATAGAAATAGGAACTGGGGACAGCTCATAAATAACTTCAAATGCATATTTGTGTGAAGTCTGCAGAGATGCAGTTGGGCCTGTTTGCTGTTGAAATATCTGGAATTGTCACGTGTGACCTGTCGTTCCACCACCGGTGTAAGACTAATGTTACAAGGGATAATTACACATTTACTCAGCCACTTAACCATTTGTTTATGAAGTTTCATTAATCACAATATTTCCCCCTCTTGGCTGCCCAACATGTTTTTTTTTAAATGATTATTTAGACATTTTCAGTGGCATAAACATTTTTGCTGTGATTTTCACACTTGTTATACATTAATACTTGGGTAACATATATTTAGAAAATGAAGAATTTCACTAAATTGCCTAAATAGATTATCTGAACATGATCTCACTAAGTTACCCCATTAGGCAAACCATTTACAGTATTAAATTGCCTATTGTTGTATAATAAAGATAACCTTTCAAATTGAACAGCTACAACGTTGTTCTTTGTTTACACCCATTTAGCTTTGTTCACACCCTTTAAAGCCTTAGAGCCGCTTATCTCACATTGGAACACTTGCGAATGTGGCCATGTCCTAAAGCACTGAGATAGTGTTTAAAAAACTAAGAAAAAATTTCAACAATAAAATACTTTATTAACTTCAAGTGCTGAAGGTAGTAGCCTACTATTAGGAAAACGTTAAAACACACAAACACATAAAGGCTTAGGTTAAACAACTATCTAGACCTAGGCCTATATCATCAGATCCTTTGAGTAACTTTGGTTCAGATCATGCTATGATATGAGCAACAGAATCTAGCTTGAGAGCACATTTATGTCGGAGCAGGACATGTAATGTCTATGGCCTTTTCATTGCAAAAGTCCTGATATTCTCAAAAATATATGTTTATCGGGTTGTGTCCAGTCCAAGGGATGCTTTCACATCTCTGGGAGGAAGGACATCAACGTTGCACAGCAGCTGAAACCTGGTTCCATCTGAGTGAAAGGTCCTCGGCCACAACACCAGGCTCCAGACAATTACAGCTGTAAAGGAGGAAAGCAGACAAAATTAGACAAGACCTTGCATACCAAGCAACACGCTCAAAGTATAAAGACACAATTCCTGAAGTGTTGCTTGTTCACCCTCCATCATCTCATTGTACTGGAGGCAGAGAGCAGGTTTATGCTGAAAGACAAATGCCAGAAAAATAGGTTAAAACATGAGTTATTAATGTCCTATAGCTTGTCATTGCCTGTTGTCTACTACGCCTATACTAAAATGCCCTGTACACACTTAACCTGCTTCCAGATCAAAAATGGCAATGCAGACACATGATAACTAGCTAGATTTAGCAAACATTTAGCTTCATAATTACCAGCTGGATAGATGTAAATGGTATTCATCTAGTTAGCCAGCTAGTTGAACATGCCAAAAAACGACCTCGAAATCTATACTCCAACAAGCTATCCACGATGAAATGATAGCCAAATAGCTAGCTAGCCAATTTAGCATGTGTCCCTATAACGTAACATGGGGTTTGATTGGCATTCGCACCACAGTGGCTATTTTCGGTAGCAATCTAGTTAAACATGACAAACTGGTGTAACCAGCGTCACTCGCTCTGAGACCTTGAAGTAGTTGTACCCCTTGCTCTGCAAGGGCCGCGGCTTTTGTGGCGCGATGGGTAACGATGTCTTCGTGGGAGGCTGTTGTTGATGGCTGTTGCAGAGGGTGCCTGGTTCGAGCCCAGGCAGGGGCGAGGAGAGGGATAGTAGCTCTATTCAGGACAGCGCTGATATTGAAAGATGTAGCTACAATTTGTATGTAGTCCATGATGAAATATAATATTAGTAAATCCAATGGATATGTCAAGTATCCGTGGTAGTAGCAGAGAGCAGGATGTGCCATTTGACAGAGAAGCCTTGAGTTACAGAATGGACTCTCTTTCTTGTGAATGTCCCAGCCCCCTCATTATCTGAACCAATCATGGCTAGCCATAATTCTGTATTTTCTCAGTGTCTGAACACCTTCCTGATTTCACATTTTATTTATATTTACAAAGTACATACAAGTTTGTTAGTAAGGCACATGAAAGTTCACATGTTCAATAAGGAATTTCTGGAAGAAAAAAAGATATATAATTCTGATGAAAAAACATTATTTTTTATGTTCAAATGCCTCCTGTGAAGTAGTGACGTGCGACATACGCCCAGCTTTCTGAAACGGGTCACATATGCTTAATGTCCATATTAATGAGGTATTTGTTGTGATAACTGAATGTTTTCTGGGGCTCTCTCCATTTGGCAGAGGATCTGACCAACCCTCTTTGTCAATTAAGCAGCAGATGAGTCCCACAAATCCTATCTGAGCTGCTCTGTGGTGAAACCACTTAGTCCAACCAAAAGACCACTGCTATGTTATCCCTTTCTCCTTCTCTCCCCACCTCTCTCTTTTCCTGTTCCACCTTCCCACCTCTCCTGCTGTTTCTCTCCTCCTCTTCTTTTGCTTCTCTCCTCTTCACTGCTCATTCTCTCCACGCATCCACTCCTCTCTTGTCTTCTCTGTCTTCAGTGTGGCTGGTTGAATGCCCACCACCAACATTGCGGCTCTGTCTAAGCGCTCATGTTAATTTGTTGAGTTTAATAAGTCCTCCTCCGGTCACAAAGAGGACCGTTGTGTATTGTGAAATGAAATGATAGGAATAGAAGTTTCTGAGTGGGAATGCTTTCTCAAGCATGGCCCCTCCCCCTCACTCTTATTAAGGGCCTATTCACCATCTCACAGTGTTGGAGTGGATTCAATGCTCTGACCTCCAGAGTTCACCCTTGTTAGAGAGTTGTCACATTGCCACATGGTGCTGGAAACAGGATGGATTCTCAATGCCTTAAAATGTCCCAGATATGTAAATGATTACAGCCTGCCTCCTCCAAAATTTGCTTGGAGCTGCACACTTGTTCCGTTTGACATGGTTGGTCATACTGAAGACCTTGTCAGTGTGATTTTATTACCTTTATTTAACTAGGCAAGTCAGTTAAGAACAAATTCTTATTTTCACTGACGGCCTAGGAACAGTGCGTTAACTGCCTTGTTCAGGGGCAGAACGACAGATTTGTCAGCTCGGAAATTCGATCTTGCAACCTTTTGATTACTAGTCCAACGCTCTAACCACTTGGCTACCTGCCACCCTGCCCCTCATGGGTGGAATGTTATTCATATTTTTCATAATTTCATAATTAATAAAAAAACAAGAAAATATGGTGTTTTTATGTCAAACAGTTTGTTACATTTCAGTCTTCTGTGATGTATATAAAGTGTAATATTGGGATGCAAACTCAAAATTGAATACATTTCAACTCTATATCTGACAGGGTACAAGTGTGTTCTTTTTTTAAGCCAATAACCATGTGTGTGAGGTGTATACTTTTGTTTCAAAGTAGATTTGGGGATATTTGTCATCCCTGTCTGTGGACAACCACTCTGTGTCAGTGCGTTGTGTGGTCCTGCACACTAACATTCCCAGAAGGCCTAGGTGAAATAATGGCTCAGACTAGCAAACAGACAGAGAGCCGCAGAGCGACACACTGATGATGTACATCCACAGCCTCTTTGAATAGCTGGGCCACTGTAGTGCGTTAGGATCTTCTCTGTGCAAATCAAATGACATAACACTGAAGAGAGACACCCATTTTCCATGACACCATTTAGCTTCTCATACACTCTTTCCTCTGTCCATATTACACATGGGGACTGTACTGCCTACACATGGGGACTGTACTGCCTACACATGGGGACTATACTGCCTACACATGGGGACTGTACTGTCTACACATGGGGACTATACTGCTTACACATGGGGACTGTACTGCCTACACATGTGGACTGTACTGCCTACACATAGGGACTGTACTGCCTACATATGGGGACTGCACTGCCTATATATGGGGACTGTACTGCCTACACATGGGGCCTGTACTGCCTACACATGGGACTGTACTGCCTACACATGGGGACTGCACTGCCTACACATGGGGACTGTACTGCCTACACATGGGACTGTACTGCCTACACATGGGGACTGTACTGCTTACACATGGGGACTGTACTGCCTATATATTGGGACTGTACTGCCTACACATGGGGACTGTACTGCTTACACATGGGGACTGTACTGCCTATATATTGGGACTGTACTGCCTACACATGGGACTGTACTGCCTACACATGGGGACTGCACTGCCTATATATGAGGACTGTACTGCCTACGCATGGGGACTGTACTGCCTACACATGGGACTGTACTGCCTACACATGGGGACTGCACTGCCTACACATGGGGACTGTACTGCCTACACATGGGACTGTACTGCCTACACATGGGACTGTACCGTCTACGTATGGGACTGTACTGCCTACACATGGGACTGTACTGCCTACACATAGGGATTGTACTTCCTATGCATGTGACCGTACTGCCTACACATGGGACTGTACCGTCTACGTATGGGACTGTACTCTACAGATTATAAAGTATATAGGCTAGGGTATAACAGATTATAAAGTATATAGGCTAGGGTGTAACAGATTATAAAGTATATAGGATAGGGTATAACAGATTATAAAGTATATAGGCTAGGGTGTAACAGATTATAAAGTATATAGGATAGGGTATAACAGATTATAAAGTATATAGGCTAGGGTGTAACAGATTATAAAGTATATAGGATAGGGTATAACAGATTATATAGTATATAGGCTAGGGTGTAACAGATTATAAAGTATATAGGATAATGTATAACAGATTATATAGTATATAGGCTAGGGTATAACAGATTATAAGGTATATAGGCTACGGTATAACAGATTATATAGTATATAGACTAGGGTGTAACAGATTATATAGAATATATACTACGGTATAACAGATTATGTAGAATATAGACTAGGGTATAACAGATTATATAGTATATAGACTAGGGTGTAACAGATTATATAGTATATATACTACGGTATAACAGATTATGTAGTATATAGACTAGGGTATAATATATTATATAGTATATGGACTAGGGTATAACAGATTATATAGTGTATAGACTAGGGTTTAACAGATTATATAGTATATAGACTAGGGTATAACTGATTATATAGTATATAGACTAGGTCATAACTGTCAGAGATTTATAAAGAATATAGGCTAGGTTATTACAGATTATATAGTATTTAGGCTAGGGTATAACATAGTATAGTATATAGGCTAGGGTATAACATATTATATAGAATATAGACTAGGGTATAACAGATTATAAAGTATATAGACTAGGGTATAACATATTTTATAGTATATAGACTAGGGTATAATAGATTATGTAGTACATAGACTAGGGTATAACAGATTATATAGTATACAGGCTAGGGTATAACAGAGTATAAAGTATATAGGCTAGGGTATAACAGATTATAAAGTATATAGACTAGGGTATAACAGAGGATCAAGTATATGGGCTAGGGTATAACAGATTATAAGGTATATAGGCTAGGGTATAACAGATTATAAAGTATATAGACTAGGTCATAACAGATTATCAAGTATATAGGCTAGGGTATAACAGAATAGTTCCTCGATGTAATTGGTAGATAGAGACAGACCAAATTAGCTCCATATGATACACTACATGGCCAAAAGTATATGCTTGTCAAACATCTCATTCCAAAATCATGGAGTTGGTCCCCCTATGCTGCTATAACAGCCTCCACTCTTCTGGCAAGGCTTTCCACTAGATGTTGGAACATTGCTGTGGGCTTCCATTCAGCCATAAGAGCATTAGTGAGGTCTGGTACTGATGTTAGGCAATTAGGCCTGGCTCGTAGTCCGCTTTCCAATTCATCCAAAGGTGTTCGATGGAGTTGAGGTCAGGGCTAGATGCAGGCCAGTCAAGTTCCTCCACACCGATCTCGACAAACCATTTCTGCTTTTTGCAGGGGGCTTTGTCATGCTGAAACAGGAAAGGGCCTTCCCCAAACTGTTGTCACAAAGTTGGAAGCACAGAATTGTCTGGAATGTCATTGTATGCAGTACAATTTTACAGTTGCCACTATGCATTGGGGCAGGTAGCGTTCTCCTGGCATCCGCCAAACCCAGATTCCTATATCAGACTGCCAGATGGTGAAGCGTGATTCATCGCTCCAGAGAACGCGTTTCCACTGCTCCAGAGACCAATAGAGGTGAGCTTTACACCACTCCAGCCGACGCTTGGCATTGCGCATGCTGATTTTAGGCTTGTGTGTGGATGCTCTAACATCGAAACCCATTTCATGAAGCTCCCGACGAACAGTTCTTGTGCTGACGTTGCTTCCAGAGGCTGTTAAGAACTTGGTAGTGAGTGTTGCAACCGAGGACAGAGGATTTTTACGCTCTACGCTCTTCAGCAATCGGCGGTCCAGTTCTGTGAGCCTGTGTGGTCTGCCACTTTGCGGCTGAGTCGTTGTTGCTCCTAGACGTTTCCACTTTACATAACAGAATCTACAGTTGACCAGGGAAGCTCTAGCAGGGCAGAAATTTGACAAACTGCTCCCGAGTGGCGCAGCAGTCTAAGGCACTGCATCTCAGTGCAAGATGTGTCACTATAATACCTGGTTCGAATCCAGGCTGTATTAGACCAATACCAGCATCATCCCTCACTACAGTGCTAGACCAGGACTAGAACCAGCCCTCCCTACAGTACTAGACCAGCATCATCCCTCCCTACAGTACTAAACCTGCATCATCCCTCGCTACAGTACAAGACAAAAACCAGAACCAGCCTACAGTGCTAGACCAGGACTAGAACCAGCCCTCCCTACAGTACTAGACCAGCATCATCCCTCCCTACAGTACTAAACCTGCATCATCCCTCGCTACAGTACAAGACAAAAACCAGAACCAGCCTACAGTGCTAGACCAGGACTAGAACCAGCCCTCCCTACAGTACTAGAACAGCATCATCCCTCCCTACAGTACAAGACAAAAACCAGAACCAGCCTACAGTGCTAGATCAGGACTAGAACCAGCCCTCCCTACAGTACTAGAACAGCATCATCCCTCCCTACAGTACTAAACCTGCATCATCCCTCCCTACAGTACTAGACCAGGACCATCCCTCCCTACAGTACTACACCAGGACCATCCCTCCCTACAGTACTAGACCAGGACCAGTCCTCCCTACAGTACGAGACCAGGACCAGTCCTCCCTACAGTACTAGACCAGGACCATCCCTCCCTACAGTACTAGACCAGGACCAGTCCACCCTACAGTACTACACCAGGACCATCCCTCCCTACAGTACTAGACCAGGACCAGTCCTCCCTACAGTACTAGACCAGGACCATCCCTCCCTACAGTACTGGACCAGTACCAGTCCTCCCTACAGTACTATACCAGGACCAGTCCTCCCTACAGTACTATACCAGGACCAGCCCTCCCTACAGTACTAGACCAGGACCAGTCCTCCCTACAGTACTATACCAGGATCAGCCCTCCCTACAGTACTAGACCAGGACCATCCCTCCATACAGTACTATACCAGGACCAGCCCTCCCTACAGTACTAGACCAGTACCATCCCTCCATACAGTACTATACCAGGACCAGCCCTCCCTACAGTACTAGACCAGTACCAGGACCAGCCTCCCCTACAGTACCAGGACCAGTCCTCCCTACAGTACTACACCAGTACCATCCCTCCATACAGTACTATACCAGGACCAGCCCTCCCTACAGTACTAGACCAGTACCATCCCTCCATACAGTACTATACCAGGACTATCCCTCCCTACAGTACTAGACCAGTACCAGGACCAGCCCTCCCTACAGTACTAGACCAGGACCAGCCCTCCCTACAGTACTAGACCAGGACCATCCCTCCCTACAGTACTAGACCAGGACCATCCCTCCCTACAATACTATACCAGGACCAGTACTATACCAGGACCAGCCCTCCCTACAGTACTAGACCAGGACCAGTCCTCCCTACAGTACTATACCAGGATCAGCCCTCCCTACAGTACTACAGACCGGTCTCCCAGTACAAAGACCAGGACCCATTCTCCCTACAGTACTAGACCAGGACCAGTCCTCCCTACAGTACTATACCAGGACCATCCCTCCCTACAGTACTAGACCAGTACCAGTCCTCCCTACTGTACTATACCAGTACCAGGACCAGCCCTCCTTACAGTACTAGACCAGTACCATCCCTCCATACAGTACTATACCAGGACCAGCCCTCCCTACAGTACTAGACCAGGACCAGTCCTCCCTACAGTACTAGACCAGTACCAGGACCAGCCCTCCCTACAGTACTATACCAGGACTATCCCTCCCTACAGTACTAGACCAGTACCAGGACCAGCCCTCACTACAGTACTAGACCAGGACCAGTCCTCCCTACAGTACTAGACCAGGACCATCCCTCCCTACAGTACTAGACCAGGACCATCCCTCCCTACAGTACTAGACCAGTCCCAGGACCAGCCCTCCATACAGTACTAGACTAGGACCAGTCCTCCCTACAGTACTAGACCAGGACTAGTCCTCCCTACAGTACTATACCAGGACCAGCCCTCCCTACAGTACTAGACCAGGACCAGTCCTCCCTACAGTACTATACCAGGACCAGCCCTCCCTACAGTACTATACCAGGACCAGCCCTCCCTACAGTACTAGACCAGGACCAGTCCTCCCTACAGTACTATACCAGGATCAGCCCTCCCTACAGTACTAGACCAGGACCAGTCCTCCCTACAGTACTATACCAGGACCAGCCCTCCCTACAGTACTATACCAGGACCAGCCCTCCCTACAGTACTAGACCAGGACCAGTCCTCCCTACAGTACTATACCAGGATCAGCCCTCCCTACAGTACTAGACCAGGACCAGTCCTCCCTACAGTACTATACCAGGACTAGTCCTCCCTACAGTACTATACCAGGACCAGCCCTCCCTACAGTACTAGACCAGGACCAGTCCTCCCTACAGTACTAGACCAGGACCATCCCTCCCTACAGTACTAGACCAGTACCAGTCCTCCCTACAGTACTATACCAGGACCAGTCCTCCCTACAGTACTAGACCAGGACCAGTCCTCCCTACAGTACTATACCAGGACCATCCCTCCCTACAGTACTATACCAGGACCAGCCCTCCCTACAGTACTAGACCAGGACCATCCCTCCCTACAGTACTAGACCAGGACCAGTCCTCCCTACAGTACTAGACCAGGACCAGTCCTCCCTACAGTACTATACCAGTACCAGTCCTCCCTACAGTACTATACCAGTACCAGGACAAGTCCTCCCTACAGTACTAGACCAGTACCAGCCCTCCCTACAGTACTAGACCAGTACCAGGACCAGTCCTCCCTACAGTACTAGACCAGTACCAGCCCTCCCTACAGTACTAGACCAGTACCAGGACCAGTCCTCCCTACTGTCTTAGACCAGGACCAAGGCCAGGGAATTAGCCAGTAGGTCAGAGGGTGAGACGGGGGTTAGTGATAGTGTCAGCAAAGTTGGGGCTGACACAATTAACAAGATTACTTTCTTTGGATTTGTGTCTCGTGGTAGCAATAGTCTTTCAATGATACGACTAGGAGATGACTGTATCTGTGCAGAGAAAGCTTAAGATATCCAGTGGATCTGAAGGAGCCCTAATCTACCATCTTCCATTTGAAAGCATGTGCCTGACACAAATAACTGTCAGGCGCCTTTGTTGTTATTTGTCTGTCAGCAGGGAGCTACAGTATCAGTCAGTATCATTTATTGTCTTCTGATGTTATTCAAAACCACCGCTTGAACTTCTCCCATGTTGATCCTTCATCTGTTTTGCTTCCAATTTAGTTTAGTTCAGTCTTTATGGAGACATTTTTAAAAAGAGGAGAACTGTTTGACTGTAGATGGCAGTTAGGGTAGCAACAGAGTTATAGTGAGTCCAAATGGTTTAGAGCTTCCACCTAATCCCCTTCAAGGTCATCTGCAAAGAGAGAGAGAGAGAAAGAGAGAGAGAGAGAGAGAGAGAGAGAGAGAGAGAGAGAGAGAGAGAGAGAGAGAGAGAGAGAGAGAGAGAGAGAGAGAGAGAGAGAGAGAGAGGCTGCTTTTGAACACTGGGATAGTGGGGGTGTAGTGTGGTGGAGAAGGAGGACTATTAAAGAAGGAGTCTGGAGGACCAGCCTGTTGGCTAGGTGCCCACGGAGCATATTCAACAACTCCACAGATAGCTCTTTGTGCTAGCCTCCTTTAGCGCTGCTGCTAAACAACCGTGAGACAAAAGTATCTGGGGCTCCCCCAGTGCAGCGCTGAGAGGTGTTCACCATATGAACAGGCATACTGGCCAGAACCTGGCCATTCATACACAGCCAAAAGGGTACGCTGGAGATGTATCGAGCAGACTTTAAATTGCAAACTAAAGTAACCTCTCAGCCTTCCCTTGTGCCTTTTCAGGTCTACATTAAAATGAATACTTTTGTGGGATCAGCTCTTCAACGCCCACATATCTGGTTGTGCTACCCTGTGGTACAGCTGTGGATGGATACTGTTTCTGGCATTCTGATGGAATTTGCTAATGGCGCTCTTAAGTGATATCTGATTCATTTGGCTAGTTTCATGTTAATAAAGATAACTTTGATTTTATTGAACACTGGAATACACCAAAGAAAAGTGATCATTTTCTCAGTTTTATATTTATCAAATTCAATCAAGCAAATTCCATCCACAAAATAATGTACAATTTGCACTGGTTACGAAAAGCAACAGCTGAACAGAGAATAATTAGACCAATGTTCTTATAATTAAATAATAACATATCAAATGTATTTAAATATACATTTAAGAGATAAATCAGTTAAAATGTTCCAAAGGTCATCGTGTACACACATTGCCTAACTCCTTTAAAATCTAGAATATTCTTAGCACATCTTAGATGTTATGTAATACGTGTACACATGATGATTCAGCCTCCGTCAGATCACTGTGCTTCTAATGCGTGTGACTTGATGGAGCCAGTGTCTTCACCGTGTCGATCACACTGTTCAGCTCTAGAAGGATTTTCCTGTGTAATGAGGGTTCTGAGTCAAGCTCACATTCTACCTCTCATCCTCCAGGGATTGGCTCGATGGGCGTAGACGGCGCCTCTCTCTGCCCTGTAGAGACAGAATTCTAGCAGAGCATTCTGTCCGGATAAAGCGACAGCTGCAGGAAACCCAATAGCTTGTGTGTCCAGGGATCCTGTTTGCTTTGCCGCTCAAACTGTTTAGGGAATGAGAAAGTGGATTAAAAGTTGAAAAACAAAATAGTTTCTCCCCTACACAGCACAGGGACTCATCATATAGAATGTAGTTTACATGATCTAAATCCATGACTGAGGGTCAAACATCTCAACACCAACATATGTGAAAAGATAAGCTGGTATAAAGCAATCAATATTATTAGTAACATTTCCAAATTACACCAGAAGTGTTTTTACTCTAGCATCTCTGTGGCTCTATGGTTAATAAGACAGAACAGGCTGAGGATTTTGTATCATTCCAGTTAATTTATGAGGAAATGAGAAGTGAAAATATTGAGGACAGTAGGAGGAAGCACTGCAAAGCCCCTGGACTAAGAGAATATCAATGAGAAAGAAGCTTCAGGGCCAGGGGGGAGGAAATCACTTAGACCAGAGGAAACTAGGAGAGACTAGGGGAGACCAGGGGCGAGTGGGAGACACCAGGAGAGACCAGGGGAAACTAGGAGAGACCAGGGGAGACTACGGGAGACTACGGGAGACTAGGGGAGACCAGGAGAGACTAGGAGAGACTAGGAGAGACCAGGGGAGACCAGGGGAGACCAGGAGAGACTAGGAGAGACCAGGGGAGAACAGAAGAGACCAGGAGAAAACAGGAGAGACCAGGGGAGACCAGGAGAGACCAGGAGAGACCAAGGGAGACCAGGGGAGACCAGGAGAAACCAGGAGAGACTAGGGGAGACTAGGAGAGACCAAGGGAGACCAGGGGAGACCAGGAGAGACCAGGGGAGACCAGGGGAGACCAGGAGGGACTAGGGGGGACTGGGAGAGACTAGGGGAGACTAGGGGAGACTAGGGGAGACCAGGGGAGACTAGGGGAGACTAGGGGAGACCAGGGGAGACCAGGAGAGACCAGGGGAGACTAGGGGAGACCAGGGGAGACCAGGAGGGACTAGGGGGGACTAGGAGAGACCAGGGGAGACCAGGGGAGACTAGGAGAGACCAGGGGAGAGGAGTTAGCAGTGTCTGGCTTTGTAATGGTTGTGTGTTGCTTTTTAGTTGTTGACATTTCTGGTGTACATTGCACAGTAGATTGCCCAATATGTGGAATATGAATAATGTAGAATGGCTGTTGCAAGTGTATTGGGAAGGCTTTGGTTTTTTGTGCATGACACCTCATTAGTTTTCTGTGTCGGTTGTCTCCGGCTCAGTCTGTGGAGGATGATAGATGTCATGTTGTTGTTGTCACTGGCGATGCTGGTCCTCTTATTGAGGACATATTTCACACCTCATCATTATTACTCCTGCTGTGTGTTGGTTTGTTATCGGTGGGTCGCTGGTAATGAGGTTGATAAGAGAGGGAGTGGGTGTGTGTGTGTGTGTGTGTGTGTGTGGGTGTGTGTCTGTGTGTGTGTGTGTGTGTGTGTGTGTGCGTGCGTGCGTGCGTGCGTGCGTCTTGTGGCGTGTCGCGTGTGCGTCTTGGCGTGCGTCTTGGCGTGCGTGCGTGCGTCGCGGCGTCTTGCGTGCGTGTGCAGCGCGTGTGCGTGTGCGTGTGTGTGTGTGTGTGTGTGTGTGTGTGTCATCTACCTGGCTTGACCAAGTTCAAAGCTGGTTTCAGTCAGGCTAAAGGAAAGCTGTTTATGTCAGCTGGACAGCTTTTCAGTTGTGGTCAGTTTCTTTACTCAAAACATAAAAACAAATGTGATGATCTTTAGCCATGTTTTTATATCTTAAGTTTGGATCTTGACACTGGTATTGAGGGATGACTGTATGTTTTCAGTCTGTAGATCACAATGGGTGTCAGGGTGTGCGCTACTGGGGTGAAATCAGGTGCAGGAGAGTGGAACGTGTCGTGAAGGCGCACACTTTAATGGCACAACAAACAAAAGAAAGAACGCAAACAACGCGTCAATATATTCTAGGCCACAAAAATACAAATACGGGTTAACAACCGTTACCCGGAGAAAATGAGCCTGTGCTACACACACAATCAACAATGATAATTCCACACAATGACATGACATGTTCACCGGAAATAAATACATGCCTCAATCACTGGAATGACAAACCAGGTGCGAGGTGAACAAGACAAAAGCAAAGGAAACAAAATAACAGCTGAGCGGCGATGGCTAGAAAGCCGGTGACGTCGACCGACGAACGCCGCCCGAACAAGGAGAGGAGGCGACTTCGGCTGAAGTCGTGACAATGGGACTGGGGTGAATATAGTGAGAAATAACATGGCTTCAGGACACAAAGTATGCACTGTCAGATGCATGAGCTGAGCTAATTTTAGGCTGCTCTTCAGGGTGGGAGTAATTTTGTGCAGAGGGACGGGTAGTTGGAATTCAGCTTACAGTATATAGTGTCTCTAAAATGGTGTCTGTCATTTTTCAAACCAAACGGTTTAGAATGCCTGAGAGTACACTGGTTAGAACTCTGGTTAGAACTCTGGATAGAACTCTGGTTAGAACTCTGGTTAGAACTCTGGTTAAAACCGTCTCGAAGTTCCTAACAAAAGGGAGACAACGTGGAGATAAGGAATAACAAAATATATTTATTAACTGAAGTAAAGTAAATACAATTAACAATGTAGTCAGTAATCAGTAGTGTAAGTGAGTGAGTGCCAACGCAAACAAACAATACTGCCACAAAAACACCACAACCAAGATCTATCAGTGTCTGCATGGAGAGAGTCTCCTCAATGAATGGGGAAGAGGTGCATTTATCTTGGGACACTCCCGGGCCCAGGTGTGTCCCATGTCACTGACGACCCTCCCGGCTCCGCCCACCGATATCCTATTTAGGAAAACAAGAGCAAAGAGAAAGAATTCGGCAGACAGAGTGGGAGGGTCGTCACAGTTAGAACTCTATTTAGAACACTGGGTAGAATACTGGTTAGAACACTGGTTAGAACACTGGTTAGAACACTGGTTAGAACTCTGGTTAAAATACTGGTTAGAACACCGGTTAGAACTCTGGTTAAAATACTGGTTAGAACACTGGTTAGAACTCTGGTTAAAATGCTGGTTAGAACGCTGGTTAGAACGCTGGTTAAAATGCTGGTTAGAACACTGGTTAAAACACTGGTTAGAACACTGGTTAGAACTCTGGTTAAAATACTGGTTAGAACACTGGTTAGAACACTGGTTAGAACTCTGGTTAAAATACTGATTAGAACACTGGTTAGAACTCTGGTTAAAATACTGGTTAGAACGCTGGTTAGAACGCTGGTTAAAATGCTGGTTAGAACACTGGTTAGAACTCTGGTTAAAATACTGGTTAGAACGCTGGTTAGAACTCTGGTTAAAATACTGGTTAGAACGCTGGTTAGAACTCTGGTTAAAATACTGGTTAGAACACTGGTTAGAACTCTGGTTAAAATACTGGTTAGAACACTGGTTAGAACTCTGGTTAAAATACTGGTTAGAACACTGGTTAGAACTCTGGTTAAAATACTGGTTAGAATGCTGGTTAGAACGCTGGTTAAAATGCTGGTTAGAACACTGGTTAGAACTCTGGTTAAAATACTGGTTAGAACACTGGTTAGAACTCTGGTTAAAATACTGGTTAGAACACTGGTTAGAACTCTGGTTAAAATGCTGGTTAGAACGCTGGTTAGAACGCTGGTTAAAATGCTGGTTAGAACACTGGTTAGAACTCTGGTTAGAACACTGGTTAAATAGTGGTTAGAACACTGGTTAGAACACTGGTTAAAAACACTGATTAGAACACTGGTTAAAACTCTGATTAGAACACTGGTTAAAACTCTGATTAGAACACTGGTTAAAACTCTGATTAGAACACTGGTTAGAACACTGTTTGATCACTGGTTAGAACTCTGGTTAGAACTCTGGTTAGAACTCTGGTTAGATCTCTGGTTAGAACTCTGATTTGATCACTGGTTAGAACTCTGGTTAGAACTCTGGTTAGAACTCTTGTTAGAACTCTGGTTAGAACACTGGTTAGAACTCTGGTTAGAACACTGGTTAAAATACTGGTTAGAACACTGGTTAAAATACTGGTTAGGACACTGGTTAAAATACTGGTTAGGACACTGGTTAAAATACTGGTTAGGACACTGGTTAAAATACTGGTTAGGACACTGGTTAAAATACTGGTTAGAACACTGGTTAGAACTCTGGTTAAAAAGCTGGTTAGAACGCTGGTTAAAATGCTGGTTAGAACACTGGTTAGAACGCTGGTTAAAATGCTGGTTAGAACACTGGTTAGAACTCTGGTTAAAATACTGGTTAGAACACTGGTTAGAACTCTGGTTAAAACGCTGGTTAGAACGCTGGTTAGAACGCTGGTTAAAATGCTGGTTAGAACACTGGTTAGAACTCTGGTTAGAACTCTGGTTAGAACACTGGTTAAATAGTGGTTAGAACACTGGTTAAAAACACTGATTAGAACACTGGTTAAAACTCTGATTAGAACACTGGTTAAAACTCTGATTAGAACACTGGTTAAAACTCTGATTAGAACACTGGTTAGAACACTGTTTGATCACTGGTTAGAACTCTGGTTAGAACTCTGGTTAGAACTCTGGTTAGAACTCTGATTTGATCACTGGTTAGAACTCTGGTTAGAACTCTGGTTAGAACTCTGGTTAGAACACTGGTTAAAATACTGGTTAGAACACTGGTTAAAATACTGGTTAGGACACTGGTTAAAATACTGGTAAGGACACTGGTTAAAATACTGGTTAGGACACTGGTTAAAATACTGGTTAGAACACTGGTTAGAACTCTGGTTAAAAAGCTGGTTAGAACGCTGGTTAAAATGCTGGTTAGAACACTGGTTAGAACGCTGGTTAAAATGCTGGTTAGAACACTGGTTAGAACTCTGGTTAAAATACTGGTTAAATAGTGGTTAGAACACTGGTTAGAACACTGGTTAAAAACACTGATTAGAACACTGGTTAAAACTCTGATTAGAACACTGGTTAAAACTCTGATTAGAACACTGGTTAAAACTCTGATTAGAACACTGGTTAAAACTCTGATTAGAACACTGGTTAGAACACTGTTTGATCACTGGTTAGAACTCTGGTTAGAACTCTGGTTAGAACTCTTGTTAGAACTCTGGTTAGAACACTGGTTAGAACTCTGGTTAGAATTCTGGTTAAAATACTGGTTAGAACACTGGTTAAAATACTGGTTAGGACACTGGTTAAAATACTGGTTAGGACACTGGTTAAAATACTGGTTAGGACACTGGTTAAAATACTGGTTAGGACACTGTCAGATGTTATAATGTGCACAGGAGAAGTTTAGAGGTACAGTACAAAAGCCACAAAACCAAGAGACATTAAACAATCCCCCTCCCCTTCCCACCCAATTCTTAATTAGTGCCCAATACCATTACTTCATCTTATGACACTTCTTGGGGGAGGGAGGGGGAGGGAGAGAGAGAGAGAGAGAGAGAGAGAGAGAGAGAGAGAGAGAGAGAGAGAGAGAGAGAGAGAGAGAGAGAGAGAGAGAGAGAGAGAGAGAGAGAGAGAGAGAGAGAGAGAGAGAGAGAGAGAGAGAGAGAGAGAGAGAGAGAGAGGAGGAGGAGAAGGATGCCCCCTGTGTGATAAGCAGCTAAATAAAATAGCTGTTCAGAGATAGTGTTATTCACCATCATAGCAGCTGTGACGTGGGAACTTCTGGGAAGTGGTTGTAGTCTCATTAGAAACTGTTGGGACACAAAGCAAAGCAATATTCTTAAAGGATACTATCTTTAAAATGAGCAATAAGAAAACATATTTTTGCCCTTAATACAATACAGGCGTATATGAAATGTAAAACATGAGCATAGCATATGCATTATATTTGTTTCGACAACTGCATGTATTGGCCATACTGTAGGATCCATGCTAACGTCTTATTAATAACGAATTCCATAATGAATTCCTTGGAGCAGCTGCAGTTTCTAATGAATATTCATGTAATGACACTGTTGATTTCTCAGGTCTGAGGTTATTCACATGACTGTGGGCCTCTCATAGCCAGAAGGACTTTTAGATTTACTGAGACGGGAGAAAGCAACGTAGAGGGCATGAAAACAAACAGTATTCAAGAGTCAAGTAACACAGTATTATACACACAAAGGAGACACAATAGATGTCTTCTCTGTCTTCTCTCGTCTCTGTCCTCTATTCTCTTTTCTCTCTTCTCTGTCTTCTCTCTTCTCTGTCTTCTCTCTCTTCTCTGTCTTCTCTCTCCTCTCTCCTCTCTCCTCTCTCCTCTCTCTTCTCTCTTCTCTTTTCTCTCTTCTCTCTTCTCTCTCCTCTCTACTCTGTCTTCTTCCTCTTCTATCTTCTCTCTTCTCTCTCTCCTCTGTCTTCTTTCTCTTCTATCTCTTCTCAATCTTCTCTCTTGTCTTCTCTCCTCTCGTATCTGTCTTCTCTTTTCTCTGTCTTTTCTCTCTTTTCTCTCTAATCTCTATTCTCTCTTCTTTCTCTTCTCTCTGCTCTCTCTTCCCTCTTCTCTCTCTTCTCTCTCTACTCTGTCTTTGTATTCTCTCTCTTCTCTCTTCTCTACTGTCTTCTCTCTCTCTTCTCTCTTCTCTCTTCTCTGTCTACTCTCTTCTCTCTTTTCTCTCTTCTCTCTATTCTCTCTCTTCTCTGTCTTTTCTGGAATGATGGATCAGCAGGTGCAATTTCAGTTTATGACCATTATCGTTTGTCTACACTACGACTGAGAGCTTCATTGGCAGGCTGTGATGTGTGAATGTGCTCCTCTCTTCCTCTGAGAGATAGAGAGATAGACACAGTGGGGAATGGAGGTGATCAGATTAGAGGGATATCTTCTCCACAGGGGGCTTGCTGACTCCCTAATGTCTTTACCAAAGAATAGTCTTGACACACACAGAGCATACACCTGGAAACAGCTTCTGGGAAAGGGTAGATCTAGCCTGGTGGTCCATTCTGTTTGTGCTTCAGTCACTGACAATCATAGAAGACTTGCTACTGTACAGTATAGGACCAGGCTAGGATAGAGCTGTTACTCTGTTAGAAGAGCTGTTACAAGAGCCTCCCTCCCCAGTTTAAATAACTCCCAGATCTTTCTGGAGAAGATGGAATATGTGCTTACTGAGCAGAGAAAATAACCCATGGCTCGCCTGTGGAGTGGAACATTTCATTCCAAATACTGCTATTAGTGGCTTATTTTATTCCAGAAGAATTGTTGAATGAGCTGCATTTACCCATAGAGATGTGTTTTGTATTATTGAATGAGATGCATTTACCCATAGAGATGTGTTTTGCATTATTGAATGAGATGCATTTACCCATAGAGATGTGTTTTGTATTGTTGAATGAGCTGCATTTACCCATAGAGATGTGTTTTGTATTGTTGAATGAGCTGCATTTACCCATAGAGATGTGTTTTGTATTGTTGAATGAGCTGCATTTACCCATAGAGATGTGTTTTGTATTGTTGAATGAGCTGCATTTACCCATAGAGATGTGTTTTGTATTGATATACAACCAACAGTTTTCTAGTAGCTCATATTGTCTGGGGAAATTTGAGAGTCTTGCTGTTTGGGATTTTTTTTAAACTATCCCCGTACGTCCAACTGGAACTATGTGTAAGTAGTATGGTCTAGGTGCTTTGAACTGGATCTTGGAGAGCTACGTGCATTCCTCGCTACTTCCTTATTGACTTGATAAGTTTGTCTTTTACCAGAAATACTCAGGAGCCTTGTCCAGACCAGAGGCACACGATAAAGATCCTCTTTTCACTTTGAGTACAGAATAGAAAATCATCTTATATTCCACTGAAGAAGGGCAACAGGCCTATGGACATCGAAAAGGAGCCAAAACACAATTCTACCTGGAAACAACTGCATTTGACCAACGTTCCCTATACTGCCTCTCATAAAGTTTTTGTTTATATACACAGTTGTAACCCAGCCATGTCCTGGTGCCAGCGTTAAAGTGAAGACACCAAAGGTCTTGAGGTATTCATCCTCTTGGATATCTGCTTCCTGCCTTCCTGTAAAGGCAGTTTCCAAGGTGGAACAGACAGGAAGCCAGGGTAATATGAAGCATCTGGTGGTGCTCACCGCAGCCAATCCCACAGGCCTACAGGAAGTGCCAGCAATGGGAGTGTGAAGTCAGATGAGAGGGGAAACATGGCTGCCAGGCATCCCCCAGAGTGGCTTCTCTCCTTCTCCGCCTCCTTCTTCTTCCAGACCCAAACGACAGCAACACAAACATGCAATTAAGGATGCGTCGAGTCAGAGGTCTGGGGGATTATTTGGTCAAACACTGTGGAAAGAATGTCTACCAGATCGGAGAGTACAACACAAGGGGTGGGTTGCACCAACATCAAACCCAGAGAACTAGTCACTTCAGTTGATTTGAGTTCTTACTTTTCAAAGAGAAGGTGTTGTACTAGCTAAAATGAAGAGAGCTAAGGTTAGCTAAGGTGCATAGCTTTCCAACACAACCAACAAGTGGACGCCTGTTAGGCTAATGGAGTTAGCACAAAGGCCAATGTGTTGGTATGTGTGAATAGACTCCTGATGCACCGCACATTAACCCTATGGTTTATTTCCAAAGAGGTTGTAGTCCAGACTGAGTGACAATATATCAAACTGTGGCCCCTGAAGTGCCCCTTCAACCAGTCGAAGGAGTTTGGACATACCACATGTGTTTTTGATCAGCATTCAAAGGCTGCTAGCTTGAGGTGTAAACAACGAGAATGTTGTGCAGGTCATTTATTGTTCAGGTGAACTTTCGACCCCCTCGTAAACGTACTCCCCATCCAGCATCATTTTATTCCCAATTCACAGTTTGTTAGGTTTTCTTGGCAAATCCATGGATGCAATAATTGTAGTTTATGAAGTTGTTTACCAAAATACTTTCTCAGATCAGTCGTGATTGCATGTCAGTTTTGCTGTAAACTCACATTTCTTCATAAGGGAAGAGGTAATCAGTGTTTTCAAACTATGATTATTACTATCATGTCCTTGCAGGAGCGAGCTCTACAGATCACCCTGTTGCAGGAGAACATTCCTGCAATGCAGGACATTTGAAATGTCTAGTGTATTTCAGGTTTTGAATTGAAAAATCTTATAACCACTAAATATTATATTATAATTCACATAAAAATGCACATTTCCTGTGGCTGCAGGATTATTTTCCTGCTGTAGAAACTGGCTCAAATTAAGATCCTACTTCTGTACATGTATCTTAGCCTATTGCCTTTTGGTCTTACACAGCAAAACAGAAGTATTAGGCTCATTACTGACAGAAAGCCCATTGTGGTTTCATCTCCCTACATGAATCCCCCTGTAATGAATGAGGACAGTTATTCTTTAATGGCATATCCAGTTTTGCAGCAATAAAATAACATGAAATTCCGCAGAGGCTGAAAGTTCAAGAGCCTTAGACGGTCCTTCAAAGCATTAGAACAAGGACTGGGCAACATTAGCTAGACTCCTGGGGATATTTTCGAAGCATACGAGTTGAATAATGCTACCTTAAAGACCTTAGAAATGTCTGCTTTACTTGGACATGTGGAATGCGTTTTTTCATGGGTTTGGCCCAATCGTGTGCACTGCACACTAGGCCAACTATGAGCGGTAGGTTAAGACATATACTTTCTCCAGATAGATATTCAGTAACTATAGTAGCATTGCTAATGCTATTTGTGTCAAGCTAAATATTTGTTATATTCCATCATTGCATTTCAACTGCTTTGGTTCTTGTTTAGCCACATATTGTAAATGGGTCAACAGACAACAGAATGGAATGCATAAAGGATTTGAGGACCAGTGCTTTTCGTGAACAAATCAATGACATTATGGATGGTGCAGCACGCTGGCCATGAAGTCAGAAATGCAGAGCATGTTGACCTGTGAAGTCCATCCCACAAAGTGGGTCAACACAGTCAATCTGGGGTTATTTCCAACCTAAGCTTGCTTCATGATTTACTGGCATAAAAGTCTACCAAAATGCCTGGCTGTTTGAATATTTCCCCACATAACTCATAATTCAACTTTATTTCTCTCTGCCATGTCTGTCATAAAAAAGGGACAGGATGTTCACAACTTAATTCTTAGTCCATATTTCATGACAACATCCTCAGGATTAGTTGCTTCAATTTACAACTCCATCTCAGCCATTATGTGACACAGTGGATAAGGAGGGCCATCAGTGTCATCCTCACTAATGTGTTTGCTTGGCAGTTCTCTATTTAATTGGATAATTACAAAGTTCTCCATAATGCCAAGTCTCACATGAACCACTTCTATCAATTAGTATCAATCACATCCAAATCTTTATATCATCCTACATCTACAATGCTACCAGCATTTCTATACTATGAGATTTAGCTCATGTAAAATTTGCTTTAGATGTAGTTAGCCTTACTCAAACTCCCACTCATAAGATGACGTAAACTCTTCAAATGATTCACGAAAAAACATTGCTCGTTTGTTGTTGTGAGATCCCTGCCACGTTCACTTTCCTTGCCCCTGAGGCTCTCCTCTTGTGTCCCAGTGCTCCCCCTCCTCTCTGCGGGGCAGAGAGGATCCTTGAGAAGACCCCACTGGAGCAGCAGGACTCCCAACTCAAAGACCACTCTCTCATTAGGATGCTTTAGAACTAGTCTCCCCATGCAGACCCAACCACTTCAGACAAACACAGCACACAGCCAAGACTCCTCTGTCTGTCTGTCTGTCTGTATGTCTGTCTCTGTTTGTTTGTCTATCTGTCTCTGTCTGTCTGTTTGTCTGTCTCTCTCTCTCTCTCTCTCTCTCTCTCTCTCTCTCTCTCTCTCTCTCTCTCTCTCTCTCTCTCTATGTCTGTCTGTCTCTGTGTGTCTGTCTCTCTCTGCCTGTCTCTGTCTGTCTGTCTGTCTCTGTTTGTTTAGTTGTCTGTCTCTGTCTGTCTCTGTCTGTCTGCCAGTCTGTCTCTGTCTATCTCTGTCTGTCTCTGGTCATCTCTCTTGTTGTCTGTTTGTCTACCTCTCTCCTTGTCTGGCTGTCCATCTATCTGTCTCTCTGTTTCTATCTCTGTCTGTCCCTCTGTTTCTCTGCAGACTCTTTCTCCCTCTCATCATTTCAGGCGTCTTTTTTTCATACTCTCCCTCACCTCTCTCTGTCTCATTCTATTTCCCAAGGTCTCTACCATTCTCATGTTATTTATTTCTCTTTCACACATTCTCTCCCCCTCTTTTTCTCTTTCACCCGTACAAACATTGGAGAGCCTACTTTTCTTGTTCGGAGGAGAGGTATCATACCCCTTTTCTTGTGTCCTTTTATGTGGGAGTTGTAAGTCACCAGATGGAGGGGAGACAGTTGTCAGAGGTTGTTGCCATGGGAGCAGGGGGCATATGGTGCCAGTCAGAATATGAAGGGCCTGCCTCCCAAACTCACCCCTCCTCCCCTCCCGCCCTGCAACTGTGGTTGGATGAGTGATTGTGTGCTGACATGCATTCTCCCTGCTCTCTCCCATTCTCATCCATTCTACCCCATTCCCCATATTCTACCCCATTCTCCCTTATTCTCCCCCATTCTCCCCCATTTCTCCTTTATTCTCCCCCTTATTCTCCCCCATATTCTCTCCATCCCCCTTGTTCTCCCCCGTTCTCTACCATTCTAAACCATTCCCCCTTATTCTCCCCCCATTCCCCCTTATTCTCCCCCATTCTCCCCCATTCTCCCTTAACCTCCCCATTCTCCCGATTTCTCCTTTATTCTCACCCTTATTCTCCCCCATATTCTCTCCCATTTCCCCTTATTCTCCCCCATTCTCTCCCATTCCACCTTATTCTCCCCCGTTCTCTACCATTCTAAACCATTCCACCTTATTCTCCCCCGTTCTCTACCATTCTAAACCATTCCACCTTATTCTCTCCCATTCTCTGTTATTCTACCCCATTCTCTTCCATTCCCCCTTATTCTCCCCCATTCTACCCCATTCTCCCTTATTCTCCCCCATTCTACCCCATTCTCCCTTATTCTCCCCCATTCTACACCATTCTACACCATTCTCCCTTAATCTCCCCCATTCTCCCCCATTTCTCCTTATTCACCCCCATATTCTCGCCCATCCCCTTGTTCTCACCCATTCTCCTTTATTCTCCCCCATTCCACCTTATTCTCCCCATTCTCCCTTATTCTCCAATATTCTCCCCATTCTCACCCATTCTACCATATTCTTACCCATTCTCCCCATTCTCCCCATTCTTAACCTACTCCCCATTCTCCCTCTTTTTCTCCCTTATTCTCCCCCATTCCCCCTTATTCTCCCTTAGTCTCCCTTATTCTCCCTTATTCTCCCCCATTCTCCCTTATTCTCCAATATTCTCCCCCATTCTCACCCATTCTACCATATTCTTACCCATTCTCCCCCATTCTCCCCCATTCTTAACCTACTCCCCCATTCTCCCTCTTTTTCTCCCTTATTCTCCCCATTCCCCTTATTCTCCCCCATTCCCCTTATTCTCCCCCATTCCACCTTATTCTCCCCATTCTCCCTTATTCTCCAATATTCTCCCCATTCTCACCCATTCTACCATATTCTTACCCATTCTCCCCATTCTCCCCCATTCTTAACCTACTCCCCCATTCTCCCCTTATTCTCCCTTAGTCTCCCTTATTCTCCCTTATTCTCCCCATTCCCCTTAGTCTCCCCTTATTCTCCCCCATTCTCCTTTATTCTCCCCCATTCTCCCTTATTCTCCCCCATTCTCCCCTATTCCGCCATTCTCCCCCAACAGCACACAACACTGAGTGAGGCTTTCATTCAGTGAAGCCCCCAACAGCCAAAGGAGGGGGTCCCTCGATAGCTACCCAGTCTGAGTGCCCAAACAGTCAGTCAGTGCAAATAAAGCAGACCTAGAATATTTCCTGGGAAAGGGGGATTTCAAGTGATGTATGGTGGAGCATAAGGTTAGCTGGCAGTGTTGTTTCTGGAGCTGTGCTTCAGTCAGACGGGGCAGAGAGAGAGATAGAGAGAGGGGGAACGAGAGAGAGAGAGAGAGAGAGAGAGAGAGAGAGAGAGAGAGAGAGAGAGAGAGAGAGAGAGAGAGAGAGAGAGAGAGAGAGAAAGAGAGAGAGAGAATTGAAAGGAAGCATTTTTAGTGGATGGGATAAAACCAACCATGGAAACTACATCAGAAGAGAACCGAGAGCAGAGCCAGGAGAAAAAAGGTACCAGAATGAACAGTAAGAATGGACTCATATAGTTCTTTTCACTGCCTGGTTTACTGGGGCTGTAGTCTACTTCAAGCTGCCTGGGTTCACACCACACAATAGCGTGGTAGACTCTGCTCAGTGGGGGTTCCATTCACACATTCACTGTCTCATCGCTCTTTAAGAAATTACCATTTCACTTGTTTTCTTCATTCAGTGCAGAGGATGATGTAATCGTTGTGTGTGGCTTTGTAATCGTTGTGTGTGGCTTTGTAATGGTTGTGTGTGGCTTTGTAATGGTTGTGTCTGGCTTTGTAATGGTTGTGTCTGGCTTTGTAATGGTTGTGGCTGGCTTTGTAATGGTTGTGTCTGGCTTTGTAATGGTTGTGTCTGGCTTTGTAATGGTTGTATCTGGCTTTGTAATGGTTGTGTGTGGCTTTGTAATGGTTGTGTCTGGCTTTGTAATGGTTGTGTCTGGCTTTGTAATGGTTGTGTCTGGCTTTGTGATGGTTGTGTGTGGCTTTGTAATGGTTCTGTGTGGCTTTGTAATGGTTGTGTCTGGCTTTGTAATGGTTGTGTCTGGCTTTGTAATGGTTGTGTGTAGCTTTGTAATGGTTGTGTCTGGCTTTGTAATGGTTGTGTCTGGCTTTGTAATGGTTGTCTCTGGCTTTGTAGTGGTAGTGTCTGGCTTTGTAATGGTTGTGTCTGGCTTTGTAATGGTTGTGTGTGGCTTTGTAATGGTTGTGTCTGGCTTTGTATTGCTTGTGTGTGGCTTTGTAATGGTTGTGTTTGGCTTTGTAGTGGTTGTGTCTGGCTTTGTAATGGTTGTGTCTGGCTTTGTAATGGTTGTGTCTGGCTTTGTAATGGTTGTGTGTGGCTTAGTAATGGTTGTGTCTGGCTTTGTAATGGTTGTGTCTGGCTTTGTGATGGTTGTGTCTGGCTTCGTAATGGTTGTGTCTGGTTTCGTAATGGTTGTGTGTGGCTTAGTAATGGTTGTGTGTGGCTTTGTAATGGTTGTGTGTGGCTTTGTAATGGTTGTGTGTGGCTTTGTAATGGTTGTGTGTGGCTTTGTATTGCTTGTGTGTGGCTTTGTAATGGTTGTGTGTGGCTTTGTAATGGTTATGTCTGGCTTTGTAATGGTTGTGTCTGGTTTTGTAATGGTTGTGTGTGGCTTTGTATTGCTTGTGTGTGGCTTTGTAATGGTTGTGTGTGGCTTTGTAATGGTTGTTTCTGGCTCTGTAATGGTTGTGTGTGGCTTTGTAATGGTTGTGTGTGGCTTTGTAATGGTTGTGTGTGGCTTTGTAATGGTTGTGTCTGGCTTTGTAATGGTTGTGTCTGGCTTTGTAGTGGTTGTGTGTTGCTTTTTAATGGTTGTGTGTGGCTTTGTAATGGTTGTGTGTGGCTTTGTAATGGTTGTTTCTGGCTTTGTAATGGTTGTGTGTGGCTTTGTAATGGTTGTGTCTGGCTTTGTAATGGTTGTGTCTGGCTTTGTAATGGTTGTGTGTGGCTTTGTAATGGTTGTGTGTGGCTTTGTAATGGTTGTGTCTGGCTTTGTAATGGTTGTGTGTTGCTTTTTAGTTGTTGACATTTCTGGTGTACATTGCACAGTAGATTGCCCAATGTGTGGAATATGAATAATGTAGAATGGCTGTTGCAAGTGTATTGGGAAGGCTTTGTTTTTTTGTGCATGACACCTCATTAGTTTTCTGTGTCGGTTGTCTCCGGCTCAGTCTGTGGAGGATGATAGATGTCATGTTGTTGTTGTCACTGGCGATGTTGGTCCTCTTATTGAGGACATATTTCACACCTCATCATTATTACTCCTGCTGTGTGTTGGTTTGTTATCGGTGGGTCGCTGGTAATGAGGTTGATAAGAGAGGGAGTGGGTGTGTGTCTGTGTGTGTCTCTGTGTGTGTCTCTGTGTGTGTGTGTGTGTGTGTGTGTGTGTGTGTGTGTGTGTGTGTGTGTGTGTGTGTGTGTGTGTGTGTGTGTGTGTGTGTGTGTGTGTGCGTGTGTGTGTGAGAGAGAGGGTGACGGGGATCAAGACAAAGAGACATGCAGATCATCAGCCCCATACACAGTGCTACAGATCAATCCTCTAGGGCAGTGGCTGGCTGATCTGTCAACAGCACACAGGCACAGACCACACACACACACACGCACACACGCACACACGCATACAAACAACGATAGACATTCTCACACACACACACACACACACACACACACACACACACACACACACACACACACACACACACACACACACACACACACACACACACACACACACACACACACACACACACACGAGTTCTTCAGGAAGCAGCCGATGCAGGACAGGGATATCTAGATTTTTCTCCCTGTTTTGTTCTCTCCTAAAAGGACATTGTTTCATATCAAAGAAAACTCATGATTTGTGTTTTCATGTCATTGTAGGGGAGAGTGGGGTAAGTTGAGCTATTGTTTTTACATTCAGAATCACTCCGTCAAGGGAGACATCTACATATATTTCAGGATGTGGTGTATCCCTGGAAATAATCAGAATGAATGTATACATTACAGTTTTGAAAACATAGAAAAGTGGTCTCAAATACCCTGGTATTTGGGTAAGTTGAGCCGCGGGACGGGGTAAATTAAGCCGCCTACAAATTTCTGTACTGAATTAAATATTATCAAACACAAATCAGCACAATCAAAATGTTTGTATTTTAGTAATTTTTAAAGCATATTTGAACAGTGTAAGTGCCCGGGGTGTGTGGAAGGAGTCAGGCGCAGGAGATATGCAAAATATGAGTATACTTTAATGTAGTCGCCAGAGAACATACAGGCACACTAGTAGATCAATACTCATACCAAACAAAACCCCAAAATGAACACGGGTATGATTGCATAAACCGGAGTACCGAATTACAAAACAAATGCCCTACACAGAGCACGAAGTAAACCGGTAGCAACCTACTCTGTCAAAAGACAAAACAATCACGCACAAGGAAGACGGGAAAAGGAGGAAATTATAACAGGGGCGTGATTGGGAGAAATACAAAACAGGTGTGAACAATCAAAACCAAAACAAATAGACACACAGGAAGGAATCGGTGATGGTTAGAAAACCGGTGACGACGAACGCCTGAACAGGAAGAGGGACCGACTTCGGCTGAAGTCGTGACAGATGAAACTCCCTTAACATATTCGGATCCAATATATCCTCCTTCGGGACCCAGCACCTCTCCTCCGGTCCGTACCCCTCCCACTCCACAAGGTACTGAAGGCCCCCCACCCGGCGTCTCGAATCTAAGATGCAGCGGACGGAATACGCCGACCCCTCGATGTCCAAAGGGGGCGGAGGGACCTCCCTCACCTCAGAGTCCTGGAGCGGACCAACCACCACCGGCCTGAGGAGGGACACATGGAACGAGGGGTTAATTTTATAATCAGGGGGAAGCTGTAACCTGTAACACACCTCGTTCACTCTCCTCAGGACTTTAAATGGCCCCACAAACCGCGGAGCCAGCTTCCTGCATGGCAGGCGGAGGGGCAGGTTTCGGGTCGAGAGCCAGACCCTATCCCGCGGTGCGTACACCGGGGCCTCACTGCGGTGACGGTCCGCGCTGGTTTTCTAACACGTCACGGCCTGTTGAAGGTGACCTGTGACAGCCTCCCAGGTCTCCTCCGCGCGCTTGAACCACTCATCAACCGCAGGAGCTTCGGTCTGACTCTGATGCCATGGTGCCAGAACCGGCTGATAACCCAACACCACCTGAAAAGGGGAGAGGCTAGTTGAGGAGTGGCGAAGTGAATTATGCGCCATTTCTGCCCAGGGTACAAACCTCGCCCACTCTCCCGGCCGGTCCTGGCAATATTCAATCTCCTCGCTGCCCTGATGTACTCCAGGTTACGGTGGTCAGTCCAGATGAGAAAAGGGTGTTTAGCCCCCTCAAGCCAATGTCTCCACACCTTCAGAGCTTTAACCACAGCCAACAACTCCCGGTCCCCCACATCATAATTACGCGCCGCTGGACTAAGCTTCTTAGAAAAAAAAGCACAGGGGCGGAGTTTCGGGGGGGTGCCCGAGCGCTGAGATAGCACAGCTCCAATCCCTGCCTCGGAAGCATCCACCTCTACTATGAACGCTAAAGAAGGATCCGGGTGCGCCAGAACGGGCGCCGAAATGAACAGCTCCCTCAGTTTCCTAAAAGCCCTGTCCGCCTCCACTGACCACTTCAGACGCACCGGACCACCCCTCAGCAATGAGGTAATGGGAGCCGCGACCTGACCAAAGCCCCGGATAAATCTCCAGGGGGCGTGATTGGGAGAAATACAAAACAGGTGTGAACAATCAAAACCAAAACAAATAGACACACAGGAAGGAAAACCGGTGACGACGAACGCCGAACACCGCCCGAACAGGAAGAGGGACCGACTTCGGCTGAAGTCGTGACACAGAGGCTTAACACCTAACAAACACTTTGTATTTATTTGTTTTACTTTTAACATAGGATGACCACATAGAAAATACCCAAAATGCGGGACAACAGGATGATTTTGCGGGTTAGTGTAGCTTACATGTAGTTTACGTCTCGTCTTGTGCTGCGCATAATATCAGATCTCAACAACCATTGCAGAAGTGTTTAATACAATCAGTACCACATCCTTCAAATGAGTGGATTTGGCTATTTCAGCCACACCCGTTGCTTACAGGTATATAAAATCCAGCACACAGCCAATCAATCCCCATAGACAAACATTGGCAGTAGAATGGCCTTACTGAAGAGCTCAGTGACTTTCAACAAGGCATCGTCATAGGATGCCACCTTTCCAACAAGTCAGTTTGTCAAATGTCTGCCCGGCTAGAGCTGCCCTGGTCAACTGTAAGTGCTGTTATTGTGAAGTGGAAATGTCTAGGAGCAACAATGGCTCATCCGCGAAGTGGTAGGCCACACAAGCTCACAGAACGGGAACAAAACGCTGAAGCGCGTGGCGCGTAAAAATAGTCCTCGGTTGCAACGCTCACTACCAAGTTCCTGACTGCCTCTGGAGACAACGTCAACACAAGAACTGTTCATCGGGAGCTTCATGAAATGGGTTTCCCCAGTCATGGGTGAGCTACATTAGCCAGCATAAAATGCTCAGTGTTGCTCAGGACTGCTCAGGTCTGCTCTGGTCTGCATAGGTCTGCTCTGGTCTGCTCAGTGTTGCTCAGGTCTGCTCAGTGTTCCTCAGTGTTGCTCAGGTCTGCTCTGGTCTGCTCAGTGTTGCTGAGGTCTGCTCAGCGTTCCTCAGTGTTGCTCAGGTCTGCTCAGTGTTCCTCAGTGTTGCTCACGTCTGCTCTGGTCTGCTCCGGTCTGCTCAGTGTTGCTCAGGTCTGCTCTGGTCTGCTCAGTGTTGCTCAGGTCTGCTCAGTGTTGCTCAGTGTTGCTCAGTGTTGCTCACGTCTGCTCTGGTCTGCTCCGGTCTGCTCAGTGTTGCTCAGGTCTGCTCAGGTCTGCTCAGTGTTGCTCAGTGTTGCTGAGTGGGCCTCAGTGTTCCTCAGTGTTCCTCAGTGTTCCTCAGTGTTGCTCAGTGTTCCTCAGTGTTGCTCAGGTCTGCTCAATGTTGGTGCTCAATGTTGGTGCTCAGGTGGTGCTCAATGTTGCTCAGGTCTGCTCAGGTCTGCTCAGTGGTGCTCAGTATTCCTAAGTGTTGTTCAGCGATGCTCAGAGTTGCTTAGTGCTGCGAGGCTGACAGGGTTTAGTAACTGGGGTGAGGAGGCTGACAGGGTTTAGTAACTGGGGTGAGGAGGCTGACAGGGTTTAGTAACTGGGGTGAGGAGGCTGACAGGGTTTAGTAACTGGGGTGAGGAGGCTGACTGGGTTTAGTAACTGGGGTGAGGGGCTGTTCTGTTGGGGATTGTGGGTGTCTGTGAGGGGCTATGTTGGGGTCTTTGGTGGTGTTGAGGGGGTAGGTGGAGCAGCACCAGCTGTGGAGGTAGAGGTGGGGGGAAGGAGGTGATGGAGTGTTCTGGAGCCAGAAACCATGGGGATGATCTACAGCAGCAGGGTTGGAGGTCAACCCCCCACCCCACTTCTCTCTTTTCCTCTCTCTTTCGCTCTCTTACTTCTTTCACATAGGATTCACGGTATGTTGCCTGTAAAAGCAATTTATATGATCCTGTTTCAAAAAGCTTTTTTACACAGACATGCATGCACACACATACACACACACACACACGCACACACACACACACATACACACACACACACACACATACACCCACCCACACACATCTCTCTCTCTCTCTCTCTCTCTCTCTCTCTCTCTCTCTCTCTCTCTCTCTCTCTTTCTGTCTCTCTCTCTCTTTCTCCTCCACTCAGTGTGTAGACAGTCTGCTCTCTGGTGTCTCTCCTAATGAGCCATCTGAAGGATAATTCCTGTTTGTCTCATCAGTTTGTCTCATCAGATACCCACATCAACAGAATGCTCCTGGAGTGTGAAGTGGGCTGCCACCCATCTCCTCCGTCGCGCTTTGTGCCAGTGCAATGCATGCTGGGTGGGCAGGATGGAGCTCTGTGGTTGGCCTGCCCTGTAATCAAGTCCAAACTAAGAGGCCGGAAGAGCGTGGCCTTGGACCAGGGATGCTCTGAATGGGCCTTCCCCATTGAGACTTTAGCTTGACGAACAGTCTGGGGCTACACACACTGGCTCTTTGTGTCAGGGTTCTTCTGACTGCCGTCCATCCATACTCTCTCTCTCTCTCTCTCTCTCTCTCTCTCTCTCTCTCTCTCTCTCTCTCTCTCTCTCTCTCTCTCTCTCTCTCTCTCTCTCTCGATCTTTCTCTCTCTCTGTCTCTGTCTCTCTCTCTCTCTAGCTCTCTATCTCTCTCTCTCTCTCTCTCTCTCTCTCTCTCTCTCTCTCTCTATCTCGCTCTCTCTCTCTCTCAATTCAATTTAAATTCAAATGTAAATTTAAGGGCTTTATTGGCATGGGACACATATGTTAACATTGCCAAAGCAAGTGAAGTAGATAATAAACAAAAGTGAAATAAACAAAAAATGAACAATTAACATTACACCCACAAAAGATCCAAAAGAATAAAGACATTTCAAATGTCATATTATGGCTATGTTATGGCTATATACAGTGCCATCTCTCTCTGTCTTTGTCTCTTTCTCTCTCTGTGTGTTTCTTACTCAGACTCTAAGCATGACCAGAGTAATGAGAGGCTCAACAGTTTGCCATGGTGTCACTGCAGCTGGTCACAGCTGTTTCTGTTTTCACATCCCTCCTTGTCTCTCTGTCTCTGTCTCTGTCTCTGTCTCTGTCTCTGTCTCTCTCTCTCTCTCTCTCTCTCTCTCTCTCTCTCTCTCTCTCTCTCTCTCTCTCTCTCTCTCTCTCTCTCTCTCTCTCTCTCTCAGAATACCTCTTTCTATCTCTGTTTCTCTCTGTGTCCCAGTCTCAGTTTATGGCCACCTCTTTGTCTCTCTCTCTCCCTTGCTTGTTTTGTCTCTCTCTCTCTTGCTCAATATCTCATCAAAGAGCAGAGGGCCAATATGATTTTCATTTGAAACAGCATTCTCTTTGGGCCATGCCAGGAGGCTCCATCTTGTGTGTGATTACCTGTGTGTGTCATCCAGAGAGAGAGGGAGTAAACAGGATGGACATTACTATAGAAACCAAGGCATGTAATATCCTGTAATATCCAGTGTACTATAAAGGGCCTACACTTTTTATTTTTTTTTAAATTTTATTTCACCTTTATTTAACCAGGTAGGCTAGTTAAGAACAAGTTCTCATTTACAACTGCAACCTGGTCAAGATAAAGCACAGCAGTTCGACACATACAACAACACAGAGTTACACATGGAGTAAAACAAACATACAGTCAATAATACAGTAGAAAAAAAACAAATCTATATACAAAGAGTGCAAATAAGGTAGAATAAGGAAGGTAAGGCAATAACTAGGCCATGGTGGCAAAGTAAATTACAATATAGCATTTTAACACTGGAATGGTAGATGTACAGTAGATGAATGTGCAATGTAGAAAAACTGGGGTGCGAAGGAACAAGATAAATAAATATGAGGTAGTTGGTTGGGCTATTTACAGATGGGCTATATACAGGTGCAGGGGTCTGTGAGCTGCTCTGACAGCTGGTGCTTAAAGCTGGTGAGGGAGATAAGTGTCTCCAGTTTCAGAGATTTTAGTAGTTTGTTCCAGTCATTGGCAGCAGAGAACTGGAGAACTTAGAAAATCTTCTGATTTGAGTGGCAGTCAAAGGGTTTGTTCCCTATCTAGTCCCTGGAGCCAGGCCTGTTGAGGACCAATGTGAGAGGAGTGATGTAATAACTGAACATCACTCTTCTCACAACCTTAAGCACATTAACTCTCAGTCCTGGTACTGAAACTCTCTGGTAAAAAGTCATAATGTTCAAATAACATCTTTGTTAAAGGTTGTAATTTCGCAAGTGGTGAATATGGAAGACCAAAGACGTCTAGACTGCAATAGCAGAAACAGGGACTGAGAATAGCATGGTAGAGAGTCTTGAAACTCCAGCTACTGCTCTTAAACTACAGTCTGCTATTGTGACTGTCAGAAGAGGAATAGGGTTAACACTGCTTTCCTCCTATTAATACTGTGACTGTCAGAAGAGGAATAGGGTTAACACTGCTTTCCTCCTATTATTACTGTGACTGTCAGAAGAGGAATAGGGTTAACACTGCTTTCCTCCTATTAATACTGTGACTGTCAGAAGAGGAATAGGGTTGACACTGCTTTCCTCCTATTAATAAGGACATGTAAAGACTCCTGCACTATGTGTGTGAGAGAGATGTGCTCCCTGGCCATCACTGGGACTTACCCATACGGGACCTTAGATCTGACATCCACAATCAGTACAGGATATTATTCCTCCTCTGTACTGAATTCATCTCTGCAGAGATGGGATTAGTACCACATAATGCAAACATGATGCATGATGGTCAGTGCAGACAGCCCTCAATATGGTGCTTTGTGCAGGACCCATTGAGGATCTGTGTAGGCGATAGATTGTGTTTTTTCAATTTCCTCCGGGCTCATGTACCAAGAATAAGTCCTTTATAGTGGTTCTATGTGAATAGAGTGGTATTATTGTGGTGTTAAACGCTTACACATGTCAATAAGTCGGTCTGTCTTGGTGCCAGTGTTGTTTCAGGGTTAAGGGTTAGACGTAACACATGACCCAGCCAGCATGGTTAGCGTTACTCCAGCTGTGAAAACACCAACTCCAATTTATAGTTATTAAACACAACACCTTGGGGAAAGAGGCACGAGGCTTCTCCATGGAGAGAAAAAGAGCTTTGTTCCCTCTGCCGAAGTGTGTGAGGAGCGGTGTTTAACAACACTCAGAGGTGTGATAGCATCACAGGGTGAAGGGGACAGAGAGTTCAGATGACAGTAGAGTACAGTACAGTAGAATACAGTACAGTAACATTATCAGGCCAGGCCATTTCTGTTAAAAATGGATGGCACATTGATCCGATCCGATGTTCTTCTCTCTCTCTCTCTCTCTCTCTCTCTCTCTCTCTCTCTCTCTCTCTCTCTCTCTCTCTCTCTCTCTCTCTCTCTCTCCCCCTCTCTATAGTTCTACCAGTTATAACTATACCAGGTAGAACTAGTATAACTATACCGGGTATAACTAGTAGAACTACACCAGTTAGAACTAGTAGAACTATACCAGGTAGAACTAGTAGAACTATAGCAGGTATAACTAGTAGAACTATACCCGGTATAACTAGTAGAACTATACCAGGTAGAACTAGTAGAACTATACCAGGTAGAACTAGTAGAACTATACCAGGTAGAACTAGTAAAACTACACCAGTTAGAACTACTATAACTATACCAAGTAGAACTAGTAGAACTACACCAGTTAGAACTAGTAGAACTATACCAGTTAGAACTAGTTTAACTATACCCAGTAGAACTATACCTGGTAGAACTAGTAGACCTATACCTGGTAGAACTAGAAGAACTATACCAGTTAGAACTGTACCAAGTAGAACTATACCAGTTAGAACTAGTAGAACTATACCAGTTAGAACTATACCAAGTAGAACTAGTAGAACTATACCATGTAGAACTATACCAGGTAGAACTAGTAGAACTATACCCAGTAGAACTATACCAGGTAGAACTAGTAGACCTATACCTGGTAGAACTAGAAGAACTATACCAGTTAGAACTGTACCAAGTAGAACTATACCAGTTAGAACTAGTAGAACTATACCAGTTAGAACTATACCAAGTAGAACTAGTAGAACTATACCATGTAGAACTATACCAGGTAGAACTAGTAGAACTATACCAGGTGGAACTATACCAAGTAGAACTATTAGAACTATACCAGTTAGAACTCGTGTAACTATACACGGTAGAACTAGTAGAACTATACCAGTTAGAACTATAACAAGTAGAACTAGTAGAACTATACCAGTTAGAACTTGTGTAACTATACCCGGTATAACTACTAGAACTATACCAGTTAGAATTATACCAAGGATAATTGGTAGAACTATTCCAGGTAGAACTATACCAGGTAGAACTATACCAGGTAGAACTATACCAAGTAGAACTATACCAGGTAGAACTATACCAGTTATAACTATACAATTGTAACTATACCAGGTAGAACTATACCAGTTATAACTATACAATTGTAACTATACCAGGTAGAACTATATCAAGTAGAACTAGTAGAACTATACCATGTAGTATTTGACTGTGGCTGTTATAACTAGGTGAACTATACCAGGTAGACCTATACCAGGTAGAACTATACCAGCTAGTATTTGACTGTTGCTGTTATAACTAGTAGAACTATACCAGTTATAACTATACAATTGTAACTATACCAGGTAGAACTATACCAAGTAGAACTAGTAGAACTATACCAGGTAGTATTTGATTGTGGCTGTTATAACTTGTAGAACTATACCAGGTAGAACTATACCAGCTAGTATTTGACTGTTGCTGTTATAACTATTAGAATTATACCAGGTAGAACTATACCAGTTAGTATTTGACTGTGTCTGTTATAACTAGTAGAACTATACCAGGTAGAACTCTACCAGGTAGATCTATATCAGGTAGAACTATACCAGGTAGTATTTGACTGTGCCTGAGGTGTATTTCATGTTGGTCCCGTCTCACTCTCCCTGGCCCTGCCTGCCATGTGTGTCTGTGTGGGAAATGTGGGCCAAGTTAACCACTCTGCTGGGCATCGCCGCGGGCACACTCACTGGGTTGTGGTTAACATGCTGCCATGGCAACTGCTATTCACCAGCCCTCGGACAAAAATGTTTTTATCCCTCTGTGACACAAAAGGCTACGGGATGAACTTTCTGACAACACACAACTGTTGAATGGCCCTGCTCTGGTGATAATATATCTGTTTTAATGTCCTTTGTCAGGCCAGAGAAAGAGGAGAAACACCAACGAACTTTCAGGATTCCTGCCTCATGCAAGAGGTTTGGATTTCAATAGGCATATTCTGCCCTGTCTCTCTATGTCAGAGTTTTACATTGGAATAGACTCTAGATTCTAGAACATGCACCAATGGACTTTAAATGTGATGCTGAAATCATGCCTGTGGATTTATTTAACGCAGTTACTAAGCCTCCATTCAGATCATATCCAAACAGTTGTCTGGAACACAATCAAGGTGAATCTAGGAATCTATCCATACAGTTCTACGGAACACACATTAGTAAGACCTTCATACACCCTTCCTCAACCAGGACCAGGTCATGCTATGCATCTTCAGCCTACTGTTTGAAATACAACATCTTTCTAAATATATGGATCATATTGCAAACACATTGTGCTTGTTGACATACTGTCTGTCCAGAGGCACTGCTCTGCTAGTTCATCAGTACTGCATGTACCATGATACAGTCTACCACGATACAATCTACCACGATACAGTCTACCACGATACAGTCTACCACGATACAGTCTACCACGATACAGTCTACCACGATACAGTCTTCCACGATACAATCTACCACGATACAATCTACCACGATACAATCTACCACGATAGAGTCTACCACGATACAGTCTACCACGATACAGTCTACCACGATACAGTCTTCCACGATACAATCTACCACGATACAATCTATCACGATACAGTCTACCACGATACAGTCTACCACGATACAGTCTACCACGACACAGTCTACCACGACACAGTCTACCACGATACAGTCTACCACGATACAATCTACCACGATACAGACTACCACGATACAGTCTACCACGATACAGTCTACCACGATACAGGTACCAGTCCTCATTCTGTCATTATAAATAGCCATTGATTTCCATTAGTGTTTGGCTGAAACCCAAAGCACAGTACTGACCTGTCTGTCTCCCATTAGTGCACTTTAATTCTGGCGATGAATAGTCAGGATAGACTGCCCTTCCTGGCTACACAGACAGACAGACAGACAGACAGACAGGCATGCACACAGATAGATGCCCATACCGGATGGCAAGTTCAGTCTCATTCTATCATGATGAATAGTCCACAAGTTCAAGATTTGATCATCAATCACTCATAACTCATCATTAGAATACCACTCCACCGTCCACGCTACACATGTGCAGGCAGTGTGTGTACATAGTTATTGTAGTGTATTGGTAGATGAGGAGTCTGGGATGACGAGTCATTTAGAGGAGGTTGGGAAAGTCAGTGCATGTTCTTACTGAGTTCTGATGAACATTGAAGGATTAAATTACCTCGGCTGTACTGTCGGTGGTCATTCAACAGCTCATTTGAATGTTTCAGTGAGTTGAACTTAAAACTTGTCCCTACGCTCAGCTCATGGACTACTGTAAAGATGGCCATGTATATGATTTAAGTGCTGGACCAATACATCAGCTCTTCTGCGTACGATGGAGTGAAACACAACCCCCTTATATGGACTTTGCAATGGTTTAAGAAATATCAGGTTGACCATTATGGCCTTTTTGGACACCAGAAGGGATTCTGTTACTCTGCAGCCTACAGTGAAAAGCTCACAGAAGAATAAATAGAAATGTATTGTCTCTCTCAAAAGACAACAATTACTGCTTTGACTATTCTGTGATGAAAGATTCAATCAACAAGTTGACTGTTCTCACTATTTCTCTCTCTCTCTGTGTTTCCATGAAGGTTGCTTCGAGTGCTGCATCAAGTGTCTGGGCGGGGTGCCGTATGCATCGCTGGTGGCCACCATCCTATGTTTCTCCGGCGTGGCCCTGTTCTGTGGCTGCGGCCATGTGGCCCTCACCGGCACCCTCACCATCCTGGAGAACCACTTCTCCAAAGTCACCTCTGACCACGCCATGCTGACCGACGTGTGAGTGACTGCACCTGGCCCCATGAGTAGGGCTAGGAGTCCTTGACCCTAACCTGGCCATGAAAAACAATGTTCCCTAGTTATATCCTATAAGCTATAAGTAAGGCCTGGCTAACTGTAAGTATCCTACTGAATGGCCAGAGTAGAGCATTAGTAAGATACAACTGGTCCCACCCCACCCCAAACCCCATACATGTCGATCCAGGCAGTAGTAGTGGCTACAACGATATCTTGAAAAAATTAACTAATCTACCAGTTATACACTACTGTTCAAAAGTTTGGGTTCACTTAGAAATGTCCTTGTTTTTGAAAGATAAGCAGATTTTTTGTCCGTTAAAATAACATCAAATTGATCAGAAATACAGTGAAGACATTGTTAATGTTGTAAATGACTATTGTAGCTGGAAACTGATAATTTTTTATGGAATATCTACATAGGCATACAGAGGCCCATTATCAGCAACCATCACTCCTGTGTTCCAATGGCACGCTGTGTTAGCTAATCCAAGTTTAATGATCATTAGAAAACCCTTTGCAATTATGTTAGCACAGCTGATAATAAAATCCTTTGTTTCTGGCCATTTTGAGCCTGTAATCGAACCCACAATTGTTGATGCTCCAGATACTCAACTAGTCTAAAGAAGGCCAGTTTTATTGTTTCTTTAATCAGCACAACAGTTTTCAGTTGTGCTAACATAATTGCAAAAGGGTTTTCTAATGATCAATTAGCCTTTTAAAATTATTAACACAGGAGTGATGGTTTGTTTACCTTTATTATGTTTACCTTTATTTAACTAGGCAAGTAAGTTAAGAACAAATTCTTATTCTCAATAACGGCCTAGGAACAGTGGGTTAACAGATTTTTACCTTGTCAGCTCGGGGATTCAATCTTGCAACCTTTTGGTTACTAGTCCAGCGCTCTAACCACTAGGCTACCTGTCGCCCCGTGCCTATGTAGATATTCCATAAAAAAATCTGCCATTTCCAGCTACAATAGTCATTTACAACATTAACAATATCTACACTGTAAAAATGTTGCTTTTCTTTCAAAAACAAGGACATTACTAAGTGACCCCAAACTTTTGAGCTGTTGTGTGTGTATATACTATATATGTATATATATACACACACACAACATTCTATTGGTTGCAATAATTTTGGGGGGAATCCGGCGTCATTTTTTACTGTATCAGTTCATAGACCATGTGCCATAGAATCAGTAAAACTTTTGAACAGTAGTGTATATATATATCAACCCTTAGTGAGCTGAGCCTCCTAGCATAGATAAGCCCTATCAATGAATTACAGGTACTTTTATATAGATATCCTTTCTTCAATGAGCCTCATCACGTCAGCTATTTTGATCAGATAATAACCTGTGCTTGCACCTTACCCCAGATGAGGCCTCTTTAAGATCCATCAGTCTACAGCAAGAGAGGAGAAACATAGAGGAGAGAGAGGAGAGGAAGGACAAGTGTTTTGTTATGGGGTTTTAAGGGGAGTCTCAGTTTAATTCAAATTTTAAAGTCACGTGTACTTAAGTGATAATGCCAGAGAAGCCGGTGTTTGGAAGACATATTGGCACGGGTGTTGTTAGGCCCAAGACGAAGGTTTGATGTCATTCTATTTGCTCCGGTCCAGCCATCATTATGAGCCGTTCTTCCCTCAAAAGCCTCCACTGGTGTGTATAAAGATAACGAGAGCTTTTAGTGGCTGAGAGCCAACACGTTAGTGTGGTAAATATTAGAATAACAAACTACCCATGCCAGTCTCTCTTGGCTAAGAACTGAGGAGAGACTGACTGCATCACTTCTTCTTTTTATAAGAAACATTCATGTGTTGAAAATTCCAAATTGTTTGCATAGTCAACCTACGCACAGCTCTGAGACACACACACTTACCCCATCAGACATGCCACCAGGGGTCTTTTCACAGTCCCAAAATCCAGAACAAATTCAAGAAAGCGTACAGTATAATATAGCGCCATTATTGCATGGAACTATGTTCCATCTCAAACCGTGCCAATGTATCCTCCAAACACCATCTTTGAGGGCATTATCACTTTTATACAACAGGTTACCAACCTATTCAAATAATGATTGACATATTTTCATTAAAAACTTTATTTTGGTTAAGTTATTCATACTACTTCATCCTTCTACAAGATATAGTCCCGACACAAATCTAGGGTTGCTAGAGTCGTTCAGTCTTTTTGTTCTGTATCTATGGACACGACTCATTTGTTCAGTCTTTTTGTTCTGTGTCTATGGACGCAACCCAGTCGTTCGTTCTAAATGTTCCATTGCCATACTGGCTGTCAACGTTCTTATCCGTTGCTAGCCAACTACGGCTAACTTACAGTCACGTCAAAAAGTGCAGCCAGAATAACAGCAAAGTAGCTGCATTTGCATTTGTTTAAGCTGTTTTCTAATGATAATTATTTGGATACATCCATAACAATGAGCTAATGAGGTGCGATTTGGCCTGGCATAGAAAATGTGCTCTCTCATCAGGACACTGTGGTTCAGAGGAGCTCGCCAACAACACAGCTACAGTAACACAATCACTTCAAACTGTAAAAGACTGCATATTAGCTGTGTTTCCTTTTACCTTTTTTCAATTGAACGGGTGATTGGTCTCTCAGCAGACATGCATGCGTCTGTTTACATTTCATCCACCAAAGTGGATAATGGTTTAAATCTTTTTTTTACTCAATGACAGAATGAATGGTATACGTTGCAGTTTTATAACCCGAGCTGAATCTAAACGTATAAGCTAGTCTAATACAACCTGTCACTTTACAGTTTCTCCTCTGGCCTCATGTTGGAGGCTGAAACATAACATAGTCATATTGGATTATCCTTAATGGAAACTATTCATGAATAGGACACAGAGAGGGTTTATGTGGGATTTGCTCCTATACAGAATACAGCTGATGCAGTACGTCATCTATGGCATCGCCTCCTTCTTCTTCCTCTACGGAATCATCCTGCTGGCCGAGGGCTTCTACACCACCAGCGCTGTCAAGGAGCTGCACAGCGAGTTCAAGACCACCATCTGCGGACGCTGTATTAGTGGCATGGTACGTCACTATCAGCACCACTGGACTGTGTTAACCTTGCACTGAACTTACACCAAACAACGAACTCACTGCACTCTTGATCAGACCAAATTTCGTGCAACAAGCTAGTCATTTTTTTATGTACTCATCCCGAACCACATTGACACCTGAGTTCTGTTTGGATGTGATCAATCAAACAAGCTGATGACATAACGACGACGTCTGAGCAAATACTCTTCGCAAACGGGCACAAAAGCATGTCCTCCCTTTTAGGCCTACCGGTCAAATAGACACAAACAACAGCTATGAAAATACTAGTTATGATCCAGTTCTTCCTAATGTCAATATGATGCTGTGTGTTTGTACGTGTGTCTTCTCAGTTTGTGTTCCTGACCTACATCCTGGGTATCGCCTGGCTGGGTGTGTTTGGTTTCTCCGCCGTGCCCGTCTTCCTCTTCTACAACATGTGGTCCACCTGCACCGCCATGAGGTCACCTGTGGCTAACCTCACCAACGTGGACACCATCTGTGTCGACGTCCGTCAGTACGGTAAGGGAAAACCGGAGTTACAGCCAGGGTCATCTTCATTAGGCACCATGTGAAAGAAAACAGACTGAAACTGGGAGGGACTACCTGAACTTTTCCAATAAGAAATGCTTGTTTTGGCTTCCCGTTGCAAGATTTTCTCTACTCTGTGCCCTAATGAATATGACCAAATCCATCCAAGGTCCCTTCTACCCATAACACAGAGCAGGTGTTTCCAATACTTTATGTGTACAGTAGCCTGTTGAGGCTGTGGATCACAGATTTCTATTTGTGTGTATCACAGGAGGTGGGTGGCACCTTAATTGGGGAGGATGGGCTAGTGTTAATGGCTGGAGGGGAATTTGTGGAATGGTATCAAATACATCGAACACACGGTTTGATGTCATTCTATTTGCTCTGTTCCAGTCATCATTATGAGCCGTTCTTCCTTCCGAAGCCTCCACTGGTGTGTATAAAGATAACGAGAGCTTTTAGTGGCTGAGAGCCAACACGTTAGTGTGGTAAATATTAGAATAACAAACTACCCATGCCAGTCTCTCTTGGCTAAGAACTGAGGAGAGACTGACTGCATCACTTCTTCTTTTTATAAGAAACATTCATGTGTTGAAAATTCCAAATTGTTTGCATAGTCAACTTACACACAGCTCTGACACACACACTTACCCCATCAGACATGCCACCAGGGGTCTTTTCACAGTCCCCAAATCCAGAACAAATTCAAGAAAGCGTACAGTATTATATAGAGCCATTACAGATAAAGCAACACCTCACGGCACAACGCCTCTCCCCCATTTGACCTAGATAGTTTGTGTGTATGCATCGATATGTAGGCTACATGTGCCATTTTTAAACGTATGTAGTTCTGTCCTTGAGCTGTTCTTCAATTCAATTCAATTTGCTTTATTGGCATGACGTAACAATGTACATATTGCCAAAGCTTACTTGGGATATTTACAATATGAAAATAATAACAATCAAAATTGTCAACAGGACAACAGTAACAACAATAACCAAGGGCCAAAATAACCACACATTGAACAATAACACTAAGCATACAGTAGAGGACATGTGCAGGTTGATTGGTCTGTCAGACACTGTCCCTCATCTTATGGCAGGCAGCAATGTAGTGCACTGCCAACCCACAGCTTTCTGCTTCCTCCCCCAACAGGATGGGTAGCCTATTCTCATCAGAGAGGTCTTTGAAACTTTGAATAAGGGTTTCAAATTTGGGGAAATGACACTCTCTAATTGTTTTATATTTTTGACATTTTGTCAGGAAATGCAGCTCTGTCTCAGGTTCTGCTGTTGTGCAGTGGTTGCACAGCCTTTCCTCTACAGGGCGCCAGGTTTTCCTGTGTCTACCCTTCTCAATGGCAAGGCTGTGCTCACTGAGCCTGTACTTTGTCAAGGTTTTTCTAAGGTTTTGATCAGTAACCATGGTCAAATAGTTTGCCATGGTGTACTGTCGATTTAGGGCCAGATAGCACTGCATTTTGCTTTGTGCTTGTGCTTGTGTTTCCCAATGAGAAATTTAGTTTTGTTTTAATTGTGATGTAATTTGTTTTATTCTGATTGATTGGATGTTCTGTTCTTGTTCATTAATGTTCTGTGTTATGTCATGTTTCATGTTTTGTGTGGAACCCAGGAAGAGAAGCTGCTGCTTTCACAACAGCTAATGGGATTCATAATAAAATACCAAATACCTCTTGTGGCATCTTTTCTCTGGCTCGATATCCTCCGTCTCCTCTCAGGCCAGGTTTTATAGCAGCAATAAGACATTATAACAGCCTGAAATGTTCAGTGTGTCACATTGTACAGGTTTAATACACTCCACTCTACAATCATGACATTTTAATGGAGATTTAATCTAAGTTATAACCAGTCTGTAAATTCTAATGTGATATGTGACTATGGCCAAATAAGGATGTTTCTCTGGTTCCTTTACTGCGTATGTATATGAATTATATGAATACTGATGACATGATGTGAGGAATTTGCTGTGTCAATATTAACCTTTGAATTGAACGACTGTCTGCAGGTATCATCCCCTGGAACGCCACACCAGGCAAGGCTTGTGGGTCCACACTTGGAGACATCTGTAATACCAGTGAGGTAAGGCTTCTCTCCTCCCATCCTCGGTCATTCATTCACCAGTTACATACTGTACTGTCTATTATGTGGGTGTCATTACTTTGAGATGCCTGCTCACAATAACAGTGCAAGGGCCACAGAAAAACATACATTTGTATTCACAATGAGTTACTGAACTATGGTACTGTGTTCAATCACATGAATGTCTTTTTCAGTTCTACCTGTCCTACCACCTGTACATCATAGCATGTGCTGGAGCCGGGGCCACTGTCATTGCTCTGGTAAGCTCACCTCTCTCTCCTCTCATCCTCTCTTTCAGTCCATTCTTGCAGTTTGTATCTGACTGTAGATCATGAATCCAGTGCTCCTCTCCTCATTTCCCATATGGTTTATGTAACCTCTGACTGTAAGGTAGAATACCCATAGACTTTTCCACAACTCCGGTCCCATTCTCTGTAAACCATCTGCTTAGACGCCCCGGGCCCCAGTCTTAATATAGGAAAGTGGAAACAGGGTGGACGTTTGTCCTGGATCGGGACACGTGGCTATGTTTATACAATATAAAGGAGAATCTCTGTGAGGATATTACCATGTGTAGACTACATCAGAGTTCTTTGAACTAAGGGCGCCCCATTTCCGAAGAGTATAGAGTCCCGTCTTGGGTGTTTTGAAAACAATGAGTATGATAGAAGAGGGAAATTCTCTGTCAAGGCCATGCAGCCCGTTTTCCTCTCTGATAGCTTCCAAAGAGTGTTTCATGAGGTTCCACCTAACTCGCATCTATAGGTGACAAACAGGAATATTTTACTAATACTTGTGGGTTTTTTTACAAGTAAAAAGTTGAAACATCAGTTGTTGCCAATATGGCTGCCATGCACATGCATGTTCCTGGGGAGTTCTCTTACCACCTGTATTCTGTTCTCTTTCACCAGCTGATCTACATGATGGCTACCACTTATAACTTTGCCGTTTTGAAGTTTAAGAGTCGAGAAGACTGCTGCACAAAGTTTTAACTGGTGTTCAGAGACACAGCACAGTCTATGACACTGCTCTGAGTAGACAGCAGCGACTTACTACATGGACTAAAAATAGACAGCAACATATCTCCATTAGTCTTCACCTAAAGTGTAAATAGCTGATTGTATACATCCTTTAGCATGTGCTATCCAGAGATAGGTCTGCCTGAAGGACCAACGGTACCTGAAGAGAATTGTCTTAAGAATGGGGTGGTGTAAAGTTGACAGGGTTATGCTTTTCTCCATATCTTGTTAAAATCTGATTAGGACAATAAATCAGTAATAACTCCCTTAAATGAATAGCACTCTGGCTAATAAACAGTAGGCTTGGAAGAGAAAAGCAAAAAACACAATCTGAGAACAGTGCTGTATTATGAAGGAGTTCTCAGTCCGTTGCCATGACTACCGTGCTTAAATTTGGGGTGGAAAAAGTAGTTGTTTTTTTGCTAATGTTCAATTTGTCAGAAGACCAGCCAGGCTTGGAAAAGTGCCTTTTTCCCCCAATTCATGTTTTAGGTTTGATCATGTGTACTTTTTCATGGTGCAAGACACGTTGTGTTACACAGTGAATTGTCAGTATTACAAGCTTCGGTTGCAAACTAGTTCCTCAGTCGTATATAGACACAGACAGCTTTCATCTGTAAGAGGACGCAGACAAGATGAACAGCATTTCAAAAAAATAACTGCACATATAACTAGTATTGTGAAAGGGTAATCCCAGTACCAGGGGTATATTTTCAATCAAGGTATATAGCCTCAGTTTATGACTTCATATATTTTATAAAGGAAGTTTTCTTATTTTAGAAGAGTAATGTAATTGCTATGTGACCTGATGCCTTCATAGCTTCAGCTGATAGTTTTGTTTTGTTTCATCCTTGTCTTTGACTCATCCAGAAACTGCCATTAAATTGTTTAAAGAGCCACTGTTGTTTTTTTTAACACTGAGCCTGCATGCTTACTTTAGTTTATTTGGATTCCTTAATCTGTTTATGATTACTTATATTCCATATTTCCATAAGTATTTAATTATTTCCTAAGATTTTTTGAAGACTGTAGTTATTATTTTTCTCTTTCTATACAAAATAAACAATCTTTGTGTACAAAATATCCCCATTGGTTTATATTTCTTCTCAAATGAAAAAAGGGACACTAACTCAGAACAGTACCAGTGACAGAAAACCAGAAGATAGTGGCTGTTCCATCTCACAGCACAATCTAATGCCCCTCTAACCTTTACTGGCCACCTTCATCATCAAGCTTACACGCAAAACCTCAAACCCCACTGCCCTTCCTCCCCCTCTCCCCTTTCTAAATATCTCTTCTGTAGTATTCTGTAGTCTAATAATAATCATGTTAGTAATGTGGAGGATAATGACATTACTTTGCAGGTGTGTCTGTTGTCCGCTTAACATTGTGTGTTCAGTGTGTGTGAGTGTGTGGGTGTGTGGGTGTGACGTAGCTCTGCCTCATGTAGCCTGCTTTGCATCTTCCCATGCTCACTGGCCATCCACCTCGGCCCTTCTCTTCCAGATCCACTTCCTCATGATTCTGTCAGCTAACTGGGCCTACCTAAAGGATGCCAGTCGCATGCATGCCTACCAAGACATCAAACTGAAGGAAGAGCAGGAGCTGCACGACATCACGTCTCGCTCAAAGGAATGCCTCAATTCCTACACATGAGGATTCCGCCCTAGTCCGCCCTCACACCTCTGTGGTCACTCACACACACACACACACACACATCACACACATCACACACACACACACATCACACACACCCAGGCCATCTCAGGTGGTCTGACCAAGAGAACACTCTTCTCCCATAACCTGCCAGCTGCCCTGATTCAGTACTAACGCGGCTCCTAACAAACTAATGCATCAATGTCGCTTTATACAACTAACTGATCAAGATGTCTGTTTCAGCACCTCTGTTTTGTGTTTCGTGTGTGAACATACTTTTGTTTTTATTTTTCTAATTCTTATAGGAATTGTTTTGTAGCTATTATTATTTTTCTTATATTTGTATTTTTTTTCTAACCAGTGATTGATTGCTGGTGAACTTGAAACATTGCACTATTCTAAAACATGAAGGAAATAAATAGTGAAGCTTGTTTTAGAGTGTTCTGTTATGATTCTGGTCTGACTGCCGGCCATTATGAATAAGGAAGAGCAGGAAGTTCTTGTCAGCGAGAAGAGAATCCTTTTTTTTTATTTTTTTTTATGCAGTTTTGATTACACCTTATAGCACAACATGAAACGCCTTACAACATCACAGATATAGAAAAGTGGTGCAATGTACTGTTACTAATTGCAAACAAGTTTGTTTCTCCTGGCTCTGAATGAAGAGCATATGAAGAGGAGGAATGTGAAGGCAAAACAACACTCTGTTGTGCGACAGAACATCCATGTGTTGGTTGGCTTCTTCAACAAAGTGTTTACGTTACCTCTCTGGCCATTTCAAACTGTCAGACTTTTCTCTTGCTAGTAGTTTGAGTTGAAATAGGTATGATCATTCTGATTCTAGAATTTCACAAGTTACATTCATCACATACATTCCAACTAAAATGTTAATGTTTTAATTGAAAGGGTAATAATGATGTAAAATCCTAATTCCCTAAAAGAGGAACTACCTCATGCCTACGCAGGTATACTTACTGAACATGCACAGAGATAACCACTTGTCCATGTAACTGTAACCAAACCCGTGGTGGTTGGGGGGTTTCATTTTAGTCCTTTTAGGAGGAATCCTTTACAATTTTAGTCCTTAAACTTTTAGTCCTTACACCTTTAGTCCTTAAACCTTTAGTCCTTAAACTTTTAGTCCTTAAACTTTTAGTCCTTACACCTTTAGTCCTTAAACCTTTAGTCCTTAAACTTTTAGTCCTTAAACTTTTAGTCCTTAAAACCTTTAGTCCTTAAACGTTTAGTCCTTACACCCTTAGTCCTTAAACCTTTAGTCCTTAAACTTTTAGTCCTTACACCTTTAGTCCTTAAACTTTTAGTCCTTAAACTTGTAGTCCTTACACCTTTAGTCCTTAAACCTTTAGTCCTTACACATTTAGTCCTTAAACTTTTAGTCCTTAAACTTTTAGTCCTTAAACCTTTAGTCCTTAAACTTTTAGTCCTTAAACTTTTAGTCCTTACACCTTTAGTCCTTACACTATTAGTTTATTATTTTTTATTTATTTTACTCTGGCAAGTGAATGGTGCCAATAAGAATTCTACAGTTAGACTGACCAAAATATTTCATCTTAATACATGGCCAATGTGTGAAGCCATGGTTAATAATTAGTATTGTTTTAGTTTTTCAAATGCAGCATTTTTATAGACAGTCTACGTATAATTTAAAATGTAATGATTCATGTCTTTGTGAGATGAAAAATAAGGTCAAATTTGACTATTAAAGATGAGGATGGTGTACTACCCTGTTGCACAAGAAGGGCTTGTATGTCCAAAGTATTGTTGGGATTAATAAATGCTTCTTATTGTATAGCATATGATCTTCCACAGTTCATTCCAAATTCCCATGTGTGACTTGAAATTCCCATTTGGATTGTCAAATGTTTATCCCTTTAACTACAAGATACAATATGCTTACATGTTTCTTGGTTGAGAGAACTGGGGGGCCTGAAACAAAATGTTATGTGCTGTGCTTTGTTACCATGACAGACCTTATGATTTAGACAGTGCAAGACAGATGTGTGAACGTTAACCGTTCTACATTTGAGCTGAGATAACTCTGTGTTAGGGTGTTGAGCTACAAAGACAGTGCTTGGATGTGTACAATGTAAAGATGTTACACGTCAGGATTATTTTGGGTGATGTTTCAGTCTTGTTTTTTATTGAAGATATAACCACTTAAAGAAGAAGAAGCAAAAAACTGTTTCTTAATCTCTTGAATTGTATTTCAGTATTGTTTTTTTTAAACGTGCAATTGTTAAAATACTGACATAATTATTGATGCAATCTTTATCTGTTATTTAGAGGAGACTTACAGGAATATTGGTGTTTATTTATTAGTGCATTAAGGAGAAACTGTTTCTGCAGTGATACAGGTGAGGTGTAGTCATTTGTACTGACAACTATGGTAGGCAGTGTTTGCCGGTGGTTTCCAGAGAACAATTTAGTCCAGGGTATGTCCACTCTATGGCATTGTTGTCCACGGTGTTTCTTAGTTCTGAAGTATATAATTCCTCTATAGTATTTTCTATTAGTGTCAAGGTCTTCCTTGGGAATTTATTTCAGGTGATACTCGTCACAGTATTCTGAATATTGATCATCACTTCCTCACCCTACGATTGAAAATGCCAATCTGACCATGAATGGAATACAGTTCGGCCAAAGTTTATAAGCCACTGTATGTCTTAATTGTTTTGTAAACAAAGCGGTCTCTGAAATATTGTACAACAGACTCAAAAGGTTTGTAGTGGTCTGCAGAAATATGACTATGATGTGAATTGAATGACATAACGTCCCATCATACAGTGCTTCCTGTGTATAAAGTACCAAAATAGAATAGTAATCAAAATGGCTACCGATCAAACACGAGGAGGACACCAATCAAACGTCCTGTCCGGCTGGGATCCCCTTTGACATTTCTCTCTCTAATTGTTTTTATGAAAATAAAAAAGACAAATATGTACGTCTCAATTATGTATTGCATTTATTTTCTATGTCAATGGGCATAAAACCTAACGTCATGGTACACACACACACACACACACACACACACACACACACACACACACACACACACACACACACACACACACACACACAAACACCAACGGTTCTTCAACTTGTGTGTGTCACACCTGTACACGCTGACTCCGTCTTTGCTCCATGCCCATCTTCATGTTCTTCTGGAGAGGATCTTTGTCGAGGATGGGTCCTTCTCCTCTTCAGGCTCCTCTGCCTCCTTCTGTTCTGGGAGGGGGCAGTGAGGCCTACTCCTCAGGGCCTGTAGTGTCCAGGAGTAGCTCTGGAATGTGCTGGGCAAGGGAGGGAGAGAGCGAGCGAGGGAGAGCGAGGGAGAGCGAGAGAGCGAGAGACACACAAAATGAGGCTCTTCATGCTCTGGTCATAAATCAGTGAGGGTAGGAGGACACAGCATACATCATCAGACAGGATGACCAACACAGAATACATCATCAGACAGGATGACCAACACAGAATACATCATCAGACAGGATAACCAACACAGAATACATAATCAGACAGGATGACCAACACAGTATACATCATCAGACAGGATGACCAACACAGAATACATCATCAGACAGGATGACCAACACAGAATACATCATCAGACAGGATAACCAACACAGAATACATAATCAGACAGGATGACCAACACAGAATACATTGTCAGACAGGATGACCACCACAGAATACATCAGACAGGATGGCCAACACAGAATACATCATCAGACAGGATGACCAACACAGCATACATCATCAGACAGGATGACCAACACAGCATACATCATCAGACAGGATGACCAACACAGTATACATCATCAGACAGGATGACCAACACAGCATACATCATCAGACAGGATGACCAACACAGAATACATCATCAGACAGGATGAACAGCACAGAATACATCGTCAGACAGGATGATCAACACAGCATACATCATCAGACAGGATGACCAACACAGAATACATCATCAGACAGGATGACCAACACAGAATACATCATCAGCTGCCATTCATCCTTACCATTGTGCAGGGCCAGTGAAGGCCACTCTGGAGGCCAGTCACACAGCCATTAAAAAACAGATATTTGAAAACAGCCAGAAGTGATTTAGTAGTATGTGTTGTTGTTACAGTGATTTATTGACACAACCTGTGTACATTTATGGAAAGCATAAGATCTGACTTATTCCTGATAAAGGCCACTTGATATTTAAAAACAGATATTACTATATAGTATGTATTACTAGATTCATTACTAGATGTATTACTATATAGCATTTATTACTAGATTCATTACTAGATGTATTACTATATAGCATTTATTACTAGATTCATTACTAGATGTATTACTATATAGTATTTATTACTAGATTCATTACTAGATGTATTACTATATAGCATTTATTACTAGATTCATTACTAGATGTATTACTATATAGTATTTATTACTAGATTCATTACTAGATGTATTACTATATAGCATTTATTACTAGATTCATTACTATATAGTATTTATTACTAGATTCATTACTAGATGTATTACTATATAGCATGTATTACTAGATTCATTACTAGATGTATTACTATATAGTATTTATTACTAGATTCATTACTATATAGTATTTATTACTAGATGTATTACTATATAGCATTTATTACTAGATTCATTACTAGATGTATTACTATACAGTATTTATTACTAGATTCATTACTAGATGTATTACTATTTAGCATTTATTACTAGATTCATTACTAGATTCATTACTATATAGTATTTATTACTAGATTCATTGCTAGATTCATTACTATATAGTATTTATTACTAGATTAATTACTAGATGTATTACTTTATAGTATTTATTACTAGATTCATTACTATATAGTATTTATTACTTGATGCATTACTAGATGTATTACTATATAGTATTTATTACTAGATTCATTACTAGATGTATTACTATATAGTATTTATTACTAGATTGATTACTAGATTCATTACTATATAGTATTTATTACTAGATTCATTACTAGATGTATTACTATATAGTATTTATTACTAGATTCATTACTAATGTATTACTATATAACATTTATTAGTATATGTCTAGCGGTCATTGTTTTTTTTTCTTGTTAATAATTTCTTTACAACACATACAACATATCACGCTAACCAAATAACACACACAACACTATTGTAAACACATACAACATATCACACTAACCAAATAACACACACAACACTATTGTAAACACATACAACATATCACACTAACCTAATAACACACACAACACTATTGTAAACACATACAACATATCACACTAACCAAATAACACACACAACACTATTGTAAACACATACAACATATCACACTAACCAAATAACACACACAACACTATTGTAAACACATACAACATATCACACTAACCAAACAACAACACAAAATACATCACATGTAAACACATACAACATATCACGCTAACCAAACAACAACACAAAATACACCACATGTAAACACATAAACATTTATTTTTATTTTTTATATATATATATATATATTTCTTTATTACTTGCCACCCCTCCCCTAATTGGAGTAAATTTGTGAATAATAACGCTTAGGCCTCTACTTGTACATACTATTTACATTTTTTTTTCCTTTTCTTTGCATATCACAATTTCACAATTTGCATATATGGGAGGGCTGCAACTACATTTCAAGAACAAGAAATAAATAGGTAATTAATATGATGAAATGTCTAGCAGTCATTCTAAACAGGAGCCACAGTAAAAGTATGGGAATAAATGCAAAAATTGGGGTTAGGGGGAACATTTGGTATGGGCAGACAGATGGCACGCTGTATGTACTGTACCCTCTGTTGGTTGGCACTGATTCAGCACTGAGCTCTTATAACCTGTTACAGCTAGGGTCCCATTTTCTGAATTTTCGCCTGTCTGACGTGCCCAAAGTTAAATGCCTGCCACGCAGGGCCAGAAACTAGGATATTCACATAATTAGTACTATTGGATAGGAAACACTCTGAAGTGTCTAAAACCATTAAGATATAGTCTGTGGGTATAACAGAACAGATATAGCAGGCAAAAACCTGAGAAGTTTCTGTCCGGAATTCCTTTTTCTTTTGCCCTCCACTCACTTTGAAGGCCTGGTAATAGAAGTCAATGGGGAATAGGACACAGGTTGCAGTACCTATGGCTTCCACTGGATGTCAACAGTCTCTGGAAAGTGTCTGGAGGAAATAGCCCTGAGGAGATCCTTATAGAAGAAGAAAGACTACAGGAAGGCAAAAAGGTAAACAACCGTGCACGAGAACGCGCCCAGCTTTCTTTTCCTTTTATAACGTTTCAGTTACCATCCGTGTAAAATATGATCGCTGTTATTCATAAAAGGATACATAAAGATGCATTATTAATGATATTTGATTTGTTTGTGAAAAGATGAGAGGTATATTCAGTCTTCCCAACCTGGTGCAGGTCTACAATTTCGCTCTGAACGCGTTTTCTTCACTGTACAACGGGCGAGTAGACTGACAATGCTTGGTGGAGTAGCTGAACATAACGTGCCAACCAAACGGAGATTTATGGATATAATTAATTACTTTTTCTAACAAAAGCCATGGATTCTCTTGTTTGGACACAGAAGTTCTTTGAAAGGTAAGCGATTTATATTAGCTGTGATATGGACATTTTAAAAACCGAGCTGGATATGAATTTATGCTAATGTGGAAAATATGTGAGGTACTAGCCTCAAACAATCAAATGTGCTGCTTTCGACGTAAAGCCTTTTTGAAATCAATCAATCAATCAATCAAATTTTATTTGTCACATACACATGGTTAGCAGATGTTAATGCGAGTGTAGCGAAATGCTTGTGCTTCTAGTTCCGACCATGCAGTAGTATCTAACAAGTAATCTAACAAATTCACAACAACTACCTTATACGCACAAGAGTAAAGGAATGAATACGAGTATGTACATATAAATATATGGATGAGCGATGGCTGACCGGCATAGGCAAGATGCAGTAGATGGTATGGAGTACAGTATATACACATATATATATGAGATGAGTAATGTAGGATATGTAAACATTATATAAATGGCATTGTTTAAAGTGGTTAGTGATACATTATTTCATCCAGTTATAATTATTAAAGTGGCTAGAGATTTGGGTCGATGGCCGAACGGCATAGGCAAGATACAGTAGATGGTTTAGAGTACAGTGTATACATTTGATATGAGTATGTCGGATACGTAAACATTATATACAAAATTGTTTAAAGTGGCTAGTGATACATTTGTTACATCCAATTCCTATGTTTAAAGTGGCTAGAGATTTAAGTCAGTATGTTGGCAGCAGCCACTCAATGTTAGTGATGGCTGTTTAACAGTCTGATGGCCTTGAGGTAGAAGCTGTTTTTCAGTCTCTTGGTCCCAGCTTTGATGCACCTGTACTGACCTCGCCTTCTGGATGATAGCGGGGTGAACAGGCAGTGGCTCGGGTGGTTGTTGTCCTTGATGATCTTTTTGGCCTTCCTGTGACATCGGGTGGTGTGGGTGTCCTGGAGGGCAGGTAGGTTTCCCCCGGTGATGCGCTGTGCAGTCCTCACTACCCTCTGGAGAGCCTTACGGTTGTGGGCAGAGCAGTTGCCGTACCAGGCGGTGATACAGCCCGACAGGATGCTCTCGATAGTGCATCTGTAAAAGTTTGTGAGTGATTTTGGTGACAAGCCGAATTTCTTCAGCCTCCTGAGGTTGAAGAGGCGCTGTTGCGCCTTCTTCACCACGCTGTCTGTGTGGGTGGACCAATTCAGTTTGTCCGTGATGTGTACACCGAGGAACTTAAAACATTCCACCCTCTCCACTACTGTCCCCTCGATGTGGATAGGGGGGTGCTCCCTCTCCTGTTTCCTGAAGTCCACGATCATCTCCTTTGTTTTGCTGACATTAAGTGAGAGGTTATTTTCCTGACACCACACTCCGAGGGCCCTCACCTCCTCTCTGTAGGCCGTCTCGTCGTTGTTGGTAATCAAGCCTACCACTGTAGTGTCGTCAAACTTGATGATTGAGTTGGATGCGTGCTTGGCCACGCAGTCATGGGTAAACAGGGAGTACAGGAGAGGGCTGAGAACGCACCCTTGTGGGGCCCCAGTGTTGAGGATCAGCGGAGTGGAGATGTTGTTTCCTACCCTCACCACCTGGGACCGGCCCGTCAGGAAGTCCAGGATCCAGTTGCACAGGGCTGAGTCGAGACCCAGGGTCTCGAGCTTAATGACGAGCTTGGAGGGAACTATGGTGTTAAATGCTGAGCTGTAGTCGATGAACAGCATTCTTACATAAGTATTCCTCTTGTCCAGATGGGTTAGGGCAGTATGCAGTGTGATTGCGATTGCGTCGTCTGTGGACCTATTGGGACGGTAAGCAAATTGGAGTGGGTCCAGGGTGTCTGGCAGGATGGAGGTGATATGATCCTTGACTAATCTCTCAAAGCACTTCATGATGACAGAAGTGAGTGCTACGGGCGATAGTCATTTAGCTCAGTCACCTTAGCTTTCTTGGGAACAGGAACAATGGTGGCCCTCTTGAAGCATGTGGGAACAGCAGACTGGGATAGGGACTGATTGAATATGTCCGTGAACACACCAGCCAGCTGGTCTGCGCATGCTCTGAGGACACTGCCAGGGATGCCATCTGGGCCGGCAGCCTTGCGAGGGTTAACACATTTAAATGTTTTTCTCACATTGGCTGCGGTGAAGGTGAGCCCGCAGGTTTTGGTAGCGGGCCGTGTCGGTGGCACTGCATTGTCCTCAAAGCGAGCAAAGAAGTTGTTTAGTTTGTCTGGGAGCAGGACATATTGGTCCGCGACGGGGCTGGTTTTCTTTTTGTAGTCCGTGATTGACTGTAGACCCTGCCACATTCCTCTTGTGTCTGAGCCGTTGAATTGTGACTCTACTTTGTCTCCATATTGACGCTTAGCTTGTTTGATTGCCTTGCGGAGGGAATAGCTACACTGTTTGTATTCAGTCATGTTTCCGGTAGCCTTACCCTGGTTAAAAGCAGTGGTTCGCGCTTTCAGTTTTGCGCGAATGCTGCCATCAATCCACGGTTTCTGGTTGGGGAAGGTTTTAATATTTGCTATGGGTACAACATCACCAATGCACTTGCTAATAAACTCGCTCACCGAATCAGCGTATACATCAATGTTGTTGTCAGATGCTATCCGGAACATATCCCAGTCCACGTGCTCAAGCAATCTTGCAGCATGGAATCAGATTGGTCGGACCAGCGTTGAACAGACCTGAGAACGGGCGTTTCCTGTTTTAGTTTCTGTTTGTAGGCTGGGAGCAACAAAATGGAGTCATGGTCAGACTTGCTGAAAGGAGGGCGGAGAATAGCCTTGTATGCATCACGGAAGTTGGAATAACAGTGGTCCAGGATTTTACCAGCCCGGGTGGCACATTCGATATGCTGGTAAAATTTCGGGAGCCTTGTTCTTAAATTAGCCTTATTAAAAAAATCCCCAGCCACAATAAATGCAGCCTCAGGATATGTGGTTTCCAGTTTACATAGAGTCCGATGAATTTCTTTCAGTGCCGTCGATGTATCAGCTTGAGGGGGGGATGTACACGGCTGTGATTATAATCGAGGAGAATTCTCTTGGTAGATAATGCGGTCTGCATTTGATTGTAATGAATTCTATGTCAGGTGAACAAAAGGACTTGAGTTCCTGTATGTTGTTATGATCACACCACGTCTCGTGAATCATAAGACACACACCCCCACCCTTCTTCTTACCAGAGAGATGTTTGTTTCTGTCGGCGCGATGCGTGGAGAAACCAGGTGGCTGTACCGACTCCGATAACGTGTCCTGAGTGAGCCATGTTTCCGTGAAGCAAAGAACGTTGCAGTCTCGGATGTCTCTCTGAAAGGCAACCCTCGATCGGATTTCGTCTACTTTGTTGTCAAGAGACTGTACATTGGCGATTAAAATACTCGGGAGAGGTGCACGATGCGCCCGTCGACGTAGCTTGACCAAAAGACCGGCGCGTTTCCCTCTTCTCCGGCGCCGCCGTTGCTTTGAGTAGCTATCCAGTCTATTGTTGTGTTTGGGTTAGCAAACCGAGAATCCTCTTTGGGAAAGTCGTATTCCTGGTCGTAATGTTGGTAAGTTGACGTTGCTCTTATATCCAATAGTTCCTCCCGGTTGTATGTAATAAAACTTAATATTTCCCAGGGTAATAATGTAAGAAGTAATACATAAAAAAACAAAATACTGCATGGTTTCCTGAGAACGTGAAGCGAGGCTGCCATCTCTGTCGGCGCCGGAAGTTCTAATCTCTGAATCTAATCTCGGAAGTTCTAAAATCTGACAACGCAGTGATATTGCCAAGAAGCAGAGATTTTGATGGCTATGCAACACTTGTATATCGAAGAATGTTAGATATTACGAATTTTTGAATTTTGAATTTGCCGTGTTATGTTTGCTCTGAAAACTATCCCGCTAGAGGGATCCGTGCGCAAAGATTAAGATGCCGGAATTTGCAAACACTCCCGCGTGGACTATGGATCAGTCAATCTGCTGCACCAGATACAGACAACCTTTGATGCATCTTGTATAATGAAATGCAATGCCACTGGTTAGCAACAATAACAAATACTCTAACAGCATTCCTGCAGTGCTGGAGGTGTTTGTTCCCACTGCCCTGCTCCCCTCTTCCAAGGCATGGTTACAATGTGCTCAGGAAACAAAGCATGCTGGGAGCACAGAGGGCTGTGTCATCTCTGATTTCTCCCATCCACAGCAGAGACACTACATGGACAAAGGTATGTGGACACCTGCTCATCAAACATCTCATTACAAAATCTAAATTAATATGAGTTGGTCCCCCCGCTTTGTTGCTATAACAGCCTCCACTCTTCTGGGAAGGCTTTCCACTAGATGTTGGAACATTGCTGCGGGGACTCGCTTACATTCAGCCACGAGCATTAGAGGCCGGGCACTAATGTGATTAGGCCTGGCTCGCAGTCAGCATTCCAATTCATCCCAAAGGTGTTTGATGGGGTTGAGGTCAGGGCTCTGTGCAGGCCAGTCAAGTTCTTCTACGCCAATCTCAACAAACCATTTCTGTACGGACTTTGCTTTGTGCTGAACAGGAAAGGGCCATCTCCAACTGTTGCCACAGAGTTGGAAGCACAGAATCGTCTAGAATGTCATTGTATGCTGTAGCGTTAAGATTTCTCTTCACTGGAACTAAGGAGCCTAGTTCAGGACAATGAAAAACAGCTCCAGAACATTATTCCTCCTCCACCAAACTTTACAGTTGGCACAGGTAGCGTTCTCCTGGCATCTGCCAAACCAAGACTCGTCCGTCGGACTGATTGATGGTGAAGCATGATTCGTCACTCCAGAGAACGTGTTTCCACTGCTCCAGAGTCCAATGGCTTTACACCTCTCCAACTGACGCTTGGCATTGTGATCTTATGCTTGTGTGCGGCGGCTCGGCCATGGAAACCCATTTCATGAAGCTCTCTGGCGAACAGTTCTTGTGCTGACGGTGCTTCCAGAGGCAGTTTGGAACTGGGTAGTGAGTGTTGCAACCGTGGACAGACGAATCTTATGCGCTACGTGCTTCAGCACTCGGCAGTCCCGTTCTGTCTACCACTTGTTGCTCCTAGACCTTTCCACTTCACAATAACAGCACTTACAGTTGACACGGACAGTGCCAGCAGGGCAACGGTGCTACGTTGAAAGTCACTGAGCTTTTGACTACGGGCCATTCTACTGATAATGTGTTTCTATGGAGATTGCATGGCTGCGTGCTTGATTTTATACACCTATCAGCAACGGGTGTGGCTAAAATAGACAAATCCAGTAATTTGAAGGGGTGTCCACATACTTTTGTATATATAGTGCATTAATAGACTGATTCTAGCATGGTCACCACGGGTTAAGGTGTCACTTCAATCACAATGCAGATGAATGCCTATGGTCAACAGAGCTTATATGGTGGAGTGTAATAATATGACTGGAAAGCTTTGCAGACATGTCAATCATATTTTAGTTTGTTTGGTTACAAGCAAAAATTTAAGCAGGAAGCACCAGTGACTCGGTCTATAAAAAAGTGGTCAGATGAAGCAGATGCTAAACTACAGGACTGTTTTTCTAGCACAGACTGGAATATGTTCCGGGATTCCTCCGATGGCATTCAGGAGTACACCGCATCAGTCACTGGCTTCATCAATAAGTGCATCGATGACGTCGTCCCCACAGTGACCGTACGTACATACCCCAAACAAAAGCAATGGATTACAGGCAGCATCTACACTGAGCTAAAGGCTAGAGCTGCCGCTTTCAAGGAAATCCCGCTATGCCCTCCGACGAACCATCAAACAGGCAAAGCGTCAATACAGGGCTAAGATAGAGTCGTACTACACCGGCTCTGACGCTCGTCGGATGTGGCAGGGCTTGCAAACCATTAAAGACTACAAAAGGGAAGCACAGCCGAGAGCTGCCCAGTGACACGAGCCTACCAGACGAGATAAACTACTTAGGCTGAGAGTGGGGAAGACTGAACTGGACAATATGATTTGATGTACCTGTAGCGGACTATAGACAAACAAACAAGAAAACAATGAGTAAGTATTCCCACTGAACTGAACAAATCAACTATTTTATTTGTCACATGCACCGAATACAACAGGTGTAGACCTTACCGTGAAATGCTTACTTACAAGCCCTTAAATAAAAAAATAAAAACTTCATTGTTGGTTAACTAGGCAAGACTGGAGTAAGTTAACAGTAAGATATTGTTATAATGTTTTCCAGTGGTGAACCCTGGTGCTACCAGCTTTGTGTCTCGTGTGGTGCTCCTGAGCTGAGGACAGCGAGGTGGGAAGAAATTGGAAGTTAAGTTCCGTGAAGACGCCACCTCTCCAACGGGTCAGGGCGAGGGGGGAGAAACACCTCTCAGGAGACAGCACAGGAAACTCCACAGACGATACCTCCTCAGCCCTTGAGGATGAGAGGAGGAGCAACTGTTAACTAGAGAATGCAGCAAACGACAGAAGATACAGCTTCAGCACTGTTACTGTCATATGCTGTTTCTAAAGACATGAAATTATCAAAGAGAGAAATATGAAGACGACAAGACATAGACTTAAACTACTGTATAATCATACAATGATATGGGCTGACTCAATTAATCAGACTATATGAATGGCAGGGTCTGACTCAATTAATCAGACATTATGAATGGGATATGGACTGACTCAATTAATCAGACTATATGAATGGTAGGGTCTGACTCAATTAATCAGACTATATGAATGGTAGGGTCTGACTCAATTAATCAGACTATATGAATGGTAGGGTCTGACTCAATCAGACTATATGAGTGGTAGGGTCTGACTCAATAATCAGACATTATGAATGGTAGTGGGTCGAGGGGGCAGCATGTGTGACACGATGGCGTGCACCGCCCTCTGCTGGTAGTTCCTTTAGGCTTCCTCCAGCGTCTCTCTGATTCTGGCCTTGGCCCCGGGCCACCAGCTCAGCTTCAGTGTCTGGAGAGCTGCTGCTCCCCCAGTCGGGCCTGCGCCCTTGAGAGGCCATCACACTTTCTTCGCACCTTCTAGCCCTTAGCACACCTCTGTCCACATAGATATCAGGAGGCAGTAGTTTATCAGGGCTGATCTCCAACACTGAGAGGACCACTAAGGAAGGGTTATATGCAGTGCATCATTCTACAGAGCTGCGCTGTGCAATCCCACACAACCCACAGATCACAGATCACACATCACACACAACATCACACAGAACCAAGAGGTTAAAGAAGAGGGAAAAAGAAGAGGAGAGAAAGAAGAGAAGATGAAGACCAAGACGATCAACCGGCAGAAGGACTTAGAGAAGATGAGGGCCAAGACGATCAACCACCATAAGGACTTAGAGAAGATGAGAACCAAGACGATCAACCGGCAGAAGGACTTAGAGAAGATGAGGACCAAGACGATCAACCAGCAGAAGGACTTAGAGAAGATGAGGGCCAAGACGATCAACCAGCAGAAAGACTTAGAGATGATGAGGACCAAGACGATCAACCACCATAAGGACTTAGAGAAGATGAGGACCAAGACGATCAACCACCATAAGGACTTAGAGAAGATGTTGGCCACTTGCACACACACACCTCCAACAGGTGGACACAGCCAACAAGGGGTTACAGAGAAGAAGACCCTTGAACAGGTGCAAGATGACCTGCAGGCTCCCAAATGGACCGTGACCCAGATATAAGGCCTCATGGCTTTACCATAACCATGAAGAAATAAACGTCAGAGCAGATGTGTGTTAAACAAAAGTCATCTCGCTACACTCCAAATTGTTTCCCACATTATCAGAGAAGCAGTGTCACTGACCTAACTCTGAAGCTGGGCCTTCAGCACCTGTCTGTGTCTGTCAGACTCCTCTTTCGACAGCATCCTGGCGCTCTCCAGCCTCCTCAGCTCTGTCTGCAGCGCCAGCTGCTCTGCCGACAGCCTGCCCAGATCTACAGGGAGACAATCGGATATGAGTCACAACATCCAGGCTAACAGCTTACATACTAAAGCATTACGGCACTCATTGTACAGCATATCCAGTTACCAATCTTACATTTTAAAACTACGGACAAGTAATAATGGATATAGGTTGGGTATTTTAGTTAAAAGTATTGTGACAATGCCCAAACAATATTAAGGGGTAGTTTTGATACAATCCAGTTCATCTCCTCAACTAGCTACAGGACATTGGTTTGACTGAGAAGTGCTGGGAGGTTTAGCACATGGTACTAGCCTAGCACGAGAGAGAGAGAGAGAGAGAGAGAGAGAGAGAGAGAGAGAGAGAGAGAGAGAGAGAGAGAGAGACAGAGAGAGAGAGAGAGAAAATTAGAAAGAGACTCAAGGATATCCCGTCCTCTCCTCTGACAGGAAGATCATTGTGTCCCTCAGAGAGGGGTGAAGCGTTGGCACTCCGCCTCCTCCCTCCACCCACTCAGTCCCTTGGCCCCTCCAACCCAACATCCCCCTGCTTTCACTTCCCAGAGCCATCTGTAAAGCCACAAACACTGCAACGATTCCCTGCATTGACAGTCAGCTGGGGCACATCCAAAAAGACCCAACCACAGTGCCAAGGCCAGTTGGGTGACTAGAATGAATTATTCACAGTGGCTATATAGTCATTTAAGTTTACAGTGAAAAGTTTTTCCATCCCCCGATAACATATACTGTATATTTTACAAAATACATAATGATGTTGTTTGGACATACATAGGTGGCCCGAAAAAACACTTAGGTGGCCCGTCCAAGACTTTTGTGTGCAGAAAAACCCTGAAGTAGCGACAGTGAAAAAATTAACTTTCCCGTTAGGCCACAGTTCCTCACCTACCCGTAGGCCCTGGTTCTCCTCTTGAGCCACCGTTCCTTGCCTACCCGTAGGCCCTGGTTCTCCTCTTGAGCCACCGTTCCTTGCCTACCCGTAGGCCCTGGTTCTCCTCCTGAGCCACCGTTCCTCACCTGCCCGTAGGCCCTGGTTCTCCTCCTGAGCAACCGTTCCTCACCTGCCCGTAGGCCCTGGTTCTCCTCCTGAGCCACCGTTCCTCACCCTGGTTCTCCTCCTGAGCCATCGTTCCTCGCCTGCTCTTAGGCAGGCCCTAGTTCTCATCCTGAGCCCCCTCCAGCTGTTTCTTCCGCAGCCTGAGCTGGGCCTGCTGCTCCACCCTCGCTCTCCTCAGGATGAAGTACATTCCAATGATGGTTTCCTGAAGTGTTACATCAAACTTCTTATACTTAGACTGTAACATGCAAATGAGCCACAATGTAATATTGCACGGCATATAGACTGTGGATTATGTGAATAGGCAACTGCTCTATTCAAGAAGCCATGCATCTGGACTGCTTGTTGCACAGCCTCTGTGATCAGTCCTCACGCATGTTATACTAATGCTAATTGACAGCTGGCTATACAATCTAAAAAATAAATAGCCTACTGTGTGGCTGTAGGGTTGTGAAGAGGTGAGAGAAGTCGTGAGAGTCAAACTTATTAACATTCAAAGTTACTAACATCCCTTTATTTTATCCTATACATTACTGAGACAGCAACAATTGGTCCGAACCAACAACAGAATCACAATAGCTTTTTATAAATTGAATAAGAAGGTGAAGAAATTGTCCTGATAAACTGGATCCGAGCACACAATACATCACAACAAACAAGACAAAGAGGATATGAATATTCATATTTTTTTCCCTACACAAGAGTGCCACCTTCTGGACGCAGAGCGGAATAGATATAATGAAACGATGTGCTGGGAGTGTGAAGTGAAGTGATATCAAACTGAAAGAGCGAGCAATTATTATCTAAAAAAAAAAAAAAAAAAGAAAAGTAAAAAAAACAAAGTACAGAACAGTCCAATTAGGCTAAATCTGGCATAATAATATTATAATACCTTGAAAGCACATTCTTCGTCTTTTGGTCATAAGTGTCCTCTATGGTATTAATGTGTCAGATTTAGCCCATTTGGACTGTTCTGTTTTTTAGAGATAATAATTGCAGCGCTCTTTCAGTTTGATATCACTTCACCTGTATTTTTGAAGGTCTTGTGGTCAACACACAGTCTGCGAGTAAGCTGCTAAACCAACCCTGATAAAGGACGACAATGACTTAGCATGAGGGTGGTAACATAACTTATTCTTTCTTTCCAAAAGCCTCCATCGTTAACTTCTGTTCTGCTTCTCTATTTCGCACGGTTTCTATTTCTTTCAACACAGCTCGTCTCCGAATATACATGTCCTTTTCCTCAATCTGGTTAACGGTGTTACTGCTCAGGACAGAGTCAGACTTCATAGGGACTGGCATGGGAACAGTTTCTCCACCCAAGACGGTAGTAAAACTTTAACTAATGCAATCTAACAGGCTAAATGCTCATGTAAATACTTACTTTAAGTGTGTCAAGCCTCTTCCTCAGCTCATCTGGGGATAAAGCATCCTGGGGAAGAGAGGGTCAATCAACGAATACTAGCGTGCAGGTTTTTCTTGCTGAAGGCAAAAACCTAATACTCTGTAAAGAGACTAACATTTATATTGTGTTTACAGCACTGATATATAGGGATTCGGGTTGAAATGACCTGCTTAGTAACCAATGGTCTGCGTTCCAGAGAAACGGTTAGCAGGTGGGGAGGACGAAGCGTAAGAATGGCACTATTAATATCAGAGATTCGTCTCCTGAGTATTACACATTCATTTGAGGTGTACATACCTACATCTCCTGATTACAAGCCAAGTAATCGTACTTATAGCTCTTCAAGCTCTCTTGAGAACCTTGATGATCTCTAAATGGAGTCAGTCGACAGTAGTGAGCGCTCTGAAGTTGAGCCAGTGTGTAGTGGGCCTGCCTATGGCGACAGGTGTGGTAGAGTATTCCAATGTTTGACCTGAGAGTCCTACCAGAGATGATTTTGGACCGGTAGGAGTGAGAGTGGGTTCCTGCTTTTTGGTCGACCCATACGTTGTGTCAAGTTGGGGAGAGGACAAACTGAGTTTGTTTTGAGAAGTGGAATTGGGGTTGTTTTGAATGGATTTGTGGGATGGGGAGGGTCTTTTAGAAATTAGTAGGGCTCTTTTTTTCCTCAGAAGTACTGAGTTAGGTAGGATGATTTAGAATTGTGGTGCTAACGCTGTAAACCATGATTGACCACACACTCCAGCACAGTAGTTGGCAGCATGCATCTTAAACATTTGTTTGCAATACGCCATTATGTCGAAGAAGAAGAAGAGGAAGAAGTCCTCTCCAAGTGCCAACAGTTTGAATTAAATGAACTGCCAATGCTATTGTTTAGTTCCAGTCGCACATTTATGACCTTCGTATTCTGTCTTTGAAATTAGAGCTAAATACAGATAAATTAATCAACTAATATATACTATTAAATATAAATAAACTACATATAATCTAAGATACACAAAGTTAAAAACTAGTTTCAAATGTATTTCGGTAGTCGATAGCACCTTTTCATGTCGTCATCAAAAAGTGACGGTATTCCCCGGAAAGAAGGAGAGGTAGATTTTTTTATGGCAGGTAAACAAACGTTTTGTTTTATCAAATTACAACTATTGCTTCAGAGGTACATTTAGGATCTAAACATATATCTGTAAATTAAGACTTTTTTCAGTTTGCTTCAATGTGTTTATCTTGATGATAATAATGCATTTGCAAGCGTGCTGGCTATATAGCTACCTAACGTTAGCTGCGTAATGTTAACGGAGCCATATAACGTTAGATAGCTAACTAATTAACATCACAAGTTACAGAAAAAGCCCAATGTATATTCCTGTTCACACAGAACCGTGTTGATCGCTGGAAAGAAACATGTCTGGCAGTTTCTATTACGTTATGGTTGGTCATCATGACAACCCAGTCTTTGAAATGGAGTTCTTGCCTGCTGGAAAAGCTGAGTCAAAGGTATTGTATCCACCCTGTATTGTATCCATCCTGTATTGTAACGTCCCTGTATTGTATCGACCCTGTATTGTATCGACCCTGTGTTGTATCGACCCTGTATTGTATCCACCCTGTATTGTATCCACCCTGTGTTGTATCCACCCTGTATTGTATCCACCCTGTGTTGTATCGACCCTGTATTGTATCCACCCTGTGTTGTATCCACCCTGTGTTGTATCCACCCTGTGTTGTATCCACCCTGTGTTGTATCCACCCTGTGTTGTATCCACCCTGTGTTGTATCGTCCCTGTGTTGTATCGTCCCTGTGTTGTATCCTCCCTGTGTTGTATCGACCCTGTGTTGTATCGACCCTGTGTTGTATCGACCCTGTGTTGTATCGACCCTGTGTTGTATCCACCCTGTGTTGTATCCACCCTGTGTTGTATCCACCCTGTGTTGTATCCACCCTGTGTTGTATCCACCCTGTGTTGTATGCACCCTGTGTTGTATCGACCCTGTGTTGTATCGACCCTGTGTTGTATCCACCCTGTGTTGTATCCACCCTGTGTTGTATCGACCCTGTGTTGTATCCACCCTGTGTTGTATCGACCCTGTATTGTATTGACCCTGGGTTCATAAGCGTGGATATCGACTCTGCCACACGAGCATGCTTTTGCGGCACAGTCGATAGCACGCTGGACTTTGGACTAGAAGGTTGAGGGTTCGAGACCTGCTTCTCCCTGCCTGTTTGCTTGTTTCATTACAGTATATATCTTTACGGTATTTTCAACATAATATAAACTCAGCAAAATAAGAAACGTCCTCTCACGGTCAACTGCGTTTATTTTCAGCAAATTTAACATGTGTAAATATTTGTACGAACATAACAAGATTCAACAACTGAGACATAAACTGAACAAGTTCCACAGACACGTGACTAACAGAAATTGAATAATTTGTCCCTGAACAAAGGGGGGGTCAAAATCAAAAGTAACAGTCAGTATCTGATGTGGCCACCAGCTGCATTAAGTACTGCAGTGCATCTCCCCCTCATGGACTGCACCAGATTTGCCAGTTCTTGCTGTGAGATGTTACTCCACTCTTCCACCATGGCACCTGCAAGTTCCCGGACATTTCTGGGGAGAATGGCCCTAGCCCTCACCCTCCGATCCAACAGGTCCCAGACATTCTCAATGGGATTGAGATCCGGGCTCTTCGCTGGCCATGGCAGAACACTGACTTTCCTGTCTTGCAGGAAATCACTCACAGAACGAGCAGTATGGCTGGTGGCATTGTCATGCTGGAGGGTCATGTCAGGATGAGCCTGCAGGAAGGGTACCACATGAGGGAGGAGGATGTCTTCCCTGTAACGCACAGCGTTGAGATTGCCTGCAATGACAACAAGCTCAGTCCGATGATGCTGTGACATGACGGACCCTCCACCTCCAAATCGATCCCGCTCCAGAGTACAGGCCTCGGTGTAACGCTCATTCCTTCGACGATAAGCGCAAATCCGACCATCACCCCTGGTGAGACAAAACCGCGACTCGTCAGTGAAGATAACTTTACAACCTGCCTCAGTCCAGCCTCTCTCAGCCTATTGCGGACAGTCTGAGCACTGATGGAGGGATTGTGCGTTCCTTGTGTAACTCGGGCAGTTGTTGTTGCCATCCTGTACCTGTCCCGCAGGTGTGATGTTCGGATGTACCGATCCTGTGCAGGTGTTGTTACACGTGGTCTGCCACTGCGAGGACGGTCAGTTGTCTGTCCTGTCTCCCTGTAGCGCTGTCTTAGGCGTCTCACAGTACGGATTTTGCAATTTATTGCCCTGGCCACATCTGCAGTTCTCATGCCTCCTTGCAGCATGCCAAAGACACATTCATGCAGATGAGCAGGGACCCTGGGCATCTTTCTTTTGGTGTTCTTCAGTCAGTAGAAAGGCCTCTTTAGTGTTCTAAGTTTTCATAACTGTCACCTTAATTGCCTACCGTCTGTAAGCTGTGTCTTAACGACCGTTCCACAGGTGCATGTTCATTAATTGTTTATGGTTCATTGAACAAGCATGGGAAACAGTGTTTAAACCCTTTACAATGAAGATCTGTTTAGTCATTTGGATTTTTACGAATTATCTTTGAAAGACTGGGTCCTGAAAAGGGGGACGTTTCTTTTTTTTTGCTGAGTTTAGGTAGGTCTATGCTCCTAGCAACTGTCTAAATTGGTAGCTAGCTACATCACTACCTATGAATTGAGATCTCTATCTACGACCAGTCAAAAGAAGAGGTTACTGTAATGCTCACTCAATTACTTAGCCTAAAGCAGTAATGTTTGCAAGTATATATATTTTGTGTATTCTTATGCCTTTTTCATAGGGGAATAAACACACTTGATACATGTCATTGTTTTATCCATTCGGTCTATATGTAAACAGGATGACCACCGGCATCTGAACCAGTTCATTGCGCATGCAGCTCTCGACTTGGTGGATGAAAACATGTGGCTGTCTAACAACATGTACCTGAAAACTGTGGACAAGTTCAATGAGTGGTTTGTCTCTGCCTTTGTCACCGCAGGACATATCCTTTGTTTGACACTTTTACCACGAGGCCATTGAGACCTATATAGCCCTCTGGAAACATTGCAACAAAAAAAGTATGGAATTATGTATTCCTGAAATATTGTGTCTACAATTCAACAAATAGTAATTGTTACCTTGGCCAAAGGGCCCAGAGAATTATGGGTAGTGTCTGTGTTCCATTTTTTTTCTCCCTTAACCATCTCCATCACATATGAGATTTATCATGCTGCATGATGTACGACAAGAAGACGGAATCAAAAACTTCTTTAATGATGTGTATGATTTATACATTAAGGTGAGTTGCCCTTTCTGTGCAGGTCATATACACGTAACTTAAATTAACATTCGGATGATTGATCATTGTTCAGTAATCTGTGCTCTTTTCCAGTTTGCAATGAATCCTTTCTATGAAACCAATGCTCCAATCCGGTCGACGGCATTTGACAGGAAAGTGCAGTTCCTTGGAAAGAAGCACCTCTTGAGCTGATGAACCAACCTGAGTTCTGCACCTGTTGTTATTTTCTTAATTGTGTTTATCATACACATCATTGGTCTACAATCACCTGTTGGTTGTGTTTTGATAAATTCACTATGTATTACTTTATTCTTACCAACCACAGTATAAAAGGTAGCATTGGGCAATGTTTTATAATGAATTAATGGCATGTGTGAGTGTCACCAGCATTTTCCTAGTTTGATAATAGTGACACGGTCTCTGAGGTCTAGTTTGATAATGGTGACATGGTCTGTATGAGGTCTAGTGTGATGATCGTGACATGGTCTGTATGAGCTTGGTTAAAACATGTATATTTAATTTCTGATGTTTGTGAAATGTTCTATGACTTACTGTCCAGATTCTCTAATCAAAACACTTTCCAAATAATTAACTAGCGTGCATGTGTGTGCCTTTGCCATACAAAGTAATGGCAGAACATTTCACTAATCATTAAGCATGTACAAAGACCAGCCGATGCAAACACTCACATTCTGCATGTAATAGATCCTGTATGGATGAAATAATAATCACATCAAAAAAACATTTCCCAAATGACTTACTGCTGAAGTCGAACTCTTAACTGATATCTTAACATTTAATGTTTTTTTTTTCTCTCCCTGTAACAGTGGAGACTTGAATAAACGATCTTTCCTAAAGACGTTTGTATTTAAGGACCGTTTTTATTCAAATAGCATTTTTCATTCAACTTGCGTTCCAGTCATTCTGGACAACACTGCTGTAGCTAAATGATATTAAAAGCAAAGAAAACTGTTCTCAGAACTCTATTTTGTGAGGATGTACAATACTGTAAAATCAATAAGCAATGACTGTCGAAATCAAGTTTTAGTATTGAAACTATACTAGTGTGTAAGAAAATGAAATTGATCTCCATACATGTAAATAAAAGACATGTTAGATAAGATGCCCATAGAAAAAGAACTGGACAGGTACATACATTAAACCTTGTTTATCATATCCACCACCATGTCCAAGTTCATAATGTATCACCTATCTGTTAATTACAATTAGCCAAGTTATCAGAACACTGAAATTCTGGAATGGTAAAGACAAGGTTCTGTACCAACTTATTGGTAGAGAGCAGAATGTCATGCAGCATAAGAACTCGGCTTTATTCATTTAATATTTATAATTTCAGCTCGTCCTGTGCAAGTGTTGAACATTGTGTCCATTGCATAATGATAACTTCATTCATTACGGTATGTTGTGCAGATATCGCAAGGCCAGCAAATTTTGCTACCAGCACCAATAATAAATATTAGAGTAAGAAATCATGAACCTTAATTTCTGATTAGATTTCCCACTCTCTGTACTATAAAGTAGTGATGCTAGATTAGTGCTTTAAACTTTTTCAAATTAAGACTGCATAAATTACTCTGCTTTGTATCAACATTTGTTGTAATAAATATTCATATATTATGTTTAGATTTTTTAACCTAATCCCATTCAACTCAATTGATGATTAAAAGCGACTTGCTTCTACTGTATCACATTTGGGTGGGATTATATTTACATATGGTCCGCAGTACGTTTTGAATGGAATCCATTAAGATACTTTCACTGGTAAGGCCGCTCATCTCAACCTTGGGTCCAGTCACAGTGTAAGAAAACCTTTCTACAAAAAAAAGGAACTTCTTTCTGGCTGTGTAATGTGAACAGGAAGCGATGCTCTGTGAATGTATTTCTAGCAACCACATTGATGTCATAATATAATGTGATGTTTTAAGACAATATATAATTCAAAGATTGCACAGATTTAAATTATAATGCATTTCTTGGTGTAATCTGACAAAATAATACTCTTCTTCAGTACCCGCTTTACATTCAATGAGTCCCAAGACCAACAAACCCATTGGAATATCATCCACGGACACTAGCTAGTGCTTGCTTACTGTACTTGAGAGCATGAGTGTTAATAAATAAGCCTGTGTGTCCTCCTAGCTCCAGTTCTTTATAAGTTGTAGACCCAGTGCTTGACTTGGGCAGGAGCTCAACAGAACGGAGTACCGGCACCTCAAAATGTTCTACTGCTTGGGCTCCTGTTCCTGTTATAGAATATTAGTTCAAAAGTATTGTGGAGCTCCTGCACCTAAATGTAAGTACCGGCACCCAAAATGAATACTGGCACCTATTTCAGTCCAAGTCAAGCACTGAGTAGGCCCTACACGTTGTCAACAGCAGGAAGTGCTGGAGCGGGGCTTTCTGTGGAGGTTGACTGTGTCCGTGGGGATGAGGTGGTCTGCCCTCTCCTCCATGGCCAGCACTCTCTGCACTGCCTCCTGAAAGGCCATGGTTACGTTGGTGGAATCCTTGGCACTGGTCTCATAGTAAGGGTGATTGCCGTTTTCCCGACACCACTGTTGGGCATCGTCAGCAGAAACTTGCCGTTCCGACACATCCACCTTGTTCCCCAGCACCACGAAGGGGAACTTCTCAGGCTCCTTGACGTCGGCATAGTAGATGAACTCCTTCTTCCAGTTGGCCAGGTTGTGGAAGCTCTGGTTGTCGTCCACACTGAATGTGAGCAGACAGCAGTCAGACCCGCGGTAGAAAGGAGTCCTGAGGCTGCGGAAACGCTCCTGTCCGGCCGTGTCCCAGATCTGCATGGTGACCAGACGACCGTCCACCTCCAGGTCCTTGTTGAGGAACTCCACGCCGATGGTGTGGAAGAGGTGCGTGTCAAACTTGTTGGTGACGTAGCGGTTCATGAGGGAGCTCTTCCCCACTCCTCCGTCTCCCAGCAGGATGACTTTCAGCAGGGATGACTTGGTGGCCATGGCTCTTAACAACACGTGGTCTCTTCCTCTGGAAAATAGGACCTAGGGGACAGGATGTCATGTGTAACTAACAACTGTTGCAAAATAGCCTTCAAGGTTTTCAAACCGGTTTTGTTTCACCTAAAAAAAAAAGTATTTTTAGGAGACAAACTTACCTTTACTACTCAGTGTAGATATTCTGAAACCTAGGAAAATCACTTGAATGTTAGCACTTCATCTTACAGTGGCATTCACAGCAAATCAACCTCACCACACAAACAGGGAGAAGGGGACTTACCCAGTGAATTATTGAAGCCTCCAGCTGGCCCGGATCATGTGCTATAGACATTAGCTGCTTGGTCACATGCGTCTCGGTTTCGTGTCGGTCATTATAATCTTAACCGTGGTCAACATTCAACCAGCTGGAACCAAATAGAGAACAATGTGTTGACTGAACCTGCAAAGCATATATACAGTAGAGTGACCGCACAGCTGTCTGTAACCAGCCTTTTACAAAACATAGTTACCGATACATAAAACTGTCACGTCATAGCTAGCTAACGAGTTACATTGCTCAAGCATAGTTACGAACAAAAGCCAATTAACTGCGGAATAATGTTTTGAAACTTAGCTATCTATAAGAAATAGGGCAAACACAACAGTCTGAAGTTGGAAGGCAGTCGATATTTAGCTACCTAGCTGATGTAGCTTGCGTTGTTACTACCTAACGTTGATGGCACCTTTTCATTCTCCTACTGGCTAGCTATCAAGCCTGCTAGCTAATTAAACCTTAAGACACTGATAATGGGACCTAGTTATTAATTTACCGTTGCCAAGTTTTGAAGAACACATTCGACGACTGTGATAGTTTATAGCTTTTGTTTTTTGTAGCTGTCCCCCTAGGATGGGTCTTCAATAGCAGTTAGCTAGCCTAGCAGCTTCTCCCTCGACAACATCTGAAAGGTGCGTCTGCGGGCTAACATTTGCCTCGGTTTCCACTCATGTGACCTAAGAAGTCTCGATTTTGTTGTTGTTGTTGACAGTACTGTCAAATGTTCTCGAGTCACATCACTCAGTTTGAATTGCAGATTATTTATAATACAATGAATTATAAACAAATACAGCTATACTGTTGACTAAGTTTTAGCCAGTAAATAGCTATCTCCATTATTCAATCGAACCTCCAACATAGACCACATCTTATTCTTACAGAAACAGAGCCACCAGAGGACGACAAAACACACGGTAGGACCAGACCAGACACCACATGGTAGGACCGGTCCAGACACCACACGGTAGCACCAGTCCAGACACCACATGGTAGGACCAGTCCAGACACCACACGGTAGTCCCAGACCAGACACCACATGGTAGGACCAGTCCAGACACCACACGGTAGTCCCAGACCAGACAACACATGGTAGGACCAGACCAGACCAGACCAGACACCACACGGTAGGACCAGTCCACACACCACATGGTAGGACCAGACCAGACACCACACGGTAGTGTCAGACCAGACACCACATGGTAGGACCAGTCCAGACACCACACGGTAGGACCAGTCCAGACACCACACGGTAGGACCAGTCCAGACACCACACGGTAGTCCCAGACCAGACAACACATGGTAGGACCAGTCCAGACACCACACGGTAGGACCAGTCCACACACCACATGGTAGGACCAGACCAGACACCACACGGTAGTGTCAGACCAGACACCACATGGTAGGACCAGTCCAGACACCACACGGTAGGACCAGTCCAGACACCACACGGTAGGACCAGTCCAGACACCACACGGTAGTCCCAGACCAGACAACACATGGTAGGACCAGTCCAGACACCACACGGTAGGACCAGTCCACACACCACATGGTAGGACCAGACCAGACACCACACGGTAGTGTCAGACCAGACACCACATGGTAGGACCAGTCCAGACACCACACGGTAGGACCAGTCCAGACACCACACGGTAGGACCAGTCCAGACACCACACGGTAGTCCTAGACCAGACACCACACGGTAGGACCAGACCAGACACCACATGGTAGGACCAGTCCAGACACCACACGGTAGGACCAGTCCAGACACCACATGGTAGGACCAGTCCAGACACCACACGGTAGTCCCAGACCAGACACCACATGGTAGGACCAGTCCAGACACCACACGGTAGGACCAGTCCAGACACCACACGGTAGTCCCAGACCAGACACCACATGGTAGGACCAGTCCAGACACCACACGGTAGGACCAGACCAGACACCACACGGTAGTCCCAGACCAGACACCACACGGTAGGACCAGTCCAGACACCACACGGTAGGACCAGTCCAGACACCACACGGTAGTCCCAGACCAGACACTACATGGTAGGACCAGTCCAGACACCACACGGTAGGACCAGTCCAGACACCACATGGTAGGACCAGACCAGACACCACACGGTAGTCCCAGACCAGACACCACATGGTAGGACCAGTCCAGACACCACACGGTAGGACCAGTCCAGACACCACACGGTAGGACCAGACCAGACACCACATGGTAGGACCAGTCCAGACACCACACGGTAGGACCAGTCCAGACCACACGGTAGGACCAGACACCACACGGTAGGACCAGTCCAGACACCACACGGTAGGACCAGTCCAGACACCACACGGTAGGACCAGACCAGACACCACACGGTAGGACCAGACACCACATGGTAGTCCCAGTCCAGACACCACACGGTAGTCCCAGACCAGACACCACATGATAGGACCAGTCCAGACACCACACGGTAGGACCAGTCCAGACCACACAGTAGGACCAGTCCAGACACCACACGGTAGGACCAGACCAGACACCACACGGTAGGACCAGTCCAGACACCACACGGTAGGACCAGACCAGACACCACACGGTAGGACCAGTCCAGACACCACACGGTAGGACCAGACCAGACACCACACGGTAGGACCAGACCAGACATCACACGGTAGGACCAGTCCAGACACCAGAGAGACTACCAAATCTAGATACCTTTGGTAGAATCTTTGTCCAGAGACCATAGGATAGATAAAGTTAAAGATAAAGCATTACTCTGGTACATTTTTTTGTGTGAGTGCACAAAAGCTCCTTTTTAACATTTTTCCCCCATGAAACTGTAGGCCCCATAGTTTACATTGTCTCTATTAGTCGATGTCATGCCTGTAGGCCTAATCTTTTCATTGTCTGGTGTGGCCTATTTGTGTCCTCCTGGTCAAGAAAAGAGCATTCTTCTTTTGCAATGTCCATGGAACACAAGCCCTACAAAAGGCTTTTACACTAACTCCACCACTGCTTTTTTTAAGTGAACCTGTGTGACTTTCTGTGAGAGTAGAGATTGGGGAACAGCAACTTTCTAGCAGTTATGACAAGGTCAAGATTGAAGGTGTGTGAGAGTTTGTGACAGTTTCGGTATACAGGGCCCCATAGACTCAGTGACAAGCAGCAGTTAGTGACCATGAGCAAAGACCATGAGAATAAAATATGAACAGAGCCCTTGGAAAAACATATATTTTTTTATGTAATACAATATGAAAGCACAATTTACAGCAGTTATGCATTGTTACATACACATAATATGATTATAAAACAAGGTAAGACTTCTTGATTAATCTAATATTTTGGGTTCATGTAACTACATGTTACATGTCTTAGTGTATCTTATTTTTTTTTATAAATTGCAGCTAACTGCAATATTTCACTTTTACTAAGAAAAAGAAAAAGCAACACAATATAATGTTTTTTTGTTGTTGTAGATAAGCTTGCCATATCCTGCCATTTATGTGAAAAAATAATTGAATATATTGAAAAACATTTGTGAACATTATTGAAAAACGGAACTGTATTTATGTAGTGGATCATTTATTTGTGGACACTACTCTTTGTCTTGGTGGCTCAAATAAAAGGAAAAGTTCAAAAGATTGTAAACTTGCAGATGAAATCCCTGCACATACCAAGGATGCTCAAACCCTCAGCAACGCTTTCCTATGTGGACGTCTGAACTGCCAAACATTCTGGAAAATACACATTTTTCTTAATACTTGTTCTACAGTACAGCAAAAAAAAATACACCCTTTAGTTTGGGATTAGGAAGATGTGTGTCTGCTTTCCAAAAAGGAGCAGACTAAAGGGAGAGACTGATGCTAAGCTCTGTCTCTGCGGTCTGTGTCAAACACAGTGGACTGATTTCTACAGCTTCAGTGTTCACAGTTTAAAATATGGCCGTGTCTTCCTCTTGACAGGAGCCTGTGGTCAGCACCACCTTGTCCAGCCCAATCTCTCCCACAACTCCATTCCCACGCTCAGCTTCAAAGATGATCTGCAGAATGACAGCAAAGATGTTGATCAGATCTTTTGGAAATTGGGACTTGTGTGGTGTATTTTGTTCCCTTCAACAGTGGCCATATTGGCAAGTGTGGTGATTAAATGCGGTATTCACAGAACATACACCGGCGCCATTCTATGAGTCCTTTATCAGTCTAGGTGTTTGGAATGGAATGGTGACTCACAGATTCTGGGGCCTGGTTCTTCCAGGCCACAGTGAGCAGTTCTGTCTGCCAATCCTGACCCCGGCTGCGGCTCCTCTCCCACACTAGGTCGGTGCTGTTGTTCAGCAGCACCCGCAGCGTGCCCACCTGGCTGCCCATCACGCGGTAGTTGAAGGTGAGGCAGAAGCCTCCCTGCCGGGCCCGGTCACTGAGGAGCAGCTTTAGCCTGGCCTGGTCCTGCTTCTCTCCCAGAAGACCACTCATAGCCATATAGTACTCCATACCTGGGGGTTAGAGACCAGGGAGTGGGCACAGGCTGATCACTGATAGTCATTAGTGTATGACTAACAGCTATTTGGGAATACATAGATTAAGCACAGCAAAGAGCAACTTCTGGAAGATAGATTCAGACGATCATGTGAACAATAAAGGATTTACCTTATAGGTCATTGTATGAAACTATATGCATCTACATGGCAAATATAGAAGGTAAATACTATTTATGCCCAATTAATAGCATCATTTGTACCGTTTTCATGGTAGGACACGCTCCAGTCAAAGCTATCGTCCTTGTCTTGCACCCACTCACACACACCCTGATCGAAGTTGCAGTCCATGAAGAATTCTGGAAGGCATAGTCAGATGTCAACAATTCACAGGGATTATGAAGGTAGGGTTACCCACATTATGTTAACAAGTAAAGCAAGGATTACCTTCCTGTCCTGGAGCTATTTCGATCTCTTTGACATCTGTTGCAGGACCAAATACTGACTCAAAGTCCTCTGGAACTGATTTGGGAGAGAGATAACTCTTTTAAGATAAGGGACATAAAATGTAAAAATAATGTTAACTTTTGCAAAAAGCACACAAAAAAAACCAAGACAAGACATATTCAAACAAACAGCCTTGATTATTGTTTACATAAAACATTGTCTAAACAGATAATTTAATTTACTTAATAATATAGCTCTATCAAAACAAGCCATTTTAGTTACAAGCATTCTTCTGAAGATATGTGATTCCTGAAGATGTTCCAGATGATTATGCAGTTGAGAGATTTCCCCTCATAAAACAAAAGCCAGTAAGGGGCTTTTTACCTGCAAGTGGAAGCCTGCCCTGCTGCCATTCATCTGTCAAGATGGTGCATTTCAACCGTAGGATATTAAAACTGAAGCATCTTAAAGCTCTCCCAAAAAACTTCCCCCTTCACCGAGTTGCCCTAGACAACCAGATGTATGCAACTTTTCTAATTGAACCCTGACCAGCCAGAGAGGGCTGGTGTTTGAGGGGGTTTGAGGAGCTGATGACATACTCTCTCTTTCAAGGACTCTGTTTGCTGAACAGCTGTTCTGAGGGGACGATAATGCAAGTCTCTGCAAGCACAGGGAGAGCTGTGTGTATCCTGAGGCGCTCACATGGCGGCAGAGTAAAATTCCTCCCAGGAGCTGATGGATGTCTCAGGGGCCTGTCTCCTCTTGCCTTCTGAGTCGTCCTGACGAAAGCTCAGGCTACCGTCAGACTTGTTTCCATAAAGAGATCAACAGTAGTGGCGAGCGGGTATCCTTGTTACTGTCTCACTGAGAGGTATACCATCGCACCAGTGATCCTTTGCCCACTCTCGTATGGGTTTTGATCTTAAGATGCAGAGCCAATAATTCTAGCTATTTTAGCCCAAATCTCCATTTAGGAGAAATAAGTAGTCCTCTGCCACCATCGCGACGACCAGATGCTCTCAGAATTTGAGAGAAAACGTATTCAGATGAAGAAAGAGCAGCTGGAGTAACGGTGTTCTCTGGGGTGATCCATGTCTCCGTCAGGGCCAAAACATTAGACTGCAGAGACACCTTTATGTGTACGTGTGTTTTATACCAAGAGCTAAGCGTCTTCTTATTTCTAGACAAAATGACTGATTTGGCATGAGAGGCTTATTTTATTGCTTTTATGCATGCTTGCCTGATTATACTCATATCTATGCTATGTCTTGATGCTTGCCTGATTAAATTAATCTCTAGGCAATGTCTTCATGCTTGCTTTTCAACCTTCAGTTTCAGCCCATGGCCAGAGAAGGAGAAGGTTAGAGAAGTGGTCATGTGTGACAGTTTGACTGATGGCCTCAGTGCGTCCACCTCTTTCCCAGGCCTGGTTGTGCGGGATTGTCACACTGGTAGTCAGCACTTACGTTTCAACAGCAGGTTTTCTGTCTTTAGTCTCCCTTTAAAGGTCAATGGCAAATGACAGGGGCGAAACAGAATACTGTTTCAACCACTAGAACCAGATCTGTTTGATTACATCAACCGAAATGCATAGAGCGTATTGAACTACATGCAGCATTAAACTGTATTTTAGTTCAACTTCCTCTTGCTACATCTTATTTAGAACAGGAGGTAACACAGGAAGAACTATTCTAATGTGTTGATGGCTCGTCTTCTAACCACGTTAGCTATTTATACCTTTACAGGATCTGATGTCTTTACAGCATGTGAATCTAATATGTGAAACAGAGGCCATTCTCTGCTCACTGATAATGAGTCTTTCATTTTGAGCTATAGACCTACTCAGTGCATAGAACATGAATCTGAATCGTGTCGGCTGAATCGTGACACACACAGGTCCAGGGCTTAAAACTGACCTTTTATTGTGGAATGGTACTCCTCAAGATAATGCTGCCTGACAGGCTGACACCATGCCACAGCTTTGATATGTCTTAAAGGCATCAGAAGTAAGGGACTTAATCAAGGCGATTAGTCCAGCTAACCAAACCAGCCTGATGGTCTGGGGATAGAAGCTATTGGCCAGTCTCTTAGTTTTAGCCATGATGCTCCTGTACTGCCCGTGTATGAATGATGGAAACAGGGAGAACAGACTGTTGCTGAGGTCCCTGATGATATTCTTGGCCTTCTCGTGACACCCGGTGTTGTAGGTGTCCTGGAGGGCAGGCAGTGAGCACCCAATGGTGCGTTCGGCTGAGCGTACCACCTTTTGTAGAGCCTTGCGGTCAGCGGTGGTGGAGTGTGTACCAGGTTGTGATGCAGCCCGACAGTGTGCTCTCGATGGTGCCCCTGCAGATCGGCCCTCGGGGACAGGGCAAATTTCTTCAGCCTCCTGGGGTTAAAGAGACACTGCCGTTCCTTCTTCACCACGGTGTCTGTATGGTTTGACAATTTCAGCTTCTTGGAGATCTGTACACCAAGGAACTTGACGTCTTTACGGCGACCCCCGTTGATGAGGATGAGGGCATGCCTGGTTCTTCCTGAAGTCGTCAATCAGCTCCTTTTTTTTGCCGACATTGAGGGAGAGGTTGTTTACTGTGGCTTGCAAAAGTATTCACCCCCATTGGAATTTTTCCTATTTTGTTGTCTTACAACCTGGAATTAAATTTGATTTTTTGGGGGTTTGTATCATTTGATTTACACAACATGCCTACCACTTTGAAGATGCAAAATATTTTTTATTGTGAAACAAACGAGAAATAAGACAAAAAAACTGAAAACTTGAGCGTGCATAACTATTCACCCCCCCAAAGTCAATACTTTGTAGAGACACCTTTTGCAGCAATTACAGCTGTACGTCTCTTGGGGTATGTTTCTATAAGCTTGGCACATCTAGCCACTAGGATTCTTTCCCATTCTTCAAGGCAAAACTGCTCCAGCTCCTTCAAGTTGGATGGGTTCCGCTGGTTTACAGCAATCTTTAAGTCATACCACAGATTCTCAATTGGATTGAGGTCTGGGCTTTGACCAGGCCATTCCAAGACATTTAAATGTTTCCCCTTAAACCACTTGAGTGTTGTATTAGCAGTATGCTTAGGGTCATTGTCCTGCTGGAAGGTGAACCTCTGTCCTAGTCTCAAATGTCTGGAAGACTGAAACAGGTTTCCCTCAAGAATTTCCCTGTATTTAGCGCCATCCATCATTCCTTCAATTCTGACCAGTTTCCCAGTCCCTGCCGATGTTCTCGGGGTGATGAGAGGTGTTGGGTTTGCGCCAGACATAGCGTTTTCCTTGATGGCCAAAAAGCAACATTTTTGTCTCATCTGACCAGAGTACCTTCTTACATGTGTTTGGGGAGTCTCCCACATGCCTTTTGGCAAACACCAAATGTGTTTGCTTATTTTCTTCTTGACGCAATGTCTTTTCTTCTGGCCACTCTTCCGTAAAGACCAGCTCTGTGGAGTGTACGGCTTAAAGTGGTCCTATGGAAAGATACTCCAATCTCCGGTGTGAAGCTTTGCAGCTCCTTCAGGGTTATCTTTGGTCTCTTTGTTGCCTTTCTGATTAATGCTCTCCTTGCCTGGTCCGTGAGTTTTGGTGGGCAGCCCTCTCTTGGCAGGTTTGTTGTGGTGCCATTTTCTTTCAATTTTTTATAATGGTGTTCCGTGGGATGTTTTTATAACCCAACCCTGATCTGTACTTCTCCACAACTTTGTCCCTGACCTGTTTGGAAAGCTCCTTGGTCTTCATGGTGCCGCTTGCTTGGTGGCGCCCCTTGCTTAGTGGTGTTGCAGACTCTGGGGCCTTTCAGAACAGGTGTATATATACTGAGATCATGTGACACTTAGATTGCACACAGGTGGACTTTATTTAACTAATTATGTGACTTCTGAAGGTAATTGGTTGTACCAGATCTTATTTAGGGGCTTCACAGTAAAGGGGGTGAATACATATGTACGCACCACTTTTCCATTTGTTATTTTGTGTATGTCCGTTACATGAAATCCAAATAAAATCAATTTAAATTACAGGTTGTAATGCAACAAAATAGAAAAACCGCCAAGGGGGATGAATAATTTTGTAAGGCGCTGTACCTGGCACCACACTGTCAGAGTCACTACCTCTTCCCTGTAGGCCGTCTTGTCGTTGTTGGTGATCAGGCCTACTACTGTTGTGTCATCAGCGAACATGATGATGAAGTTGGAACTGTGTGAGGCCACGCAGTCGTGGGTATACAGGAGGGGATTGAGGAAGCACCCTTGTGGGGCACCCGTGTTGAGGATCAGTATGGAGGAGGTAATGTTGCCTACCTTCACCACCTGGGTGCAGCCGGTCGGGAAGTCCAGGACAAAGTTGCATAGGGAGGAGTTCAGTCCCAGGGCTATGAGCTTTGTGGTGAGCTTAGAGGGCACTATGGTATTGAAGGCCGAGCTGTAGTCTATGAACAGCATCCTTACATATGCATTCCTCTTGTCCAGGTGGGTGAAGGCAGTGGGCAGGCAGCTCAGAGTCATTTTGCTCGAAGCTTGAGAAAAAAGGTGTTTTGCTCGTCCGGTAGGGCGGTGTTGGTGTCCTCGATGTGACTGTGATAGTTAGGAGCCCCTGCCACATACGCCTCGTGTCCGACCCGCTGAATTGCTCCTCCACTTTGTCCGTATACTTGTGCCTCGCCATCTTGATCAATCTGCGTAGCTATTATTTGTACCGTTTAACCATACAATTGTCCTCGGTCACCTTGGCGTGTATAGAAGCAGCATCTCTCTCCTTCAGTTTCCTGTCAAGGCTGCCGCCAATCCGCGGGTTTTTGATTTGGATCAAATTACATCATCTATGCTTTTTTTAGATGAATCCAGTGACTGTGTCGACTTGTTCATTGATGTTATCCCCAGAGGCGACGTGGAACATATTCCAGTCCACATGATCAAAACAGTCAATATGTTTATAGTAATTCAGGAGCACGGTTCTCAAATTCAAAAATGAATGCTGCCTCCAGGTACTGAGTTTCCAGTCTGTTCTGGGTCCAATGAAGATCTTTGAGAGCATTTTTGCTGTCGGCTTTGGGTGGGATATACACAGCCATGGCGATAATCCCTGAGAACTCTCTTGGAAGGTAAAGATGGCTGCAATAAATGACCAAGTATGTCAAGTCGGGAGAGCACAAACTCACAAGTTCCTGTCTGTTTTCCCCGTCACACCACTTACTATTGGTCATAAAGCAGAGCCCTCGGCCTTTGTGCTAGCTAATAACAACTCTGTCTGAAGTACATTTGACAACATGATAAGGTTTGTAAAGTTGTTTCCTACTAAATATTTGACTACTTCAGAAATGTCATGGCACTAACCCTCTGACCATCCATCTCCGAACTTTGCCTGGTTATGTGTTTGAAGTCATCCTGTATAGTGTCATTTGGGGGCATAGAATACGTGTAACCATCCTAAATTGAACAGGGTGAAGAGAACAGTATGTATCACAAATTCTTGAAACAACTGCGGGGATTGTATTTCTGAATAACTATGAGAGCTCCACATTGCCACAGCAGTAATGGTGTAAGAACTTCCATAGGATCAGTGTTGGAATAATCAGATTCGGGACCACCCACGATAGCAATAAATAGGTGGATTAGTGGGAAAGGGTTAGAGGGAAATAAGGCTTACTGAAAACATCTCCTCTTGAATTAAGCTTGTTGTCCACATCTGCCTCCTCCTCATCTTCCTCTTCTTCCTCCTCCCCTACATCAGTAAAGCCCACCTGGCCCACCTCCTCTGAGCCACCCATATAGGTCTCCCCGTCATAGTCGAAGGGCTGCAAGCGGATCTGAGGGGGCAGGGTCACCTGGGGCTCGGGGATGACGTTCTTGATCTGCTCTTTGTCCAGCTTCCCTGGCAGCCTTACTGGAGACTCTGGGATAGCTGCAGGAAGAAAAACCACATCACACATCTGGAACTACAGAGGTGGAGTTTAGGTGTACATTCTGGGGTTACACCGCCATTATAGATTATAAAACCATTATAGATTATAAAGGCATTATAGATTATAAAACCATTCTAGATTATAAAGGCATTCTAGATTATAAAACCATTCTAGATTATAAAGACATTATAGATTATAAAACCATTATAGATTACAAAAACATTTTGGATTAGAAAAACCATTACAGATTATAAAGCCATTATAGATTACAAAAACATTATGGATTATAAAGCCATTATAGATTACGAAGACATTATGGATTATTTAATAGACATTAAGGATCACAAAGACATTATGGATTATAAAACCATTATAAATTATAAAGACATTATGGATTATAAAGCCATTATAGATTACAAAGACATTATGGATTATAAAGCCATTATAGATTACAAAGACATTATGGATTATAAAGACAAGTGATAAAACATATGTCAGACAGTGTATCACTGTAATTTGTTTTTAATAATTTACCTTGTTCATTGAAATACATGCATTTTCTTTTGTGTAAACATGTTTTCAAAGACAGATGAGCATAGAGGGTAGGACGACAAACAGGAATATCATACTCCATGCATGGGAAGCATGACAGCCAGACTCAGCCATATACAGTGCATTCGGAAAGTATTCAGACCCCTTGGCTTTTTCTACATCAATCGACACACAATACCCCATAATGACCAAGCAAAAACAGGTTTTTAGAAATGTTTGCTAATATATGAAAAAATAATAATAATGAAATACCTTATTTACATAAGTATTCAGACCTTTTGCTATGAGACTCAGGTGCATCCTGTTTCCATTGATCATCCTTGAGATGTTTCTACAACTTGATTGGAGTCCTTCCAGAAGGACAACCATCTCCTTCCAGAAGCACTCCACCAATCAGGCCTTTTTGGTAGGGTTGCCAGACGGAAGCCACTCCTCAGTAAAAGGCCCGCTTGGAGTTTGCCAAAAGGCACCTAAATACTCTCAGACTATGAGAAACAAGATTCTCTGGTCTGATGTAACCATATTGAACTATTTGGTCTGAATGCCAAGCGTCACGTCTGGAGGAAACCTGGCACCATCCCTATGGTGAAGCATGGTGGTGGCAGCATCATGCTGTGGGGATGTTTTTCAGCGGCACGGACTGGGAGATTAGTCAGGAACGGTACAGAGAGATCGTTGTACAGAGTACAGAGAGATCGTTGATGAAAACCTGCTCCAGAGAGCTCACCTTCCAACAGGACAACAACCTTAAGCACACAGCCAAGACAACGCAGGAGTGGCTTCGGGAAAGTATTTTAATGTCCTTGAGTGGCCCAGCCAGAGCCCGGACTTGATCCCGACCTAACATCTCAAGTTCCCCATCCAACCTGACAGAGCTTGATAGGATCTGCAGAGAAGAATGGGAGAAACTCCCCAAATACAGGTGTGCCAAGCTTGTAGCGTCATACCCAAGAAGACTCGAGGCTGTAATTGCTGCCAAAAGTGTTTCAACAAAGTACTGAGTAAAGGGTCTGAATACTTATGTAAATGTGATATTTCAGTTTTAATTTGTTATACATTTATAAAAAAAATGTTTAACCTGTTTTTGCTTTGTCATTATGGGCTATTGTGTGTAGATTGATGAGGAACAAAAACATTTTAATCTATTTTAGAATAAGGCTGTAACGTAACAACATATGGAAAAAGTCAAGGGATATGAATACTTTCCGAATTCACTGTATACTGTATATAATTTACTGCTCTATGTACAGGCATATCCCATAATTTAAAAGTCTGAAATGGTTTCATGCTGAGTTCTACATGGTAGAACAAGCAGTGTGTGGTGGGGACAGAACCTACCAAGCCTTGAGCCATGGAAGAGGGAGGGGAGGAGGTTTCAACAGATGAAGTGGAAAACCTTGTTGCATTCCATACACATCTCACCATTTAGGAAATTATCATCTGCACTGCCTTTGTCTCCCTGGTCCCACGAGCTTTGATAAAAGGGGTTGACTACAAAAACATAAAGGCATCTTCATTTACACAAAGCCCTGAGGCCTTGTTGCACCTATCATGTCACCTAGGCAACATCAGCTACTGCCTGGTTCAGAGCGTGCCCTGTGGCTCCCCTGTTCCCCGGCAGACATACAGACAGACAGTCAGACAGACACACATGCCTCTCCTTTCCTCTGTCCTTCAGATGGCTTGGTTCAGATATTTACACAGGTGTGATTTGAATCAGGGCCTCTCTGAAAACGTTTGCTGATGCTGTTAAGAGCACAGATGAAATATGCAATTGTAAAACCACTAAGAGGGATTTATTTTAACCTTTATGTAACTAGGCAAGTCAGTTAAGAACAAATTCTTATTTACAATGACGGCCTACATATAAGAGCTGTATATAGTGTATGCAGTCTGGAAAATAAACACTGTCCGATTGAGGCCCCCGTTGCACATAAACTTTTCTATGAAATAAATTTCACTCTCAGAATGTTTTGATGATTGATGAATAGTACATCTTTTCAGGTCTCACCAGAGCATTCAAAACCACTGCCACGGAAGCCTTGCTTGCACCTGCACTTGTAGGATCCCTGAGTGTTCAGACAGACTGCACGGTGGCTGCACTTGTGTGTGTTGGCGGCACACTCGTCATTGTCTGAAAATGCAAATTAGATGATTTGATTAGCTGATCTCCTCACATAATTATTAATACCAAAGTGTGTTGTATATATGAAATCATTGTATACCTTACCTACACAGTCATATTTGCCATTGACATACTTCAGGTCGTAGCCATTCTGGCACTTGCAGTAGTAGCTGCCAAACGTGTTGACACACTGCCTGTTGTATGGGCACAGGTTCTTCCCTGTTACACATTCATCAATATCTAAAGGCACAGGAAGGGAAGAAAGAAGCTAAACATTAATTATTTCACTTATTTATTCTCCATTGTAGTGAAGGGTTAATATTTGGATCAATGTAAACCATTCCTTACTGACACTTAAGATTAGCACCACACTGGAAGTGTGTGTGAAGACTGGCCCCTCCCACTCAAATCAAGCAGATTTGTGGGAAGAAACACTACCCCATTTTAACCTACACCACTACCCCATTTTAACCCACATCACTACCCCATTTTAACCCACATCACTACCCCATTTTAACCCACATCACTACCCCATTTTAACCCACATCACTACCCCATTTTAACCCACATCACTACCCCATTTTAACCTACACCACTACCCCATTTTAACCCACATCACTACCCCATTTTAACCCACATCACTACCCCATTTTAACCCACATCTCTACCCCATTTTAACCTACACCACTACCCCATTTTAACCCACATCACTACCCCATTTTAACCCACATCACTACCCCATTTTAACCCACATCACTACCCCATTTTAACCTACACCACTACCCCATTTTAACCCACATCACTACCCCATTTTAACCCACATCACTACCCCATTTTAACCTACACCACTACCCCATTTTAACCCACATCACTACCCCATTTTAACCCACAACACTACCCCATTTTAAACTACATCACTACCCCATTTTAACCCACATCACTACCCCATTTAAACCCACATCACTACCCCATTTTAACCCACATCACTACCCCATTTTAACCTACATCACTACCCCATTTTAACCCACATCACTACCCCATTTTAACCCACAACACTACCCCATTTTAACCTACATCAATACCCCATTTTAACCCACACCACTACCCCATTTTAACCCACATCACTACCCCATTTTAACCCACATCACTACCCCATTTTAACCCACATCACTACCCCATTTTAACCCACATCACTACCCCATTTTAACCTACACCACTACCCCATTTTAACCTACATCACTACCCCATTTTAACCCACATCACTACCCCATTTTAACCCACATCACTACCCCATTTTAACTTACATCACTAAACCATTTTAACCTACACCACTACCCCATTTTAACCCACATCACTGCCCCTTTTTAACTTACATCACTACCCCATTTTAACCTACATCACTACCCCATTTTAACCTACACCACTACCCCATTTTAACCCACATCACTACCCCATTTTAACCCACACCACTACCCTATTTTAACCCACACCACTACCCTATTTTAACCCACACCACTACCCCATTGTAACCCACACCACTACCCCATTTTAACCTACACCACTACCCCATTTTAACCCACATCATTACCCCATTTTAACCTACACCACTACCCCATTTTAACCCACACCACTACCCCATTTTAACCCACACCACTACCCCATTTTAACCTACACCACTACCCCATTTTAACCTACACCACTACCCCATTTTAACCCACATCACTACCCCATTTTAACCCACATCACTACCCCATTTTAACCTACACCACTACCCCATTTTAACCTACACCACTACCCCATTTTAACCTACACCACTACCCCATTTTAACCTACATCACTACCTCATTTTAACCTACAACACTACCCCATTTTAACCTACACCACTACCTCATTTTAACCTACACCACTACCCCATTTTAACCTACATCACTACCTCATTTTAACCTACAACACTACCCCATTTTAACCTACACCACTACCTCATTTTAACCTACACCACTACCTCATTTTAACCTACACCACTACCCCATTTTAACCTACAGGCTGCTACAGATTATTAAGTTCTTATGCGAGAAGCCTTGAGACAGAACAGGAATGTGAAACCGCAGAATGGAGTCTTTCAGAGCTTTAGAAAGCTCCAAGAGGTCCACACCTTCTGTTGTATGCAGCACTTACTGATCTATGAGGTGGAAAGGTCCAGTAAGAACCGGTATGAACACCTCGTGAAGTGATATGGTGTCAGGGTAGTGGTACTCACCCACACAGGTCTTCTGGTCTGGCCCTAGCTGCAGCCCCGCAGACGGGCAGAGACAACGGATCTCCCCCTGTACATCCTCACAGCCATACTGACAGTGTGCCAGGGAGCACGACCTGGAGTCTACACACACACACACACACACACACACACACACACACACACACACACACACACACACACACACACACACACACACACACACACACACACACACACACACACACACACACACACACACACAGGAAAGTTAACTTCTTAAACACTAAAGGTTCTGTGTAGTACATTTAGAACTAACAGTGATATCTCAGAGTGAATAGCAGCAGGTACAGTCAGGGTTACAGTTTCCCCTAGCAGGTACAGTCAGGGTTACAGTTTCCCCTAGCAGGTACAGTCAGTGTTACAGTTTCCCCTAGCAGGTACAGTCAGGGTTACAGTTTCCCCTAGCAGGTACAGTCAGGGTTACAGTTTCCCCTAGCAGGTACAGTCAGGGTTACAGTTTCCCCTAGCAGGTACAGTCAGGGTTACAGTTTCCCCTAGCAGGTACAGTCAAGGTTACAGTTTCCCCTAGCAGGTACAGTCAGGGTTACAGTTTCCCCTAGCAGGTACAGTCAGGGTTACAGTTTCCACTAGCAGGTACAGTCAGGGTTACAGTTTCCCCTAGCAGGTACAGTCAGGGTTACAGTTTCCCCTAGCAGGTACAGTCAGGGTTACAGTTTCCCCTAGCAGGTACAGTCAGGGTTACAGTTTCCACTAGCAGGTACAGTCAGGGTTACAGTTTCCCCTAGCAGGTACAGTCAGGGTTACAGTTTCCCTAGCAGGTACAGTCAAGGTTACAGTTTCCTTGCAGGTACAGTCAAGGTTACAGTTTCCCTAACAGGTACAGTCAGGGTTACAGTTTCCCTAGCAGGTACAGTCAGGGTTACAGTTTCCCTAGCAGGTACAGTCAGGTTACAGTTTCCCCTAGCAGGTACAGTCAGGGTTACAGTTTCCCCTAGCAGGTACAGTCAGGGTTACAGTTTCCCCTAGCAGGTACAGTCAGTGTTACAGTTTCCACTAGCAGGTACAGTCAGGGTTACAGTTTCCCCTAGCAGGTACAGTCAGGGTTACAGTTTCCCCTAGCAGGTACAGTCAGTGTTACAGTTTCCACTAGCAGGTACAGTCAGGGTTACAGTTTCCACTAGCAGGTACAGTCAGGGTTACAGTTTCCCCTAGCAGGTACAGTCAGGGTTACAGTTCCCACTAGCAGGTACAGTCAGGGTTACAGTTTCCCCTAGCAGGTACAGTCAGGGTTACAGTTTCCCCTAGCAGGTACAGTCAGGGTTACAGTTTCCCCTAGCAGGTACAGTCAGGGTTACAGTTTCCCTAGCAGGTACAGTCAAGGTTACAGTTTCCCTAGCAGGTACAGTCAGGGTTACAGTTTCCCCTAGCAGGTACAGTCAGGGTTACAGTTTCCCCTAGCAGGTACAGTCAGTTTCCCCTAGCAGGTACAGTCAGGGTTACAGTTTCCACTCACTGGTACAGGAGCCATCAGGCATCAGGGTGTATCCATTGAGGCAGTAACACATGTAGCTGCCGTGGGTGTTCATACAGCGATGCTCACAGGGGCGGGGCTTCAGGCCACACTCATTCAGGTCTGGACAGAGAGACAGTCATCCTCCGTTATGTACTTCAGGGACATGTATGTATGGCTATAGATATCATCTTGACATTAGAAATGATGCACCGGGGGCTTCTATAAGTCTATGATGGTTTCCCTGAAACATAATACTTGAATATTGTCCCATGGACATCATACCTTACGTAGTTCCAGGGGCAACATATTATATACAGTTTGGGTTTCTCCAGATTAACTATTCTACATGGGCAGAAAATGAATAGTTTTGATATCTAAATATTGATCTATCAGGGGCTTGTGACATAGAGAGGGAAAACGACAGACACAGGCTACCAATCTGAGCTTCAAGTTGCTCTCCATCAAGAGACCACTTTAACTCGCATTCCATTGACCCTAGTCACCCTACTGACCTTGATTGCACATCTTTCCGGTGTATCCCGGGTAACACTTGCATTTGTTGGGGCCAACACACTCTCCGTGCTTGCAACCATGTTCACACTGAGCTGATACAGTATTTAAAGGAGAGAAATAGAGGCAGCAGTGGGAAACAATACGAGAGGTTAAACTGGTTACCTGACACAACATAGTGTATATGCCAGTTTTACTATCCCTGAGGTAATTTAGTCCACATTTCTTCTGGTGCAGGAAAATACTCTGCCGCAAAGAAAAAACAAAAGTGAAAACCCATTAAATTGTGGAGCACAATTTGAATTCTCAAACTTTAGTTTTTCATTCATTGAATACTGTATCTATTTACAGTATGTGATATTTTCACTCTGAGAAAGTTACAAAGAACAAGTTAAATTGATGACCAGAGCAATACAAAGACAATTCCAATCATAAACAACAAAAAACATGACAAGGTCACATATAGTACATCTATAGTACATACCAAACGTAACAACATACAATATATCTTAGCCAAACGTAACCACATATAGTATATCTGAACCAAATGTAACCACATACAGTATTACTTTACCAAACGTAACTACACAGTATAACTTTACCAAATGTAACCGCATACAGTATATCTGAACCAAACATAACCACATACAGTATAACTTTACCAAACGTAACAACATACAGTATATCTGAACCAAACGTAACCACATACAGTATAACTTTACCAAACGTAACCACACAGTATAACTTTACCAAACGTAACGCATACAGTATAACTTTACCAAACGTAACGCATACAGTATAACTTTACCAAACGTAACACATACAGTATAACTTTACTAAACGTAACCACATACAGTATAACTTAACCAAACGTAACCACATACAGTATAACTTTACCAAACGTAACACATACAGTATAACTTTACCAAACATAACCACATACAGTATAACTTTACCAAACGTAACACATACAGTATAACTTTTCCAAACGTAACACATACAGTATAACTTTACCAAACGTAACCACATACAGTATAACTTTACCAAACATAACCACATACAGTATAACTTTACCAAACATAACCACATACCATATATCTTAACCAAACGTAAACACATACAGAATATCTTAACCAAATGTAAACACATACAGAATATCTTAACCAAATGTAAACACAAATGTTGTTTTGTTGAAATACTTACCTTCACACTGTCCCGTGCTGTTCTTTCTCCAGCCATAGCAACACGCCAGTCTCCTGCCATAGCCACACACACCTGGTTGGCCACCGGTGGGGACTTGTCTGCGGTGCCTGTACAGTTAAAGGACAGGTGACACACAACTCTATCTACCCTGTTAAATCTCTGCATGAACTGGTCTCCATTCCTTGAGGGACAGTTGAATGTTAGTTGATTTCCTACAGCTTCTTGATTAGGAATAATATAATTGGTGAGTAAAATTTTATCATAATACATTGTTGGTCATTATTTTATAAGTGATCAATGAATGTATAAAAAGTTGCAGTAAATATTCTGCAAATAGAGGAGATAATTATATCCCTAAACATGTCCCATGTGCTTTTTGGTGACAACCGACTTCGACATCTATAGTCTCATTTAGTCTTCCCAAACGCAGACCTGCAGACATCTGAGCTAATTACACCATGGCAAGTTCCCCCTGGCTTCCCGCATATTGGGAGAAAAGAGCTCCTCCTATTGGGAGAAAGGGAGGTAAATAGCATGTTACGCTCTATACTTCTACTTCATCAGTTACTCCTTAGAGTCCTCACAGTGTTACAGGAATACCTCAAGCAGGAACCTATTTCCTCCAATTTCATGACCTCCCCTCCATCTGATTACACGTAACGTTATTCCCCACTGACTGTCCACAAGTCAACACTTTGGAAATAATCTCCAAATGATTGCATTGCACGTGTGTTTTTAAACTGTAAATTAGATTGGGATGAGATGCCAATCTGCTACTTGCCTTTTCATAGCTTAAAACGCACCGTCAAGGATCACAGAAGAACTTTAGAGAAGCAGATCTGGCTGGGGCAACCTTTCTGATCTGAATCAAATCTATACCTCATAGTTGCTACACATTATGTGGTGAGCCCTCTAGCCTCTAACCTCTAACCTCTAGCGCAGTGCCAAAGTTCTTAAATGTTCCAGATGTTTGCATGGCTTCCTAAAAGCAGCCCTGGCTCCAAGGGGTCTGGAGAAATCTGAGACCTGTTACAAATCAATCAGAATAGCCCACTGGAGGAGAGGGCCAGGGGCCGCTAAGTGTGACAGCTGTCCTTCGGTGATTAACAGTTACCATGTCAGGAGCCACATTTAGCTGACACAGCCTCCATACCTCACTGAGTCCCTGGCCAAGGCACAGACAGCCTGACAGTACTTGCATGACAACAAAACAACCCCTTTTTCCCATGTACATATTGAAACCCAAATTGAAGTAGGATGTAATAGTAGGATTCAAACAATGACATGTCTGTTATTGTCATGAGCTAAACTGAGTCATTCTGGATAGAATTGTCTGCTAAATGACTAACGTGTGTGTGTGTGTCACATGTCTTATGAGCAGGGCTACTGGTGATGGGGATTCAGTATGAGCCGACTGCTTTTACTGTAAAAGTAAACACCTATAATGAATTTACAACACGTACAACGCTCAGCTGTGTCTGGCCAGAGTGTTAGCTAGTAGCTGTTAGGAGAGTTAGCTAGGGATGCAACAATTGCTTTTGCAGTGCTGTTCCCTTGACACTGCAATGGAATGTCCAGACTGAATCCTCTACTATCTAGAATGAATCCTACCAATAAATACTGAGCTTTACACCTGCTGCAGGCTTCAGAGTGAATGGATACAATAACAAAAGCATGAACTACAGTACATTGTATGACCATTACTTTATACAGTTTCTCTTTGAGGATAATTTCCTACTGCAGTCTTGATTGATTGCTCACTAACCTGTTGACGTTGGCACTCCCAGAGGAAGCGTAGAACAGGAACAGAAGTACACCGATCCAGCTGAGGGGCTGCATGTCTCTGACTGGGTACAGTTCTCTCTCTCTCTCTCTCTCTCTCTCTCTCTCTCTCTCTCTCTCTCTCTCTCACTGCTCATTCACTGTGTTTCTGGCTTTGTTGTGTTCTGCTCCTCCCAAGGGCTTGCTCCTACTCCATGCACTCACATAGGGGTCACAGGAACCAGTCTCAGTCCTCACCAAGTCTTTCTTAGTTCATGTGTTTCCCCACCACACACTCCCCTCTAGTACGTAGACTTCTCTCTCTCTTTCTCTCTTCTTTCTCTTTTTCACTCTCCTGATAGCAGTCTCTGTGATCTGAGTCCCATATGTCTGGTCCCCCCCTCTCTTCCTCCCACTCTCGCTCTCTTTCTCTCTCTTGGCTAAAATTCCAAATTGCCATTACTGACACTGGGGTCTGAGCATGGGAAGAAGGCAAGGAACGGGAGGGTCTGGTGGCTGTAAGTTGGGGGTGCACCAGTCATCTCTACAGGGCCATTTGATTGATGATTGTTTTCCTGAAATAGTTCACCAGCAGGGACAGAACTGTGATCACCACTGCAGCTATACTTAAAGCACATAAGGATCCAATGAGGGAACACATAGGGAACCAATGAGGGAACACATAGGGAACCAATGAGGGAACACATAAGGATCCAATGAGGGAACACATAGGGAACCAATGAGGGAACACATAGGGAACCAATGAGGGAACACATAGGGAACCAATGAGGGAACACATAGGGAACCAATGAGGCAACACATAGGGAACCAATGAGGGAACACATAGGGAACCAATGAGGACTTCACCTCCACCCTGGTTCTACAGACTCAGACAGTGTTAATCTGCTTCTTCATGGTGATACCACATGTTCCACCCAGCTTGGCTCTTGATGCCATGCCTTGCTCTGACATTGTCCTGGTTGCTAATTAGCTGGATCGCCTGTGTTAATTGCTGTGCCCAGACGTGCCCAAGCCTGTCATTAGGAGCTGCCCTTCCCTTTGATATCCTGCTCGTGACCAGCACCCATAAAGCCCTGCTCTCTTTCACGAATGCTAATACCAAGTTTAAGAAAAGCTAATGTCAAGACCTAAAAGCCCTTAATGAGTTTGCAAACTTTTCAAAGTGAACTCTAACATCTGGTCTAGCTCTGTCTCTGCACCCAGAATACACAACCTACAATGGTGCTGTTGGAATATTTGGTTGTCAGGTTTAGCATTAAATTCAGTGAACCACAGCCATGTGCTATTAACTTATTGGATGGCTAAGTCCCAAAAGTTTACAATGACTTTCGCAAAACATATTTTGGGCCTTTAGATGGAATATATCTAAACTTGTCCATAAGATGCCCCTGATATTTCTCAGTGCTCTTTTCATCCATTAAAATCTATCTAGAGTATCCCTATCCCATCTGCATCCCCCTCCTGTTCTTTCTCTCTTGACTAGTGATTTATGGAGCAGTGGACATTTTATTGTTCGAAAGGCTTTGTGAGGTATTGAATAAACCCCGGGAACCACACCTTCAAAAGAGTCAGTCTACCTCCAAGCTTTCCAACAAGGACTTGGGAGGTACAAGGGGAATTGCTTTCACATGAGGAGAAGAAAGCTTTTTTCACGGTCCGGTGGTGTAGTTCAGCTGTAAAATACGGCCCTGTGATTTCTCTGCCATGCTAGGATATATACAGTACTGTAGCTAACCACAACCAACGCTGAGGGAGGCGGAGTTTGTGGGGAGCTCCCTTTAACTGTGGAAATCTGAGAAAGGGGAATGCCAGAAAAGTGGTTCAAGTTTCCTCATTAAATCAGTAGTCCAGTAGCCAAAGCGGTATCAACAATAACATGGTATCAGATTATATGTTAAATTGACCTGATCATAACTATTTGATTCACATTTTGGTAGAACATTTTAAGGAAAAACTCTACACCCTCCAGTAACATAGGCCTCCAGTAACAGGCCTCCAGTAACATGATTCAACATGACACAGTCCTGATGTACACCATTACCTTGACTTGAGCATAAATCTCAGTCTCTGAGTTCAAAGCAAATGAGTCGTATTCTGTTTCAGAGATAATCGGTAAAAGCAATACTGGGGCGGTCTACAGAGCTGACTGCTGAGAAGGAGGGACATGGCTTAGCAAGTCTGCGAAAGGAAAACGAGACGAACTCAGATCTTGGCTAGGAATACTAATCTAATCAGAACTCTGAGATGTTCTGTATGACTTCCTGCTTTAGGAATGTGTCTTGTCCTCTGGCTTGGAAGGATAACGTTAAATGAATCTTATACATGTACATGGTTGTAAGGAAAGAAACTGAAGTCAAATATAGCACAAGGAAAATATTTTCCTCAAGTAGGCCTATGGCAGACACGCATGATATATGTGAAGCTTGGAAGTCTGGGAGCAAAGATTTTGGCCAGTGTCTTTAAAAAAAAAAATCTATGACACATCCTCTTATTCTTATCATCGCTGAGATGTGATGAAAGTGAGATTGTAAATCGGCCACCTTTCAGAAACTACTGCCCTGTTTGGCCCAGGTGTTTCTACCAAGCCCTCTCATCTTTCACACGTCAGCCTCTATCTCTGCAATGTTTGACTGAGGACATGTATTTGATACGTGAAATAATAATAATGTACGGGAAGGATAAAGTCTGGATACTTGAAGGAGACTCCACACATTACTAAATCACATTACTAAATCACATTACTAAATCACATTACTAAATCACATTACTAAATCACATTACTAAATCACATTACTAAATCACATTACTAAATCACATTACTAAACCACATTACTAAATCACATTACTAAATCACATTACTAAATCACATTACTAAATCACATTACTAAACCACATTACTAAATCACATTACTAAATCACATTACTAAATCACATTACTAAATCACATTACTAAATCACATTACTAAACCACATTACTAAATCACATTACTAAATCACATTACTAAATCACATTACTAAATTTGTTCAGCCTGTATCAGTGAAGTTAGAGAACACAATACTTACTGCTAGAGCAACCCTGTCAATGTGATGTACAACTGATTGTGTCTGTAATAAGTACCTTTTGAGAATATTGGAATTTCCTATTCATATCCTGGAACTGTTTCAAATAATTATTTTAAACGTTTTTTTCCCCCAGAGGTAAGATATGTAATTGCAGTAATTCAACTGAACTCAGTTGAAACGTTGGCCCTCTCCCTGCACTGTTTCAAGTTCAGCTACAGTACATATTGCACTTTGACATTAAGGTTGATAAGGAGGACATTTGGGGTTTCATAAATTCACACATAACAAGAATGTAAGTAGGAATACAGTATCTCTATGACACTCCACTACCGACTCCCTGCACGCCAGTGTCCACATGCCTTCTTCTGGTCAGTGCCACCGTATGGTAAACATCTCAGGCATGTGGGTTATGTCGATCATGCAGGCAGTGGACACTGGAGCTGTTTCCTGGTGTCCAGGCTCTGGGCAGTCCAGGCTGACAGGTGATGGAGCCTGCTGTCTCTGTCTGCATGTCTGACTGGCTCACAGCTGGCTGTGATGAAGGGATTATTCCCACGACAACATCCCCCTCCTCTGTCCTCAGGGCCAATCTGGGGCTTTGTCCGAGGAAACACCAGGGGGTTTCCCACTGGACATGGGCCCTTCTGGCCCCCACTGGCCCCATGACTTTGATCCAGGGAGGCGTCTGTTTCATCTAAGTGTCTTTAAGCCATCTGGACAGATGGTGGACTCTCTATTGACCATTCTGCTCTTCATTTCACTGTTCAATAGTTAATGAATGTGCTATAGACCTTTATTGTATGTCGTACAACTGGCAGATGTCTGTACTGTGTTCTTCATTTTGAAGGTTATGTGACTGTATGAAGTGTTGCTGCAGTATGCATCAGAAAAGGGAAATATGAAAATGTATGAGTGAAATTAGTTTTTGATCCTCTCATCCTTTATGTAACCTGGGAAATACCAAATTAAGATCAAAATATCTTACGGAGAATTATGATCGAAAGAGAATTAAGATCGAAATATCTTACAGAGAATTAAGATCGAAAGAGAATTAAGATCGAAATATCTTACAGAGAATTAAGATCGAAAGAGAATTAAGATCGAAATATCTTCCCGAGAATTAAGATCGAAATATCTTACAGAGAATTAAGATCGAAATATCTTACAGAGAATGAATATATCACTGTCTTACAGTAGAAGGGCGGCAGGTAGCCTAGTAGGGCGGCAGGTAGCCTAGTGGTTAGAGCTTTGGAAAAAATCTGTCGTTCTGCCCCTGAACAAGGCAGTTAACCCACTGTTCCCCGTGGATGTCGATTAAGGCAGCCCCCCAGCACCTCTCTGATTCAGAGGGGTTGGGTTAAATGCGGAAGACACATTTCAGTTGAAGGCATTCGGTTGTACAACTGACTAATAATGGTGACTTTGACTTTGACTACAAAGGGAGCTAATTAACACAATAATCTATATGATACAGTATGTAGCTACATGAGTCAAACCAACAATGACTATGTTTTAGGGCTATTCTATGAAAGTATGGGCCAAAACAATTTGATTTGCAAACTTGCCTCTTCTTATTTTCCTGTGACAGATTTTCTCCACATGGGGGAGTCCTGAGCTAGTCAAACTCAGAGCTTCTCATTACGCTGCTGCAACAGGATTGGATTGTATGGGCTGAAACGAAAAGCTAGACCTACCACATAGACCAAATCATGTTGTTTATGGACAGATTTATCCTCGCAGGCTGAAAATCTATTCATAATAACCTAATGAAAAAGATAACTTCAAATGTAATTTGGCTGGAGATGGACATTCTATTCAGTGAGAGACATTCTATTCCACCAAAATACAGATTATTTTACTGCACAATGCTTTCATCACAGCATTCTTAGAACATTAAACAAATGTGGGCCCACGTGCATCTGAGGGATACAGTAATCAGTACAGTACGGACATAATTGTGGTTATGTAATGATTTGTAAATGCTCATCATTCAATAAGTCTAGTTTTGTTTCTCTAATTCCTGGTAAATGATGTTCTGTGCTGTCTTATCCTACTGCCTGGCCTCTGGATGGAAATGTCAGTTCTTTGAGGGTGGAATTTAACCAGGTGGCGCTAACTTATTCAACCATCTGAAAATGTCTATCACCAGAAGGTCTCTGTCTGCCAAGACGAAGTTGGACATTTTCAGATCCTGTATGAGAATACAACATGAAACATTACAAAGAGAAGTGCTGGCCATTCCTCACTTTGGCTGTCCATGTGATGCCGACACTAGCAGGCTTTACGCAGTAACAGCATCATTTGTCAGATCGTTCAGTATGTTGAAAGTGAACCCATTTCACCATCATACTTCCTTTTCCCGTCCTCCACAAACAAAACAATGTAATTGTTTGTTTACGCAATTAAGTGAATTTTTGATCATATCAGTTTCAGAAAAGAGAGCTGTTACATAAGGCCTAAAGTGGTATCACATTGCGTGATACTTTTTACTCCAGTGAGGTGTTTTACAATACTGTGGAGTCATTGACAACTTCTTTCAGGCTGTTTTTCAGACTACTTCCTGGAATTCACATGTAGGACTACATTACTTCTATTTTGCAGTTTAGCTTCTCACATCAATTAACTCCAGGCCTGCAGATCATTATCAGGAAGCCTACAGTCTGATAATCAAGAGATATTGCAGTAGCCTGCCCCATCCGTTAGCCTACAGTCTGATAATCAAGAGATAATGCAGTAGCCTGCCCCATCCGTTAGCCTACAGTCTGATAATCAAGAGATAATGCAGTAGCCTGCTCCCTCTGTTAGCTTACAGTTAGCGCTCTAGAGTAGACTGAAGCACACATCAGGGACCAGGCTAGTAATGCAGAGCTTGAAAACGCAGACATAGAACATAGGTTGGTGTTCTTATCAAAGTAGAACCAGAACACTGCTGCATGTTCCATGGATCTATATGGGTGTTCCTATCGAAGTAGAATCAGAACACTGCTGTATGTTCCATGGATCTATATAGGTTCTTATTGAAGTAGAATCAGAACACTGCTGTATGTTCCATGGATCTATATAGGTTCTTATTGAAGTAGAATCAGAACACTGCTGTATGTTCCATGGATCTATATGGGTGTTCCTGTGCATAGTCAGCGGCGTAAACCTCTGCTAGTACACTGAATGGAGGGTTCATCACCTAACACGGTCTGGCAGGTGTCCCACACTATGACATGGCCTGTGACGTTGACATGGTGAACATGTCTTTGACTATAAAAGGAGAAAGAAGACTACCGAGGAGTTATTTTGAAAGTAGCGTCGACACGACCACATCCTGCCCCGTGTGGGAGATGAGATGAGTAGTGTGTGAGTGTGTGTGAGCATGTGCGTGTGAAAGTGTGTGTGTGAGCATGTGCGTGTGTGTGTGTGTGTGTGTGTGTGTGTGTGTGTGCGTGTGTGTGTGTGTGATTGAGCGTGTGTGTGTGTGTGTGTGTGTGTGTGTGAGTGAGTGAGTGAGTGAGTGAGTGAGCGAGCGAGTGAGCGTGGGTGTGTGTGTGAGCGTGTGTGTGTGTGATTGTAGCGACTACAGTAACTGATGCTAAATTAAAGGCTATAGAGTCATAGACCATAGAGGATGAAATAGTTCAACAGTGCTCAGTTACGGATCGAGTGTTGGGATCAAACACCAAATAAAACAGTGCTGAATAACGTCTTTCCATCCAGCTTCATTGCCTACAATTGGATTAACTTTTTGGTTCTGCTGTGTGCAATTAATATGATGTCAGAATTACCATTGACTGTTGTTCCTCATACCACTGTGTCAGCAAACAGTGCTAATTGAAGATCAAGCACCTTATCCATGGAACCCCCGCAAAGCAGAAACGCAATTACACAAGGATCAGTTTTTGTTTTACAGTGATAAGAAATGTCTGTAGGCCTACTGCTATTAGGAGCGTCATCATGTAAGCTGGGCCTAATGTCTTTTTAATGTGTCTTTCATCACAGTGTCCTACGATGGCGATGTGGCTGGCCTGGGCTGAGGACAGTGCTGCTACAGGGACAGGGAGAGGCTGAACTCTGTAACAACAGATGTAACCTTGGGAACATCCGAAGAGGATTCTGGCTGAGCAGTGAGCATGTCCACCGGTGACTGACTTTCCAGTAACGGTCTTCACTGTAGTATGTCAGGAAAAAGTTTTTATTCATATTTTCATTTGAATCAAAAAAACTTTTTTTTCTTCATATTTTTGTGGGAAAATGTTCCCCCTTCTCTTGGAGGTGGACATACAGTTGTCACAGGAAGAAGTGATTACAGTATGACCTGAGTAGTGACACAGGGAGACAAAGTCACTAATGAGTGGTTGCTAAAAGTATACTCATCAGAAGTGTCTGAACTAAAAGCGTCATCCTTGCTGACCTCTACCCCAGGTGATCAGTGTTGGAGAGAAGTGAACAACATGTAGTTCAACGAGTAATTGAACTACATTTTGCAGTAGTTTGGTGGTAGTTAGAAATAAATATAAATCTTGGTTTTCAATAGTTAATTACTTTTTCCCCCCTGTAGCGGTGTAGCTAACTACTGGAACTACACACTACTGTTTTACCATGTAGCGGTGTAGCTAACTACTGAACCTACACACAACTATTTTACCGTTTAGATAACTACTGGAACTACACACTACTGTTTTACCATGTAGCGGTGCAGCTAACTACTGGAACTACACATTACTGTTTTACCCTTTAGCTAACTACTGGAACTACACACTACTGTTTTACCATGTAGTGGTGTAGCTAACTACTGAACCTACACACAACTATTTTACCGTTTAGCTAACTACTGGAACTACACACTACTGTTTTACCATGTAGCGGTGCAGCTAACTACTGGAACTACACACTACTGTTTTACCATGTAGCGGTGTAGCTAACTACTGGAACTACACACTACTGTTTTACCATGTAGCGGTGTAGCTAACTACTGGAACTACACACTACTGTTTTACCATGTAGCGGTGTAGCTAACTACTGGAACTACACACTACTGTTTTACCATGTAGCGGTGTAGCTAACTACTGGAACTACACACTACTGTTTTACCATGTAGCGGTGTAGCTAACTACTGAAACTACACATTACTGTTTTACCATGTAGCGGTGTAGCTAACTACTGGAACTTCACATTACTGTTTTACCACGTAGCGGTGTAGCTAACTACTGAAACTACACACTACTGTTTTACCACGTAGCTGTGTAGCTAACTACTGAAACTACACACTACTGTTTTACCACGTAGCGGTGTAGCTAACTACTGAAACTACACACTACTGTTTTACCACGTAGCGGTGTAGCTAACTACTGGAACTACACTACTGTTTTACCAAGTAGCGGTGTAGCTAACTACTGAAACTACACATTACTGTTTTACCATGTAGCGGTGTAGCTAACTACTGAAACTACACACTACTGTTTTACCATGTAGCGGTGTAGCTAACTACTGAAACTACACACTACTGTTTTACCATGTAGCGGTGTAGCTAACTACTGAAACTACACACTACTGTTTTACCATGTAGCGGTGTAGCTAACTACTGAAACTACACACTACTGTTTTACCATGTAGCGGTGTAGCTAACTACTGAAACTACACACTACTGTTTTACCATGTAGCGGTGTAGCTAACTACTGAAACTACACACTACTGTTTTACCATGTAGCGGTGTAGCTAACTACTGAAACTACACACTACTGTTTTACCATGTAGCGGTGTAGCTAACTACTGGAAATACACACTACTGTTTTTGCAACAACAACAAATTGGGTGAAGTAGGCAAGAATTCCTTTCTTTTTCGGCATCAGACCTGCCTAATTCTCCCATTCAACATAGTTGCTGTGTTTAATAGGCAAATTTCACATTCTGTTAACATCTGACTCCACAGTGATCTATCTGTTGTTGGAATGTGTAGTCTATGACAGTTCAGATTTAGATAAGTTAATTCATCACAATGTAGTTTGGATGTAGTGAACTACTTTTTCCAACAAACTTTAGTTCACTATATTTTTCTTAAAGGGTAGCTTTTGTGCAGCTTAACTTCTTCCAGTGTGAAGTAATTGGCAGCTTGGTAAACTATTTTTTCAGAGTTGCTTCCCCAACACTACTGGTGATATACAGTAGTTTCAGATTGTGCTTTGTTGGTTGTGCTCAGTCACATTTGGCTTGCATCAGCTGTAACTTTATTCCGTCCGTAGTTGTGATCAGATTTGTCTTGGCATTTTTCAGTCAGGTCATCAAGCCAAGGTGTCATGAACCTCAACCGAACACACCTGTTATTTCAAGGCCATTGGTCAAGTCAAACCATGAACATCTCTTGTCCTCACGTCTTAATGGCTTTAGGCCTATCCATGATTCTAACAGGCACTGGAACTCAGTCATGCAGTGAGTCAGACCGCAGGGTTTGGCTGGCAGCTAGTCTGTCCATGAGATCAGAGAGCTACTCTCACTCCTCTATGTCTGGTGTGACGGGCTAAACACTCGTCAGCTGGACACCTGCCATTATCTGCTCATTAATTATCCAGCAAACACTATTGTGCCATGTTATTAGCGGGTGCTTGACAAAGATACTCGGGCAGACCCTCCCTGGAGTTTTGTAGTATGTCTGACCATTGATTATTCATCTGGTTGGCTAATGGTTGCCCATTAGCTCTGTCATAGTCACAGACAAGCCAGCTCATTCCGTTCACTTCCAGGGTTCTTGTCCCGGGAGCCTGGTCCATTGAGGCAATAGAGGAAGCTATGAAGTTATAGATCTTATGACTGTATACTGTACCTAAATATGTAGGATCTTAAATTGAGACAGTTTGCTACAGAAGGAAAATAATTATTAAGCAACAGGAAATGTGAATTATTATGTGAATTATAATTAATGGAATTTTTTTGCAGGGGTTGATACAAATTCTCAGAAACAAAAGAGTGATCAAATTAAGATCCCACATCTGTAAGTGTGTGTCAATGTTTCACATTGTGAAATGATATGTCATGTGAACTGAAATAAGATCAAGACTGCAGTTATTGGACAATAGTATCTCATGTCTGCTTCCAAAAACCTTGGTTCTTCAGTTTGATCCACTAGACTCCATGTTCCCAGCCAGTGTTGTGTTAGGATACAGAGCTCTCATTGGCTGTGCCTTCAGCCAGTGTTGTGTTAGGATACAGAGCTCTCCTTGGCTGTGCCTTCAGCCAGTGTTGTGTTAGGATATAGAGCTCTCATTGGCTGTGCCTTCAGCCAGTGTTGTGCTAGGATATAGAGCTCTCATTGGCTGTGCCTTCAGCCAGTGTTGTGTTAGGATATAGAGCTCTCATTGGCTGTGCCTTCAGCCAGTGTTGTGTTAGGATACAGAGCTCTCCTTGGCTGTGCCTTCAGCCAGTGTTGTGTTAGGATACAGAGCTCTCATTGGCTGTGCCTTCAGCCAGTGTTGTGTTAGGATATAGAGCTCTCATTGGCTGTGCCTTCAGCCAGTGTTGTGTTAGGATACAGAGCTCTCATTGGCTGTGCCTTCAGCCAGTGTTGTATTAGGATATAGAGCTCTCCTTGGCTGTGCCTTCAGCCAGTGTTGTGTTAGGATATAGAGCTCTCATTGGCTGTGCCTTCAGCCAGTGTTGTGTTAGGATATAGAGCTCTCATTGGCTGTGCCTTCAGCCAGTGTTGTGTTAGGATACAGGGCTCTCATTGGCTGTGCCTTCACTGACGTCACACTGACTTTATAATTCATCTCTCTGGTGATTCACAGTACTTTTTTCCTCTCTGAGAGACATGTACTCTCACGACTAGACCCCCGAGTGAAAAACCTCAACCTAGGCCAATGTGGCTACTCTGTATCCCCTGCAAAGCTAGGACGTGTTGTATTCGTTCTCCTGCAGCTATTCAAGGTATTCCCGATGAGCTTCAGTTAGGTATTTGAGGAATGTGCTATTTGTTTTCTGTGTTTTATCACCAAACCTTATCACTGCACTGTCCTTTGTGATGAGAGACCTCAGATCCCCCCTTGAGTCAAATGAGCCTGGATTTTACCCCAGGCCTCTGCCAAGCAATTTCCCTTTCCTTTCCAATAACCAACGTCGGCTCAAACGAAAGCTGTGTCCTTTGAATTAAGGTGTGCCTTTCCCCTTAGCAGATGTTATCGAGCTAATCAGGAAAAAGAAGACACAAATGCGACAAGACCTTTCAGTGTAACCTTTGATTTGGCCTTTTCTAAACTATTAGTGTTTGGAGATCTAATACACATTCCAGATATCCCACAGTACATACCGCTTGGTCCTCTGGTGAGTGTGAGTCATTCCTGAGTAGCTCTCTTAGATACACTTCCTCAAAGCTTTCACAAGAGCTAACTCCCCTTACATCAACTACTTTTCTCTTAGGCCTATGCATCAGGGGAGCGTCAAGACACACAGTAATGTGTTTTAACTAACTGCTCATATCTGGAGAATAAAATTCTTCACGGTGTTTTGGGTCATGTCTCGTCTTGTTTTGGGTCATGTCTGTACCATCAAAGGGTAGGCCGCATTAACTAACCATGCCACTCTTTTGGGAGAACAGCACCTATCAGAAGTCTTAAGAAACGGAGACAGGAAGTGAGACATATTGGCATAGATGAACAGTAGCTCACTTTTCGTTCATGTCAACAGGAGCGTATGACTCAAATGACTGCAGTCAGTTTGACCCCTTGACCAGGTCAGGTCCTAAGGGTCAGAGTTGAGGGCTTCAATCCTTGAGCTAGTTTTCCCTCATGGATATAATAGGCATGAAAAGGGCTGGTGTTGAGGACATATTGTTACAACTCATTTTCAACAGACTGTCAAGATTCTCAGTGTAGCATGTAGGTAGAATCAGGCGCAGGACAATGGAGATGAGTATACAATCAGATTTACTCATAAACAAACTACCAAAATTGGTAGTAAAAGTTACGTGCTCACAAACATGAAAGACATCTAACAATAAACAAACACGCACAAAACCATGAGGGAAACATAGAGTATAAATACGGAACATATAATTATGGGACAGAAACCAGGTGTGTAAAATGAAGACAAAAAACAGAGAAAATGAAAAGTAGATCGGCGGTAGCTAGAAAACCGGTGACGTCGACCGCCGAAAGCCGCCCGAACAAGGAGAGGGACCAACTTCGGCTGAAGTCGTGTCACAGACTTATAACTGCAGTTAAATAAATTTTATTTAATCTTTATTTAACTAGGCAAGTCAGTTAAGAACAAATTCTTATTTACAATTACGGGCTACGGGACTCCCAATCACGTCCAGATGTGATACAGCCTGGAATCAAACCAGGGTGTCTGTAGTGATGCCTCAAGCACTGAGATGCAGTGCCTTTGACTGCTGTGCCACTCGGGAGCCCAATGCTGAACTAAAGCTGTAGCAATACAAACTACATTGATTCAATATAAATATCCGGTCCTGAATATGAAGCTTGCCCGAATTACACAAATGTTTGGTCAAAAAATGGGAGCATACACAATGGCTCAGGACAGGGACATTGTCTAGGGGTTCATAAGCCTTTGAGTCAGTGAAAACGAGAACAACCACATTTAATTTCCTGTTTCTAGTCCTATTGGATAATGTGACAAGACTCAGAGCCAACTGAACAATAGAAAATATCCAGGTTATTGATAGCTTTAACTGTGCTGAAAGGATATGACCTCACACAGCATTTCCCAAGATATCGTTTAACCATAAGCATCCTACAGCAACACTTCCTCATTGAGAGAATCTTTCCTGCCAACATAGATCATAGATGTGTGTTCTGAATGAAAATCTGTATACGATTCATCTCAAACTTTTGAGAAACATCACAAGAAGTATCGTATTCAACATTTTGTGTTGAAAGTCAGTAAAAAGAGCTTCCATTTGAGGACTCCCTCATAGAGCTGGTGTGGAACACCCACAGGTTCCTCTGAACTGGTGCCCTATGTGGGCAGGAAGGAGCCAGCTATGAAGGGAACAGAAACACACTACAAAGAGAGGAAGACAGAAGTCAAAGTGCAAAAGAGGCTTTGTCTCATGAGCTTGCACAGGCTTAGGAAGAACAGACACACACACTCACACACACACACACACACATATATGCGAACACACACACTGCATAGGAAGTTGATTTGTAGTAAGATTCAGATTGTAGCCTACTTTTTACAGCATTGGCCACTAGTTACCTTATTTCACGACAGGCAGGCTTTACACTAGAATAATCTATCCATAGGAGTTGGGCTTAAGCATGCTAAAAGTTGATACTGTAGTATGATTACCCCACAACCCTACAGATCCTCACAATGTATTTTGATTAGGATCCATCCCTGTGTTAGGGCCAATACTACCAGACAAGCTGTCTCTGGCCTAGAGTCTGTAGGACTAATACTACCAGACAAGCTGTCTCTGGCCTAGAGGCTGTAGGACTAAAACTATCAGACAAGCTGTCTCTGGCCTAGAGGCTGTAGGACTAATACTATCAGACAAGCTGTCTCTGGCCTAGAGGCTGTAGGACTAATACTACCAGACAAGCTGTCTCTGGCCTAGAGGCTGTAGGACTAATACTACCAGACAAGCTGTCTCTGGCCTAGAGGCTGTAGGACTAATACTACCAGACAAGCTGTCTCTGGCCTAGAGGCTGTAGGACTAATACTACCAGACAAGCTGTAGAAGCAGGGAGGAGTAACAGATAAGAACATTCCTCTGACGGTTCTCATCAAGCCGTCTGAAGGAACTGCAGGGTTTATACGAATCTATGGAATGTAGTTATAGATGGAATCTGTACTGTGACTGTCCTGAGAAGATAAACATCTCATCACTAGAGGCTTTTTGTCTCATGAGCACAGAATTATTGTTTGTTTTCTTTCATTATACTCCCGGGGCAAGAGATTGTTCTGGGCATACAGTACCCGACAGCTAGTCAGGTCTTAGTGGAGGCTTGTTGCAGACAGTACCCGACAGCTAGTCAGGTCTTAGTGGAGGCTTGTTGCAGACAGTACCGTACAGCTACACAGGACATAGTGGAGGCTTGTTGCAGACAGTACCGTACAGCTACACAGGACATAGTGGAGGCTTGTTGCAGACAGTACCATACAGCTACACAGGACATAGTGGAGGCTTGTTGCAGACAGTACCGTACAGCTACACAGGACATAGTGGAGGCTTGTTGCAGACAGTACCGTACAGCTACACAGGACATAGTGGAGGCTTGTTGCAGACAATACCGTGTACAGCTACACAGGACATAGTGGAGGCTTGTTGCAGACAATACCGTGTACAGCTACACAGGACATAGTGGAGGCTTGTTGCAGACAGTACCGTACAGCTACACAGGACATAGTGGAGGCTTGTTGCAGACAATACCGTGTACAGCTACACAGGACTTAGTGGAGGCTTGTTGCAGACAATACCGTGTACAGCTACACAGGACATAGTGGAGGCTTGTTGCAGACAATACCGTGTACAGCTACACAGGACATAGTGGAGGCTTAGAGCACACACAGCATACTTGTCGACAACAAGGGAGCACACACAGCATACTTGTCGACAACAAGGGAGCACACACAGCATACTTGTCGACAAACAAGGGAGCACACACAGCATACTTGTCGACAACAAGGGAGCACACACAGCATACTTGTCGACAACAAGGGATCACACACAACATACTTGTCGACAACAAGGGATCACACCTATCATACTTGTCGACAACAAGGGATCACACACAACATACTTGTCGACAACAAGGCCCAGATGTTACTGTAGCAGGAGTCTTGCTGTCAGCATGCATCTCCTGCTGTTAACCACTTCCTGCCTATGCTACCTGGCAGTGTTCTTACTCACAAACCATGAGTGAAAACAACACACACACTGGAATTGTATTGTAGAGCTAAGGTAGTTGAACTACTCCTTGTATCAAGTTAATGTTTAGAGTCTTTTGTATTTTTGTTAGGTGGTAGATCAGCTTTATAGAGCAGATAGATTGTAGCTTCCATCAATTTTATTGTCTGCATCACTTCCAATCCCCCATATATTTTTTTTGCAAATAAGGTAACCAGGCTACCCTGGGGCGGCAGGGTAGCCTGGTGGTTAGAGCGTTGGACTAGTACCCTGAAAGGTTGCATGTTCAATTCCCAGAACTGACAAGGTACAAATCTGTCGTTCTGCCCCTGAACAGGCAGTTCCTAGGCCGTCATTGAAAATAAGAGTTTGTTCTTAACTGACTTTTTTATAACAAAAAAAATATATATTTATACATATATATATACATACATACATACATACAGACATAAATACATATACACACATATTTTTTTAAACATATTTTCCTTTGTTACTTTCTAACTCTACTACCCCTCCCCTAGTTGGAGTAAACTAGTGAACAACAATGCTTAGGCCTCTACTTACAGCTTATATACAGTGAGGGAAAAAAGTATTTGATCCCCTGCTGATTTTGTACATTTGCCCACTGACAAAGAAATGATCAGTCTATAATTTTAATGGTAGGTTTATTTGAACAGTGAGAGACAGAATAACAACAAAAAATCCAGATAAACGCATGTGAAAAATGTTATGAATTGATTTGCATTTTAATGAGGGAAATAAGTATTTGACCCCTCTGCAAAACATGACTTAGTACTTGGTGGCAAAACTCTTGTTGGCAATCATAGAGGTCAGACGTTTCTTGTAGTTGGCCACCAGGTTTGCACACATCTCAGGAGGGATTTTGTCCCACTCCTCTTTGCAGATCTTCTCCAAGTCATTAAGGTTTTGAGGCTGACGTTTGGCAACTCAAACCTTCAGCTCCCTCCACAGATTTTCTATGGGATTAAGGTCTGGAGACTGGCTAGGCCACTCCAGGACCTTAATGTGCTTCTTCTTGAGCCACTCCTTTGTTGCCTTGGCCGTGTGTTTTGGGTCATTGTCATGCTGGAATACCCATCCACGACCCATTTTCAATGCCCTGGCTGAGGGAAGGAGGTTCTCACCCAAGATTTGACGGTACATGGCCCTGTCCATCGTCCCTTTGATGCGGTGAAGTTGTCCTGTCCCCTTAGCAGAAAAACTCCCCCAAAGCATAATGTTTCCACCTCCATGTTTGACGGTGGGGATGGTGTTCTTGGGGTCATAGGCAGCATTCCTCTTCCTCCAAACACGGCGAGTTGAGTTGATGCCAAAGAGCTCCATTTTGGTCTCATCTGACCACAACACTTTCACCCAGTTGTCCTCTGAATCATTCAGATGTTCATTGGCAAACTTCAGACGGGCATGTATATGTGCTTTCTTGAGCAGGGGGACCTTGCGGGCGCTGCAGGATTTCAGTCCTTCACGGCGTAGTGTGTTACCAATTGTTTTCTTGGTGACTATGGTCCCAGCTGCCTTGAGATCATTGACAAGATACTCCCGTGTAGTTCTGGGCTGATTCCTCACCATTCTCATGATCATTGCAACTCCACGAGGTGAGATCTTACATGGAGCCCCAGGCTGAGGGAGATTCACAGTTCTTTTGTGTTTCTTCCATTTGCGAATAATCACACCAACTGTTGTCACCTTCTCACCAAGCTGCTTGGCGATGGTCTTGTAGCCCATTCCAGCCTTGTGTAGGTCTACAATCTTGTCCCTGACATCCTTGGAGAGCTCTTTGGTCTTGGCCATGGTGGAGAGTTTGGAATCTGATTGATTGATTGCTTCTGTGGACAGGTGTCTTTTATACAGGTAACAAACTGAGATTAGGAGCACTCCCTTTAAGAGTGTGCTCCTAATCTCAGCTCGTTACCTGTATAAAAGACACCTGGGAGCCAGAAATCTTTCTGATTGAGAGGGGGTCAAATACTTATTTCCCTCATTAAAATGCAAATCAATTTAGAACATTTTTCACGTTTTTCTGGATTTTTTTGTTGTTATTCTGTCTCTCACTGTTCAAATAAACCTACCATTAAAATTATAGACTGATCATTTCTTTGTCAGTGGGCAAACGTACAAAATCAGCAGGGGATCAAATATTTTTTTTCTCCCTCACTGTATACTATATACACTCTATATACTATATACATTTTACGGGCACAGTCTATTTTGCAATAGTTATATTTTGTTTGTTTTTACTCCTGTCCTTCCTCTAACCTCAACCTCTCCCATATATTTATTTCACAATGTTCTGAACCTAAATATGTTTTACGGGCACAGTATGTTTTACATAAGTTATCTTGTTGTTATTATTGCCAACCTTCAACTCCATTCAACCCCTCCCATCTATCTCTAAACACCATCCATACTGGATTTCTATTTACCATATATATTTCAACAGTGCTGTGATGTTTATCATAATTTCTACAGATTGTAAATTAAAAATAAACATTCTTGCTGAAAGTATTATTATATTATTGATCGATTGACTATAACCTTTCAGATCATACACAGTAGTGCTATCTGCAGAGTTAGCTCCAGGTAAATGTTGCATTTTTTCAGCCATTCCTGGACCTGTGACCAAAAACAAGCTACATATGGACAGTACCAAAACAAAATGACCTAATGATTCAGTCTATTCACAGCAAAATCTGCATATCTGGGAAGGTTGCAATTTCTCGCATGGAATAGCCTTCATTTCTCAGAACAAGAATAGACTGACGAGTTTCAGAAGAAAGGTCTTTGTTTCTGGCCATTTTGAGCCTGTAATCGAACCCACAAATGCTGATGCTCCAGATACTCAACTAGTCTAAAGAAGGCCAGTTTTATTGTTTCTTTAATCAGCACGACAGTTTTCAGCTGTGCTAACATAATTGCAAAAGGGTTTTCTAATGATCAATTAGCCTTTTAATATGATAAACTTGGATTAGCTAACACAACGTGCCATTGGAACACAGGAGTGATGGTTGCTGATAATGGGCCTATGTACGCCTATGTAGATATTTCATGAAAAATGTGCCGTTTCCAGCTACAATAGTAATTTAAAACATTAACAATGTCTACACTGTATTTCTGATCAATTTAATGTTATTTTAATGGACAAAAAATGTGCTTTTCTTTCAAAAACAAGGACATTTCTAAGTGACCCCAAACTTTTGAGCTGTTGTGTGTGTATATATATATATATATGTATATATATATATATATATATATATATATATATATATATACACACACAACATTCTATTGGTTGCAATAGTTTTGGGGGGAATCCGGCGTCATTTTTTACTGTATCAGTTCATAGATCATGTGCCATAGAATCGGTATGTCAAAAATCTCTTCCCAACTATTTTACAATCTATATGACACAGCTGTCAAATTTGTGGTCCTTAAATGAAACTGGTCTACTTTTTTTATTTATCACAATGTTCTTTAACCAATGATGGTCTTTAACGCAGGGCCGACAGACAAGTTCAGACTTTTTCCCCCTTCCACTTTCCTCTTCCATTTTCTCGGTAATGCTGCCATTAGTTAGTTGTAATTTTGGGTAGAGCAGACATTTCCATATATTTTTGTTAGCTGCATGTGTGACATAACTCCACCAGTCCTATTTATGATATCATTTACAAAGATTATACCTCATGTTTTTTTATCTATTAGTATATTTGAGTTTAACCACAATAGTTGTTGCATTATTTGTTCAGTTTTTTTCTGGTGGATTAAATAGAAATTGCAACCAACTTTCTATGGCTTGTTTTAAAAATAGCGATATTGATTTCCTTTTCAAATAACTGAAAGTGAGAGGTTGTAATCTGAATAAAGAGAAAAAGGCCATTCTTGAACATGGGGTGAGACATTCTTACTAATTTACTAGAGAACCAGTTTGGATTTAAGTATACCTTTTGTAAGCCTTTAGTGAGAGGTCTAATGATTTAATATTTATTCATTTCTGCCCTCCGAATTCATATTCATTATATAAATAGGCCCGTTTAACTTTGTCTGGCTTGCCGTTCCAATTGAAATTGAATATTTTTTAAATAACTGTTCATTAGGTGTAGGCAAGACCATAAGCACGTAGGTAAACTGGGATATGACTGAAGAGTTAATCAGGATGATTTTTCCACAAATAGACAGGTATTTTCCTTTCCATGGTAGCAAGATCTTATCTATTTTTGCTAACTTTCTATAAAAATGTATTGGAGTGAGATCATTTATTTATTTTTGGGATATGAATACTGAGAATGTCCACTTCACCCGCCAGACCTTTTTATTGGTAAACTACACGGTAATGTAAAAGTAGTGTTTTTTTTGTGATCCAATTCGTAATATAGTACATTTATCATAATTTGGTTGTAATCCAGAGAGGTTAGAAAAAGTATCTAGATCCTCTATGAGGCCGCGGAGGGATCCAAATTGTGGATTTAAAAGAAAACATTTGTATTTGTATTTATTAGGGATCCCCATTAGCTGCTGCCAACATGAATCGTCAGCGTACAATGACACCTTTGTTTTTAAGCCCTGGATTTCTAACCCCTTGATATTATTGTTGGATCTGATTTTAATAGCTAACATTGCTATGGCCATAATACATAGATATGCCGATAGTGGACAACCTTGTTTTACTCCTCTTGACAGTTTAATAATGTCTGAAAAGTAACCATTAATTACTATTCTACACCTAGGGTTACTATACATGGTTTTAACCCATTTTATAAGAGATTCTCCAAAATTGAAATGTTCCAGGCGTTTACAGTACCAGTCAAAAGTTTGGACACACCTTCTCATTCAAGGGTTTTTCTTTAGTTTTACTATTTTCTACATTGTAGAATAATAGTGAAGACATCAAAACTATGAAAGAACACATATGGAATCATGTAGTAACCAAAAAAGTGTTAAGCAAATCAACATATATTTTTGATTTTAGATTCTAGACTCTTAAAAGTAGCCACCCTTTGTTAATGCTTAAAACCGTCAAATCAAATTGTTTGGGGACAGACTTTGTGGAGACAACCGAGCACTGAAGGTGACCCTTGGTAAATATTGCCAGTCCCCCACCTTTGGAAGATCTGTCTTGCCAAAAAAGGTTATAACCAGAAAGGTTAACAGCAGTATTCAAAACACTCTTTCTTAAACTGTGATGGATTAGAGCCTGTATGGCACTTCAGACTGTTAAAGAAGACTGGTGTGATGGATTAGAGCCTGTATGGCACTTCAGACTGTTAAAGAAGACTGGTGTGATGGATTAGAACCTGTATGGCACTTCAGACTGTTAAAGAAGACTGGTGTGATGGATTAGAGCCTGTATGGCACTTCAGACTGTTAAAGAAGACTGGTGTGATGGATTAGAGCCTGTATGGCACTTCAGACTGTTAAAGAAGACTGGTGTGATGGATTAGAGCCTGTATGGCACTTCAGGCTGTTAAAGAAGACTGGTTTGATGGATTAGAACCTGTATGGCACTTCAGACTGTTAAAGAAGACTGGTTTGATGGATTAGAGCCTGTATGGCACTTCAGACTGTTAAAGAAGACTGGTTTGATGGATTAGAGCCTGTATGGCACTTCAGACTGTTAAAGAAGACTGGTGTGATGGATTAGAACCTGTAGTACACGGTAGACTGTTAAAGAAGACTGGTGTGATGGATTAGAGCCTGTATGGCACTGTGGACTGTTAACGAAGACTGGTGTGATGGATTAGAACCTGTAGTACACGGTAGACTGTTAAAGAAGACTGGTGTGATGAATTATAGCCTGTAATAGGGAAATGAGAAACTAACACTGTGGACTGTTAAAGATGACTGGTGTGATGGATTAGAGCCTGTAATAGGGAAATGAGAAACTAACACTGTGGACTGTTAAAGATGACTGGTGTGATGGATTAGAGCCTGTAATGGGGAAATGAGAAACTAACACTGTGGACTGTTAAAGATGACTGTTGTGATGGATTAGAGCCTGTAATAGGGAAATGAGAAACTAACACTGTGGACTGTTAAAGATGACTGGTGTGATGGATTAGAGCCTGTATAACACTGTAGACTGTTAAAGATGACTGATGTGATGCATTAGAGCCTGTAAAGATGACTGGTGTGATGGATTAGAGCCTGTAAAAGGAACATGAGAAGTGTGCATGACTGCTGAAGTGGAAGGGAGTGGTTGTGATGGCACTTAAGGGACCTCAGAGGGTTTGTTAACAGCACTTCCTGTGCTGTTCTGGCTCAATGACAAGTTTAAAATCAGGCTTTAACATTAAGCACTAGAGCATGAAAGGGAGAGCAGATCTTACCCAACTGAAAAGAGCCTTAGCTGGCCCTAAATCTGTCATAGAAAAAAAGAAAATCACAGAAATACTTAACAAAAATAACTATTGGGAACACATAACACACCATTTCATGGAAAAACACATGGTGGTCATTTTGTTTTGTTGTTTTTAACAAGTACTGTTCAGAACTGTTCCAATCGATTCTGTATCAAAGTTATGCATGCTTCCTGTTGTACGCTGAGAGGTAGACAAAGCTACAGCAGTGTAGATTACGCTGCAGGGCTCCGGTCAATGTTGCAGTACAAACCATGAGGGAGATACTGAGCACAACGGGAAGCTCATTCTTTCATTTCTCGATATAACTTTGAAAATGCAGAAGACATTAGCATTTTGCCATCTGAACTTGTGACTATGACTTAGGGATAAGTGCATAAACACAAGCCCAAAAGAAACACATTTAAAGGGTATTGCTTTATTTGAATAGTCCATCTGTAACAATTCATCTACTAACCCTAACCCTAACCCTATTTGAATAGTCCATCTGTAACAATTCAACTATCTACTAACCCTAACCCTAACCCTATCTCTAGCTGTAACCCTAACCCTAACCCTTACCCTAACCCTAACCCTAGCTCTAGCTGTAACCCTAACCCTTACCCTTACCCTAACCCTAGCTCTAGCTATAACCCTAACCCTAGCTCTAGCTGTAACCCTAACCCTAGCTGTAACCCTAACCCTAACCCTAGCTCTAGCTGTAACCCTAACCCTAGCTGTAACCCTAACCCTAACCCTAGCTCTAGCTGTAACCCTAACCCTAGCTCTAGCTGTAACCCTAACCCTAGCTGTAACCCTAACCCTAACCCTAGCTGTAACCCTAACCCTAACCCTAGCTGTAACCCTAACCCTAGCTCTAGCTGTAACCCTAACCCTAGCTGTAACCCTAACCCTAGCTCTAGCTGTAACCCTAACCCTAGCTGTAACCCTAACCCTAGCTCTAGCTGTAACCCTAACCCTAACCCTAGCTGTAACCCTAACCCTAACCCTAGCTCTAGCTGTAACCCTAACCCTAACCCTAGCTGTAACCCTAACCCTAGCTCTAGCTGTAACCCTAACCCTAACCCTAGCTGTAACCCTAACCCTAACCCTAGCTGTAACCCTAACCCTAGCTCTAGCTGTAACCCTAACCCTAGCTGTAACCCTAACCCTAGCTCTAGCTGTAACCCTAACCCTAGATCTAGCGGTAACCCTTATCCTAACCCTAACCCTAACCCTAGCTCTAGCTGTAACCCTTACCCTAACCCTAACCCCTACCCTAAACCCTAACCCTAGCTGTAACCCTTATCCTTACCCTAACCCTAACCCTAGCCCTAACTCAACCTTAATCCTTTTTCTAAACCTTATCCTAACCCTAATTCAGTGTTGGCATGGTAACTCTCACACCTACAGTGTCCTGTTATCTGATGTATTCATTCAGGAGTCATGGGGCAGAAGCCACTGTTTGACTCAATATTCTCAACAATGTCAACTTTAGCACCAAGGTAAAGCAATAATTGAAGGTTTGTTTTTCCAGTTCACTTCCTTCGATTCAACTCTTTAACCATAATTTGAGAAATATTCTACAGTCATGAAAGAACAAGCTTTCACTTTCTGTCTCTGCATTTCACCCTTAGCTTTGATTTTATGTTGAGATCCATGTCAAGTCATCCCCCCTTCCCCCCTTCACCCCAAACACACATACCCCTGTTACAGATGTCAGATAGTTGAAGATAACAATCAGATGAGCCAGTCAGATATACCATGATAGAAGCTGGTGTCACAGAGATCATGCAGCCTAGCTATGCCCCCCTCCCAGGATTCCCCTCTGCTGTCTCTACCCATGGGCCTCAGAAAGTCCCTATGCTGTTCTACCCATGGGCCTCAGAAAATCCCTCTGCTGTCTCCAGCCATGGGCCTCAGAAAGTCCCTCTGCTGTCTCTACCCATGGGCCTCAGAAAGTCCCTCTGCTGTTCTACCCATGGGCCTCAGAAAATCCCTCTGCTGTTCTACCCATGGGCGTCAGAAAGTCCCTCTGCTGTTCTACCCATGGGCCTCAGAAAATCCCTCTGCTGTTCTACCCATGGGCCTCAGAAAATCCCTCTGCTGTTCTACCCATGGGCCTCAGAAAATCCCTCTGTCTCTACCCATGGGCCTCAGAAAGTCCCTCTGCTGTTCTACCCATGGGCCTCAGAAAATCCCTCTGCTGTTCTACCCATGGGCCTCAGAAAGTCCCTCTGCTGTTCTACCCATGGGCCTCAGAAAATCCCTCTGCTGTTCTACCCATGGGCCTCAGAAAGTTCCTCTGCTGTCTCTACCCATGGGCCTCAGAATGTCCCTCTGCTGTTCTACCCATGGGCCTCAGAAAGTCCCTCTGCTGTTCTACCCATGGGCCTCAGAAAGTCCCTCTGCTGTTCTACCCATGGGCCTCAGAAAGTCCCTCTGCTGTCTCTACCCATGGGCCTCAGAAAGTCCCTCTGCTGTTCTACCCATGGGCCTCAGAAAGTCCCTCTGCTATTTCTTTACTAGTCCTGTATTAGTAGACCAATATAGTAGTCTGTAGCGCATGCAAAAAAAAAATTCTGCCACTACCGAGGTCTGAGCGTGACCTCACTCTGTCCTTCCACACAAAGCTACAGAGGGAGATAGCCATCGCAGTACGTCAGGGCCTGTTTGCCAATGTGTCTTCCTAATGGCTGTGTCCAAAAAGCCTCTAATGTTGCGGAGACACTGTGTTGGTACTGGCCTGTCAGACAGGGATTTCTTGTGTTGAGCAATCGCTGCATGTTTTTGTTTGGCTTTAGTGTGCATGTCCTGCCATGTTCAGACGAGCTGGGGGAGGACAGGCTTAGGGAGGAGTTGTAACTGTGCATGAGTAAGTGTGTGTGTGTGTAAGTGTGCGTGCGTGCCTGCGTGGGTGTGTGCGTGCGTGCGTCAGGTTCACAGCTGGAGTGCTACTGCTCTCAGCAGGGTAAATCTCCTTCAGATGAAAGGTTGCATGCAAATGTCACTCTGCACCAGGCTGCATCTCTCTTAGTTCAACAAGGAAATGTCTGCTTGGCTAACCTGATGATGACTCCACTGGCAATAGCTGATTTCCAAGGAATATTTCTCCCAAAGAAATTCCCCAGAATTTCACAGTACCATACTTCAGGAGCCTTTACCGTGGTTGTTAAATCTGCAGCAGACTTTAAACCTGTTTGAGAGCATTCTTCTGTACGGTAGATAGAAGCCATTTACCCCCTCCCTTCCATATTTTTAAGACTTCTAGCAAGTTGCAAACCAAAGATTAGCCCACTTTCAACAGTCTTATGTTAGTAGCCTTAAGGAAACAGGTCTGACACCGACCCTAACCGATCTTACTCAGTCAGAAATGCCTTTGTCCCTTTGTGTTGTCATGTGTTGCTGCCATGCTATGTTGTTGTCTTAGGTCTCTCTTAATGTAGTGTTGTCTCTCTTGTCGTGATGTGTGTTTTGTCCTATATTTATATTTATTTTATTTTTATCCCAGCCCCCGTCCCCGCAGGAGGCCTTTTGCGTTTTGGTTGTAAATAAGAATTTGTTCTTAACTGACTTGCCTAGTTAAATAAAGGTTAAATAAATAAAATAACATTTTAAAAACATGTGGTTATGCCATTTGGCCAGATATGTATCATTGCCTACATGGTATTTTATACAGTATATAACTTGACTCATTTGGATTCATTTCTGCAATACGATCTAGAGTAAACTACCCGAGGCTTGATAGCTGGACAGTATGTACGATAACACTCAGGAAAACAGAAACACTGGCTTCAGACTTGAGTAAGGTTGATACAATGAGAACAACATGGAATCATAAACTGTACTGCTCTCCCATCCTTAACAAGTCCTTTTCCTGTGTTTTCACACCTCCTCTTTCTGATTGGGTGCACAGGATCAGTGTTTGTCACTCAAACCATTCAGAAACAGGTTACCTTTGTGTGTGGACAGACCAATAGAGAAACAGACAAATTCCTCTACAGAAAAAAACATATTTTTTTCCCCCCACGTCCTAATATGGGCATGGGCGTCAGTCCACAGTGAGATAGCTATGTGATCACATCACCGTCTGGAGAAAGAAAATGAAAGAAATCACTTGGAAATACCAACTTTGGACCATACTATGGAATATATGGAGTCTTTTTACACAGTGACTTGACATTAATAAAATATTATTCAAAAAATGCGTAATTCCAGTAGCCCCAGTGATTGTGTATGCTTTAGTAAACCTTATTAGATTATGTCTAAATGCACTGTTGAATATTTTATGAAAGATGTGAAACTGCTTTTCTGGTCAAGGTCCCCTCCAGAATGTCAGTGTGCAGTGTATTCTCTGGTCAGCTGGAGGCAGTTGTTGGGAACTGTTTGACTTCTCTGCTCATTATGTACCTTTGGGGAAAAGGATTGTGGGAGTAGCTTCCTGTGAGAGGAAGCTCTGTTGGCCTGTAATAGTCTATTCTTTACATTCCCCTGCAGCCTACAGAGAATTAACAAACAGCTTGAGGAGGTCTCTCTGCCTTTATGCCATCACCATGGCCCTGTTATTACCAAATCAAACAAAACATAATAACCGGCTATCAGATGATTAAATAACTGTGTTGAGCATTCCTTAGCTGTGCAACACCTGAGTATCAAATTCTGCACACAAAGATATTGGTAGTCAACAATGTAGCATTAGACTGAATCATGTGATTCAAATTATTTAATTGATCCAGATTGACATTTTCTGTACAGTTTTTATAACGAGGGTCAAAAGAAATCTAATATAAACGAATGTAGTCATTACTCTTGAATATATTTGAAGGTCGAACATAAATCAGAATACATAGCACTATAATTTTATTATAGTCTCTAAGACATATGTTGTCAGCCAGTCAATGAATATGTTTTTTTGTCCTGGCCCTTTTTGTGTTTTACGACCCTTGACACGGTGCTGATGGTTTCACAGCAGTAGTACGAGTCAGCGTTGGATCAGGATGGGTTGAAACTGATTCAGAAGCACCCTCTCGTGCCGAGTGCTCTCATCTCATGCAGCTAGTTATCCACTTCACCTGGGCAAGGGCTTTTCACTGGTAGAAGTGAATTCTTTATTTCATCTAAAAACCCTCTGATCAATTAAACCAGTGCACTGAGACAGATAGAAATCTATTGCCGCATAAAGTCCATTAGAATGTATATCTAGAATGTTACTCACCGACAAAAAACACACATTTCCCTTGTATTACTAATCACATGAGGAATGAACTAGCCTTAAGAAAAATCTATAAAATAACAGTAATCCTAATAGGATGTGTTTTCTATGACCGTCTGTCAGGACAGAAATAGGAATATCCAGGACATCTAGACCACCCGGTGTCACAGGAAGGCCCAAGAAGATCATCAAGGACCTCAGCCATCCGAGCCACAGTCTGTTCACCCTGCTACTAGAAGGTGGAGGCAGTACAGCTGCATCAACACTGGGACCGAGAGACTGAGAAACAGCTTCTATCTCCAGGCACCACTAGCCGGCCTCCACTCAGTACCCTGACCTGAACCTTAGTCACTGTTACTAGCCGGCTACCACCTGGTACTCTACCCTGTACCTTAGAGACTACTGCCCTATGTACATAGTCATTGACCACTGGTCACTTTAATAATGTTTACATACTGTTTTACCCACTTCATATGCATATACTGTATGTACAGTTGAAGTCGGAAGTTTACATACACCTTAGCCAAATACATTCAAACTCAGTTTTCACAATTCCTGACATTTAATCCTAGTAAAGATTCCCTGTTTTAGGTCAGTTAGGATCACCACTTTATTTTAAGAATGTGAAATAGTAGAATAATAGTAAAGAGAATTATTTTTTCAACTTTTATTTCTTTCATCACATTCCCAGTGGGTCAGAAGTTTATATACACTCAATTAGTATTTGGTAGCATTGCCTTTAAATTCTTTAACTTGGGTCAAACGTTTCAGGTAGCCTTCCACAAGCTTCCCACAATAATTTGGGTGAATTTTGGCCCATTCTTCCTGACAGAGCCGGTGTAAGTCAGGTTTGTAGGCCTCCTTGCTCGCACACACTTTTTCAGTTCTGCCCACAAATGTTCTAGAAGATTGAGGTCAGGGCTTTGTGATGGCCACTCCAATACCTTGACTTTGTTGTCCTTAAGCCATTTTACCACAACTTTGGAAGTATGCTTGGGGTCATTGTCCATTTGGAAGACCCATTTGCGACCAAGATTTAACTTCCTTACTGATGTCTTGAGATGTTGTTTCAATATATCCACATAATTTTCCTTCCTCATGATGCCATCTATTTGGTGAAGTGCACCAGTCCCTCCTGCAGCAAAGCACCCCCACAACATGATACTGCCATCCCCGTGCTTCACGGTTGGGATGGTGTTCTTTGGCTTGCAAGCATGCCTCTTTGTTCCTCCAAACATAACGATGGTCATTATGGCCAAACAGTTCTATTTTTGTTTCATCAGACCAGAGGACATTGTGCAGTTGCAAACCGTAGTCTGGCTTTTTTATGGCGGTTTTGGAGCAGTGGCTTCTTCCTTGCTGAGCGGCATTTCAGGTTATGTCGATATAGGACTCATTTTACTGTCTATATAGATACTTTTGTACCTGTTTCCTCCAGCATCTTCACATGGTCCTTTGCTGTTGTTCTGGGATTGATTTGCACTTTTCGCACCAAAGTACGCTCATCTCTAGGAGACAGAATGCGTCTTTTTCCTGAGCGGTATGACGGCTGCGTGGTCCCATGGTGTTTATACTTGCGTACTATTGTTTGTACAGATGAACGTGGTACCTTCAGGTGTTTGGAAATTGCTCCCAAGGATGAACCAGACTTGTGGAGATCTACAATTTTTTTTCTGAGGTCTTGGCTGATTTATTTTGATTTTCCCATGATGTCAAGCAAAGAGGCACTGAGTTTGAAGGTAGGCCTTGAAATACATCCACAGGTACACCTCCAATTGACTCAAATAATGTCAATTAGTCTATCAGAAGCTTCTAAAGCCATGACATAATTTTCTGGAATTTCCCAAGCTGTTTGAAGGCACAGTCAACTTAGTGTATGTAAACTTCTGACCAACTGGAATTGTGATACAGTGAATTATAAGTGAAATAATCTGTCTGAAAACAATTGTTGGAAAAGTTACTTGTGTCATGCACAAAGTATATGTTCTAACTGACTTGCAAAAACTATAGTTTGTTAACAAGAAATTGATGGAGTGGTAAAAAACTAGTTTTAATGACTCCAATCTAAGTGTATGTAAACGTCCGACTTCAACTGTACCTTTTATATTCATATAACTTTGATAATGTCTATACACATCATTATATACATACACATGTACATTCCGGACTCTGACATTGCTCGTTCTGATGTTTCTTAATTTCTTTCTTTAGATTTGGGGTATTTATGTATAGTTGTTTTGTATTGGCACTGTTGGAGATAGAAACATCAGCATTTCGCAGCACCTGCGATAACATCTGCAACATATGTATATGCGACCAATAAAAGTTGATTTGATTTGACTTGAGTAAAATTTCAGGACTCTTTCCACCCCTGCCCATTGATTGGGTTAATCAAGGGTGAGACCAGTCTAACTAGTACAACTAGAGGTGTTGCCCTAATTATCCAATTTATATATATATATAAAACCTTTATGTCACTTGGCCGTGCCCCCATTTTCAATGACTACAGTGCAGTGACTGTACTGTGAATAACACTCATTTCAACAAGTATATGCCCTCTATTTTAAGATTACTAATGTTGATCATTATCAAATTGTGGTAGGCTAAGTGGAGTCAAGAATAGCTTAGTGTTGTTGAGACAGTGTCCTTGAGAAACCCGTTTTTCCCATGAAATACAGCCCAGATGGAAACCCACACTCGAACATAAACAAACATGGGCTCTATGGGTTTCCCATGCATGTAGATACAGCTATCTGCCTATATACAACTACTGAAGCCAACAGTAAACCTCTCTGCTAATTTTTGTTTCATAACCATCATAATCACTCATCAATGGATGAATGTCTTTAGGCATGGACAATGCGGGTGTCTGTTCAGACGAGGAGAATAAGGCATTTCAACAATGTAATTTCCTCAAAGGTTAGATGGGTACCGTAAGTATTTTTCCTCTCATAGGGGATGTTTCCATTGCACACTGCTGTACACATTCTAGCAATGTGTATAATGACAATGGATTCTTTATTGGCAGAATTTTGGAATTCAAGAGCGTTATGATTTCTAGTCACTTTAGTGACGAACATAACAGATTTTTGTATTTTATAATACAAAGCCAAAGTAACCACAACTTCAGCGCAACCGTTTTCAGCCTCCAGTTTCTAAATGCGGTCCTTACTAGCTGTGTGTTGTGCCTGCAGAGATGTGGCCTGTCTGCCTACCTGGATAGGTAAATTGCCACTTTCACCTTAAAATTCTTTAGGGACAGTGGTGTAGTGGAGGGTATACACCATATACCCACAATGTGTATCAATGCAGCGTAGTGGAGGTATATGCCATATCATTTAATAAGGCTGATGGAACAGAACAAAATTTGTTTTGATTTTTTTATTTAACTAGGCAAGTCAGTTAAGAACACATTATTATTTACAATAACAGCCTACACCGGCCAATTGAGCACCACCCTATGGGACTCCCAATCACAGCCAGTTGTGATACAGCCTGGATTCGAACAAGGGTATCTGTAGTGACGCCCCTAGCTCTGCGATGCAGTGCCTTAGACCACTGTGCCACTCGGGAGCCAGTGATCAACTATTATTTCTTCACATTTTCAGAGCAGCAACGGTGAGATTTTGGCAATAGGCTACAGTTCCTACCATTCTCAGAATGTAAGCTAACTTGTGCTGTGGGACACTTGAGGGCTTGTTTAACATGTTTAACATTTGTGTTTATGAGGCCTCACAAATGATCTGCTATCAAATCATAATAACTTACTTTATACGCTTGTTATCGATTTATAATGACAGATCACTTAAACAACCATAGATGGTCCTACATGCTGCAACATCATACAGCATGCCATGTGATAGAGTTGTTAGGTTAATAAAACCAGATTGTCTCCCTGAAGCATAGCACTGTATGATCACACTTGATAATCGGTTTGGTTTATTTTGGACATTTCTGTAAAGGACTGCTGTGAGAAGACCAATAGCAGAGTGCCTGGCTGCTGACTGACTGCAAGTCATAAATAGGAACTTTAATCAGTAATGAGGAACTAACTTCCTGACAACTGAGCTACTGAAAATGGGCCATAGAGCAAAATGCCCTCACATTGTTACCAACATGCAACAGTATACACAAGAACTGTGCCAGAAATAGAACAACAATTTCTCAAGCCCACCAGTGGTATGACAAATGTTACGATTAAATATGATAGATGACTTTGTATGTGTCTGACATGGAACACATTTTCTGAGTGGTGAAAGGTACCTCAACAGAGAATTATGATTATCTTATTTTGTCAGCCATGGATGAATCAGCAATATTTTTATATAGCAAAAAAGGTTCAACAGCTTTCTTCTGGTTCCTTTAGGACATAATTGTTTCTTTGTATCCTTACAACCAAAGCTCATTGATTTAGAATTATGAACAGCACCAGTCTCTGTAAGAGGCAGGGGGTGTTATGAGCCGTAAGCACCTGTCTGCTACCATGGAAACAGAGAGAGAAAGAGGGACCTGGCCATTCAGCTTCGAGGCTGAACACAGATGTGTTCAGCACCACAGAGGCTGCTAGCTGCAGCTATTCTGGTGGCTGTTGCAACTTCCTGTAGGAACCAGCTAGCCCTCATTCACCCAGTAGTGTTTCCTGTTCAGAAAATGACTTGCTGGTGCTGGCGGTGAAAGCATCTGCATGTCCTTACATGAATGAATTGTACTACAGTGAGGGGAAAAAGTATTTGATCCCCTGCTGATTTTGTTTGCTCACTGACAAAGAAATGATCAGTCTATAATTTTAATAGTAGGTGTAATTGAACAGTGAGAGACAGAAAAACAACAAAAAAATCCAGAAAAACGCATGTGAAAAATGTTAGAAATTGATTTGCATTTTAATGAGGGAAAAAAGTATTTGACCCCCTCTCAATCAGAAAGATTTCTGGCTCCCAGGTGTCTTTTATACAGGTAATGAGCTGAGATTAGGAGCACACTCTTAAAGGGAGTGCTCCTAATCTCAGTTTGTTACCTGTATAAAAGACACCTGTCCACAGAAGCAATCAATCAATCAGATTCCAAACTCTCCACCATGGCCAAGACCAAAGAGCTCTCCAAGGATGTCAGGGACAAGATTGTAGACCTACACAAGGCTGGAATGGGCTACAAGACCATCGCCAAGCAGCTTGGTGAGAAGGTGACAACAGTTGCTGCGATTATTCGCAAATGGAAGAAACACAAAAGAACTGTCAATCTCCCTCGGCCTGGGGCTCCATGCAAGATCTCACCTCGTGGAGTTGCAATGATCATGAGAGTGCAATGGTTGCTGACAGAGTTTGTGGTGGATTTTGAATCATACTGTACTATTTTATTTCTAAACTTTCAGAATAAGAATGTTGTCAAGTTTGAAGCAGAGCCATTCATTTTAAATAAAAAGGCTTTTAAGCTATGCTATTAAGCATCAAATAATTATAATTCTGTGCAGATGAGAATTGAGATGGTAGTATGCCTACATTACTGGATAGAGAATACAGAACCCGGAACATGGTACACAGAATACAGAATAGTACAGTAACTGCAGCATCTACTATGTGGCCTGACTCTCAAAGCCCTTGATTAGATTTACACTCCAGCCGTCATGAGGATCAGGCTGAGGCACCCAGGGACTCAAAGACATCTGTGTTCCTCCCAGAGAGAGAGCTGAGCTGCAGCCCACAGCCGGTCCAGCAGGCAGAGAGGCAAGTGCCTTCCCATCACAACACTGGCAGATGGCCTTCTGGGCGCTCACTGTGGGCTACGATCATCACAATCACCTCTCTCTGTGTGTGTGTGTGTCCTCCACGATGCAGACACCATAATGGCGATGACATCACGGTCCAGAGAAGTCCATGAAAACATCAGAGGATGAGGGAGGGAAGGAGGCCAGAGGACAGAGGGGGAGATTACGTTACCCTGTCAGTTTAAAATCCTATTAGTGAGACACTACAATGGATTAGCCTTTTGTGGATGCTGTTCAATGGATGGACATTGGACACCATTGGGCACATTCTAACAGTTTATTAACTGTTGGGGTTAGCTGAAGGAGCACTCTGGGGCAGATTTCTTACTGAAAAGCAGCAACAGTTCAACTACATGGGCTCATCTATTCCCTCCATGCCTGGATGCCGAGATACAATCGTCCTAGTACTCTTAGAATGGTCTGAATCAGCTTTACATAAATACTACTCAGGTTTATTTTATTTATTTCACCTTTATTTAACCAGGTAGGCAAGTTGAGAACAAGTTCTCATTTACAACTGCGACCTGGCCAAGATAAAGCAAAGCAGTTCAACACATACAACAACACAGAGTTACACATTGGAGTAAACAAACATACAGTCAATAATACAGTAGAAAAAAAACAAATCTATATACAATGTGTGCAAATGAGGTAAGATAAGGAACGTAAGGCAATAAATAGGCCATGGTGGCGAAGTAATTACAATATAGCAATATAACACTGGAATGGTAGATGTGCATTAGATGAATGTGCAAAGTAAAAATACTGGGGTGCAAAGGAGCAAGATAAATAAATAAATACAGTAGGGGATGAGGTAGTTGGTTAGGCTATTAACAGATGGGCTATGTACAGGTGCAGTGATCTGTGAGCTGCTCTGACAGCTGGTGCTTAAAGCTAGTGAGGGAGATAAGTGTCTCCAGTTTCAGTGATTTTTGTAGTTCGTTCCAGTCATTGGCAGCAGAGAACTGTAAGGAGAGGCGGCCAAAGGAGGAATTGGCTTTGGGGGTGACCAGTGAGATATACCTGCTGGAGCGCGTGCCACGGGTGGGTGCTGCTATGGTTACCAGCGAGCTGAGATAAGACGGGGCTTTACCTAGCAAGGACTTGTAGATGACCTGGAGCCAGTGGGTCTGGCGACAAGTATGTAGCGAGGGCCAGCCGACTAAAGCATACAGGTCGCAGTGGTGGGTGGTATAAGGGGCTTTGGTGACAAAGCGGATGGCACTGTGATAGACTGCATCCAGTTTGCTGAGTAGAGTATTGGAAGCTGGGTTCTAGATGACATCGCCGAAGTCGAGGATCGGTAGGATAGTTAGTTTTTCTAGTGCAAGTTTGGCAGCATGAGTGAAGGAGGCTTTGTTGCAAAATAGAAAGCCGATTCTAGATTTGATTTTGGATTGGAGATGTTTAATGTGAGTCTGGAAGGAGAGTTTACAGTCTAGCCAGACAGCTAGGCATTTGTAGTTGTCCACATATACTAGGTCAGAGCCGTCCAGGGTAGTGATGCTAGTCGGGCGGGCGGGTGCAGGCAGCGAACGGTTGAAAAGCTTGGTTTTACTAGCGTTTATAAGCAGTTGGAGGCCATGGAAGGAGTGTTGTATGGCATTGAAGCTCGTTTGGAGGTTAGTTAACACAGTGTCCAAAGAAGGGCCAGAAGTATACAGAATGGTGTCGTCTGCATAGAGGTGGATCAGAGAATCACCAGCAGCAAGAGCGACATCATTGATGTATACAGAGAAGAGAGTCGGCCCAAGAATTGAACCCTGTGGCACCCCCATAGAGGTGCAGTAGTTCAAGTTAAAAGTTATTGTAGAATACGTAATTGAAATGGCAAATGGCACATACCGTATGAGTAAAATCACAACATTGCCATGGCCAGTATTGACATGGGCTATTTGAAAATTCTGTGTCTTTGGAAAATGTTTTGATACAGTGAGCAGTTCCTCAATTTATTAGTGTTAATGAGGGGCACAAAAGGGTAGCAGCGTCCGTAGCTGACGTGGTAGCTCCTCGTCCACCGGGGTATGTGACATGGGCTGTTGTGTTCCTCCGCCATTTGGCCCTTGTGTCTGTCCACATTGTGTTTGGACACTGATGGCATGTTGTGTGACTGGAAGGTATGTAGAGAGGAAGGGGGAGGAGAGGTTGACAGATGTGTAACGGTTTTGCAGCTCAGTTAAAGTATATAACCCATAGTATTGTATTGAGTACTGCAGGGGTCTTTCAATCCTACCGGTCTGCTATCAGGTAGCCTAGTGGTTAGAGTGTTGGGCCAGTAACCAAAAGGTTGCTGGATTGAATACCTGAGCTGACAAGGTAAAAATCTCAAATGATGTCAATTAGCCTATCAGAAGCTTCTAAAGCCATGATTAAAGCCATCATTTTCTGGAATTTTCCAAGCTGTTTAAAGGCACAGTCAACTTAGTATGTAAACTTCTGACCCACTGGAATTGTGATACAGTGAATTATAAGTTAAATAATCTGTCTGTGAACAATTGTTGGGAAAATGACTTGTGTCATGCACAAAGTAGATTACCTAACTGACTTGACAAAACGATAGTTTGTTAACAAGACATTTGTGGAGTGGTTGAAAAACTAGTTTTAATGACTCCAACCTAAGTGTATGTAAACTTCCAACTTCAACTGTACCTGGAGGTGAAAGCATTCCTTCCCCCTAGACAACATAACCAACAAAAATGGCTCACAACTCCTGCAGCTCTGTCGGACGCTGGGTATGTACATAATAAAAAATTGGATGTAATAAATGTATCACTAGTCACTTAAACAATGCCACTTTATATAATGTTGACATACCCTACATTACTCATCTCATATGTACAGTGGGGGGAAAAAGTATTTAGTCAGCCACCAATTGTGCAAGTTCTCTCACTTAAAAAGATGAGGCCTGTAATTTTCATCATAGGTACACTTCAACTATGACAGACAAAATGAGGAAAAGAAATCCAGAAAATCACATTGTAGGATTTTTTATGAATTTAGAATTTATTTGCAAATTATGGTGGAAAATAAGAGTGTTCACAGTCAGTCCACTGACACCCCTATCAGATCACAGCAAAATCACACTCTACTTGAACAGAGCTACAGTGGCTTGCGAAAGTATTCACCCACCTTGGCATTTTTCCTATTTTGTTGCCTTACAACCTGGAATTAAAATTGATTTTTGGGGGGTATGTATCATTTGATTTACACAACATGCCTACCACTTTGAAGATGCAAAATATTTTGTATTGTGAAACAAACTTGAGCGCGCATAACTATTCACCCCCTCAATGTCAATACTTTGTAGAGCCACCTTTTGCAGCAATTACAGCTACAAGTCTCTTGGGGTATGTCTCTAAAAGCTTGGCACATCTAGCCACTGGGATTTTTTCCCATTCTTCAAGGCAAAACTGCTCCAGCTCCTTCAAGTTAGATGGGTTCCGCTGGTGTACAGCAATCTTTAAGTCATACCACAGATTCTCAATTGGATTGAGGTCTGGGCTTTGATTAGGCCATTCCAAGACATTTAAAAGTTTCCCCTTAAACCACTCGAGTGTTGCTTTAGCAGTATGCTTAGGGTCATTGTCCTGCTGGAAGGTGAACCTCTGTCCCAGTCTCAAATCTCTGGAGGATTGAAATAGATTTTTTTTTAGCGCCATCCATCATTCCTTCAATTCTGACCAGTGTCCCAGTCCCTGCTGATGAAAGACATCCCCACAGCATGATGCTGCCACCATGCTTCACTGTGGGGATGGTGTTCTCGGGGTGATGAGAGGTGTTGGGTTTGCGCCAGACATAGCGTTTTCCTTGATGGCCAAAAAGCTCAATTTCAGTCTCATCTGACCAGAGTATCTTCTTCCATATGTTTGGGGAGTCTCCCACATGCTTTTTGGCGAACACCAAACGTGTTTGCTTATTTTTTTCTTTAAGCAATGGCTTTTTTTCTGGCCACTCTTCCATAAAGCCCAGCTCCATGGAGTGTACGGCTTAAAGTGGTCCTATGGACAGATACTCCAATCTCTGCTGTGTAGCTTTGCAGCTCCTTCAGGGTTATCTTTGGTCTCTTTGTTGCCTCTGATTAATGCCCTCCTTGCCTGGTCTGTGAGTTTTGGTGGGCGGCCCTCTCTTGGCAGGTTTGTTGTGGTGCCATATTCTTTCCATTTCTTAATAATGGATTTAATGGTGCTCCGTGGGATGTTCAAAGTTTCTGATATATTTTTATAACCCAACCCTGATTTGTACTTCTCCACAACTTTGTCCCTGACCTGTTTGGAGAGCGCCTTGGTCTTCATGGTACCGCTTTCTTAAAAGCCTTAAAAGAGCCGTTAAATTCTACAACCATCTAAAAGGAAGTGATTCCCAAATCTTCCTTAACAAAGCCATCACCTACAGAGAAATGAACCTGGAGAAAAGCCCCCTAAGCAAGCTGGTCCTGGGGCTTTGTTTGCGAACACAAACAGACCCCACAGAGCTCTAGGACAGCAACACAATCAGACGTAACCAAATCAAGAGAAAACAAAAAGATAATTACTTGACACATTGGAAAGAATTTACAAAAAAACTGAGCAAACTAGAATGCTATTTGGCCCTAAACAGAGAGTACACCGTTTCAGAATACCTAACCACTGTGACTGATCCAAAGGAAATCTTTGACTATGTACAGACTCAGTGAGCATACCCTTGCTATTGAGAAAGACCGCCAAAGGCAGACCTGGCTCTCAAGAGAAGACAGGCTATGTGCACACTGCCCAGAAAATTAGGTGGAAACTGAGCTGCACTTCCTAACCTCCTGCCAAATGTATGACCGCATTAGAGAGACATATTTCCCTCAGATTACACAGACCCACAAAGAATTCGAAAACAAATCCAATTTTGATAAACTCCCATATCTACTGGGTTTAAATACCACAGTGTGCAATCACAGCAGCAAGATTTGTGACCTGTTGCCACAAGAAAAGGGCAACCAGTGAAGAACAAACACCATTGTAATTACAACCCATATTTATGTTTATTTATGTTCCCTTTTGTACTTTAACTATTTGCACATCATTACAACACAGTATATAGACATAATATGACATTTGAAATGTCTTTATTTTTTGGGAACTTTGTAAGTGTAATGTTTACTGTTAATTGGCAATGTAAACATATGTTTCTCGTGCCAATAAAACCCCTTAAATTGAAATTGAGAGAGATAGAGAGAGAGAGAGAACGAGAGAGAGAGAGAACGAGAACGAGAGAGAGAGCGAGAGAGAAAGAGAGAGAAGATGCAGCCCAGAGAGGGTAGGACACAAAGGACCTAATTTCTTTCTCAGCCACTAAACAAGTCCACTAATGCTGCTCCACACTCACCCCTTCATCTAGCAGATGGCCAGGGGCCAGGCCGTGGCAGAGTCCTCCATTCACAGATACTAGGTGTGTCACAGTATATCTGCCATGGGGACAATTATCATCTGTCTTGTGCCTGAGGAGAAAGGACACACCCACTCCGACTCTTCTAAACGCAGGCATTGAAAAATCAGAGCACCGAGAACAAGAGTTAAACTCTTAAACCCAACAAAAACACTGGGCTTTCGATTATGTAACGGTCAGTCATAATCTGACATCGGACTATAATCTGTTGCCAAAAAAGACAACCTAGTGACGTTTCTGTGTATTTGTGTCACAGTCTCCCAACATATACTTAGTCAATATGAGATAGATGCATTGACTGGGTCAGATGAATATCCACAGAGGAAGATGACGTCACTGTTGACAGAATCAGCAGACTTGATGATGTCACTGTTGACAGAATCAGCAGACTTGATGATGTCACTGTTGACAGAATCAGCTGACTAGAAGAAGAAACGTATCCAGATTCTCCAACTGAATTTGACATGAGCATACTGCTTAACTGTAAAAAACATGAATCAATTCGGCCACAAAGAGGAGAGTTCAAACTTGTTTGTATTTCCCTTTACAGCACCTGTGTTGGCATGTGACCTAGATGCTGCCTGCCAGTGCTTGTCACCTTGGATTAGGTTCAGGTAGCTGTCAACTGTGTACCTGTCACACCTCATTACAGAGCAGGTTGTCACAAAGACACAGTAGACACAGAAAACGACACTCTCTGCCTTCCTGTGTGTGTCATAACATTTCCTCCCATAGGAATACCTATAGTGAAAGCCTGCTCAATAGAGTGTGTAACCGCCTAGATAGCTCCAGCTCCTAAATAAGTAATCCAACAGGCAGTGGAATGCATCGTCAATGTATTTGACCACAGTGCAGAAGTCAGCATCTTTCTGGTGCTGTATTTTATCAGGCTACTCATTTCTCTTACCTCACACCAGAATCTCTGTTTGTGGGTGTATGTGTGTGTATGGGTGGGTGTGTGTGTGGGTGTGTGTATGGGTGGGTGTGTGTATGTGTGGGTGGGTATGTGGGTGGGTGTAATAGCTTGCATGGGGAGACTGTACTCCCTCCTCCACACTCAGACATGCAGTAGTCTTGTCCAAGGGAGTGTTTGGGGAGTTGGAGGATGCGACGACAGCGGAGGGCTCTCATTGTGTCTATGTCAGATGACTGTCTGAAATAGCTGCAGCACAGCTGGAGGCAGACTGGGAAAGGGGTGTCTCCTGCTCCTGTTCTTCTAGACTGATTGAACAATGGCCCGGTGCAGCTAGGAGGACGGAAGATGTCCTGTGCATGGCTGTGATTGTCGATCCCAGATCAGCCACCAGGGAGGGCTGGGCCGGTTCGGATGGTGTTGAGGTTATAACTATACTGGGCTGGACCAGACAGTGTTGAGGGTATAACTATACTGGGCTGGATCAGACGGTGTTGAGGGAATAACTATACTGGGCTGGAACAGACGGTGTTGAGGGTATAACTATACTGGGCTGGAACAGACGGTGTTGAGGGTATAACTATACTGGGCTGGATCAGACAGTGTTGAGGGTATAACTATACTGGGCTGGAACAGACGGTGTTGAGGGTATAACTATACTGGGCTGGACCAGACAGTGTTGAGGTTATAACTATACTGGGCTGGAACAGATGGTGTTGAGGGTATAACTATACTGGGCTGGATCAAATCAAATACATTTTTATTTGTCACATACACATGGTTAGCAGATGTTAATGCGTGTGTAGCGAAATGCTTGTGCTCCTAGATCCGACCGTGCAGTAGTATCTAACAAGTAATCTAACAATTTCACAACAACTACCTTATACACACAAGTGTAAAGGAATGAATAAGAATATGTACATATAAATATATGGATGAGCGATGGCCGAACGGCATAGGCAAGATGCAGTAGATGGTATAGAGTACAGTATATACATATGATTTTATTATTTTATTATAAAAGTGGCTAGAGATTTGAGTCAGTATGTTGACAGCAGCCACTCAATGTTAGTGATGGCTGTTTAACAGTCTGATGGCCTTTGATGCACCTGTACTGACCTCGCCTTCTGGACGATAGCGGGGTGAACAGGCAGTGGTTGTTATCCTTGATGATCTTTTTGGCCTTCCTGTGACATTGGGTGGTGTATGTGTCCTGGAGGGCAGGTAGTTTGCCCCCGGTGATGCGTTGTGCGGACCTCACTACTCTCTGGAGTGCGTTACGGTTGTGGGCGGAGCAGTTGCCGTACCAGGCAGTGATGCAGCACGACAGGATGCTCTCGATTGTGCATCTGTAAAAGTTTGTGAGTGGTTTTGGTAACAAGCCAAGGGAGTACAGGAGAGGGCTGATAATGCACCCTCGTGGGGCCCCAGTGTTGAGGATCAGCGGGGTGGAGATGTTGTTTCCTACCCTCACCACCTGGGGCCGGCCCGTCAGGAAGTCCAGGACCCAGTTGCGCAGGGCGGGGTCGAGACCTAGGGTCTCAAGCTTAATGACGAGTTTGAAGGGTACTATGGTGTTAAATGCTGAGCTGTAGTCGATGAACAGCATTCTTACATAGGTATTCCTCTTGTCCAGATGGGTTAGGGCAGTGTGATTGCTATTGCGTCATTTGTGGACCTATTGGGGCGGTAAGCAAATTGGAGTGGGTCTAGGGTGTCAGGTAGGGTGGAGGTGATATGATCCTTAACTAGTCTCTCAAAGCACTTCAGGATGACGGAAGTGAGAGCTACGGTTCGATAATAATTTATCTCCGTTACCTTAGCTTTCTTATGAAATCAGACTGTGTTGAAGTTATAACTATACTGGGCTGGGTTTTACTGTGCTGTGTTATGCTATACCATTCTGTGCTGAGAGGCTGTGGGGAGGGGGTTGGACATTTCAGCCTCAGGATGTTCCTGACTTATCCAAAGAAGATATGGACTCCTCCACCATAAAGCCCGGGTCAGAGAAGGATGTGTTTTTCTGGCCTTAGTCATGGTGGGAGTGGTTTCATGAGATAACATCATGATGAGGGGAGACAGACACTGTCTTTGGGGAGATCATTATAGCTTGATGAGGGGAGACAGACACTGTCTTTGGGGAGATCATTACAGCTTGATGAGGGGAGACAGACACCGTCTTTGGGGACATCATTATAGCTTGATGAGGGGAGACAGACACTGTCTTTGGGGACATCATTATAGCTTGATGAGGGGAGACAGACACCGTCTTTGGGGACATCATTATAGCTTGATGAGGGGAGACAGACACGGTCTTTGGGGAGATCATTATAGCTTGATGAGGGTACAGTGTCTTTGGGACACCATTAGCAGAGGCTGTAATCTGTCAATAAGTCAAAATTCCCACATAAATGCAGATACAAATGGCTGTACACTTTTGCAATGTTTACACAGGCAGACAAATGTATATCTTTATCCACTAATTGGTCTTTTCACCAATCATATGGGCAAAATCTTTGGGCAAAGGGTCAGAATTAAGCTGCCTGTGTAACACAGCCTTTGTTGTGGATTATTACAATGTTTTCTACAGTACATTTTATTTCTCATTGGGAGTTTTGACATCAGAAAGTGCCTTTGGGCCCTATGCTATTAGTGCCTTCAAGAGGGGGGGTCTAATCATGACATCAGTGATCTTCAGGTCAGAGCTCTAAAAAGATGCCCTAGCTTGTGACTTGGATGACCTTTCAAAAGATTTCACAGTCCCAAGTGTGTTTTTCCCCCCCAGGAGTTCCCAGTTGTCTTGAACGGACTGAAGTTGGATTTTTCCTCGAGTTCCCAGTTGTTCTGAACGCAGCACAAGTACCTGACCAAATTAATCTGGTACAAGACCATGGTGTCTAGGAAGAATGGGGACATCAAAAAACACTTTCAGTGGGATCGTCATTAAGACTAACCAGTTTAACAGCAATTCACTTAACCCGACCATACACGTGCGGATAGCTGTATTAAATTATGGGGATGAGTTAAATGACTAGTTAAACCTGTATTGAAGTATCCAAGCCATCTCCATTCATGGCTAAACTTTTGAAATTTAGTGAGAATGTACTGCCAAAATGCTGATAGGATGTTGGATGAGAAGGGATTTTTGTATTCAGACAAGCCCCCAATTGAATACATCCAGTACAACTAAAGCTATGCAATTAATATTGTGCGAACAGCCATTCTGGCTGTTGTAATATATCCCAATTCCAGCCTAACTGTAAGTCCTTTAAGAATGTGTCTTTTTCCTACCACAAGTCCAGACCAAAGGTTCATTGTTCTGCTGGGGCAGGCAGGCCATTAAGCCAGTACCACGGGTGCTTTTCTAGGTCAGTTGTGTGCACTGTGCCAAGGGCTCATCCACTTAGTGCGCCAAAGCCCACTAGTGCGTCAGTGAAGCCACATCACCAGCAACACCACTCGTCTTTCCCTTCTAGCAGAACCGTCGCATTTAACCGAAATAGGTTGTCACCTAGCCAGCTTAAGATTTAGGCAAACTGGTAATTGCTCTGGATGAGCGTGCTAAACTGCCACCACACTGCAGCAGTTAGGAACACATTGCTTAGGTTCTGATTAAGTGATTGATCAGCCATTCAGAAGTATAGAATGCAAGTCCAGTAGTCCAAAAGTATAGCCCCAATTTGGTAGAGGCACTTGCAAAGTGGTAATGAACATTAATGTAGAAAAGGTGTACAACGTGACACTTAAAACAAATGTAAGCATATTCAAAACAAAAATTACAATACCAAACAGTTACATTTTTTTAATTGTATATCAAAACAAACTTGTGCATTCCAAGAATTGAACTTATACAAAACAATTGAACAAGTAACAAAAAAACAAAACACTGCTCGATTTAAAAGCATTTCACAGGTGGCCAGAAGCTGAACTACACTGGATGGCAAAAAGTGTGGGTCCCTGGTTGAGCTGATCCATCACACCCATGGCTCTTCCCTTCACAACCACAAGTGACTGGATGCAGGGCACACAGCAGGGACAGGTGACAGAGCACTGGAGTGAGTCAGGATGAGACGAGCAAAACATCCTCCTAGTCAGACTGCCAGTCAGTAGTTGTTTCTTTTCAGACTTTATGTAAAAAAAAAAGGGGGAGGGGTTCTAGGGAGGAGGCTGTACAGGCTTCTGCTTTTGTCCAATTACAATGCAACTTAGGTTTTGGTTACACAGTTATACAGCTAAAAAGAGGTGGGAAAAAAAAAGGCAATGCTCGTGGAATGTACAGTGCATAGTGGAGGCTTGGGCTTCATGCTGTTGCTTGCTTCTCCTGTTCAATGGCTGCAAGGAAGGGGGAAAACATGTTAGTGCTTAATGCTTGTAGGCAGTGTCAACTTATCACCAAGACAACACCAATTTCACAAAGGATAATCAGCATTTGAAGTAGAATAAACCTAACATACTTTCTTTGGTGGGCAAGGGGTTTTTCTCCTGCGTTTCGGTCTTCTTCAACTTGGTCTTGTCGAAGTTGGAGACTTCCGCAAGATCTGGCTTGTCAGACATCTTTGCAGAGGATCTGGTCAAAGAGCAGATGACACCAAACAATTAGACATTTAGGTTTCAATGCAAATGAAAAAGCAGCAAGAATTTATTCCAGACACTTTGGTAAATATGAAGAAAAAAAAATGAAACCATGGGCCTTGAACACAATTTAGCACAGCTTCCATCATAACCTTAATAGGCCCATACATTAGAATCAAACCCAAAAAGCAGACAAAGAGCACAATCCCCTACAGCACATGGGGGTGAAGAAATGCTCTCATTCTCCCCCTGTAGGGCAGGGCAAGCAGCCCGCATATAATTCGAGTACATACAACCTAATCCATTACTTATCTAAATTTCCAAAAGCACCGTAAATGGCATTATTTAGGCCGTTTATTCCACGAGCACGTGTTCATTATTGGCGACAAACCTGGAGAAAAGCATTGTGCCATTCTGTGAGAGCTGTCTGCAGGCGGAATAGTCGAACCACCACCGCCCTGCTTGGCAGCATCGCAAAACGGGTTGAGGCTAACTAGTTGCGTCGACCATCAGGTCAGCAGTTGCACATTTGCTTTGTCATATTGACATAGTAGCAGGTCTTGATTTAGGATGTGCTACAATGTGTAGTCAACATTGTAGCCTACGTTAAAAGATCCACACTATTGATACGTTTCACTCAAAGAACCAGACAGACACTAGGGTACCCACTTCAAGTGAGAGAACAAACAATTACACACTATTGAATAAGACTTCAACATCTAGAAATACATTAAGTGAACATTATATATTGATTATGCTTAAGGCTATTGCAGCGGTTGGACCATTTATAGCCTACACGACAGAACATACCAACTACATGGCTGTAAAGTTTAACCTAGTTGGTTAAACAGGCTATGTAGGCCCTATGAAAATAAATAATTTGTTTGCGCACTCACCGGAGGTGTATTTGATACAGATGAGTCTCAATCCAGATGGCGCAGATCACAAGTGAAGGCGGGCTGGTCAATCAAAGTCTATTATACTCCGCAATATGCTAATTTACAGCATGACGTCACGTCCCTTCACTCTCGAGCACAACTTGGTTGGGGGAAAATATATATTACGTCATCTTTACGAGAGAGAGAGAGAGCATAAATAATAGTTATGGTTTTATTTGTTTATCGTATTAGACAACGAATTTTTATCTGATTTGAGTCACCATTTCAGAGCATTGCTGCCAACCCAAACCAGTCCACTGTCACGGGTAAACCTCTTTGTGATTGTGTCAATGATGACATCCTGTGGATTAACACAGTACTACATCAGATGGTAACCCTGACTTCATTGGTTTGCATTGGAAACTAGTAGGACTACTAGTTGATCCCGACGTCATTGATTACATTTTAGCTAATGCATTTTCCTTGATCATGAGGCACACTGGTGCTGTGACTGTCTGTAGTTCAAAGAGATTCCCTATACAATGTTTTGAATTTGGGATCTTTTGAAATGATAATTCATAGAATAAAATAGTGAGTTTTAACAATTTCAGTTCAATTCAATAAAATGACATGTTATGTTTTATTGTCACATACCATAAGTGCCACTGACAGGCTGACACCCCTCTCTTTAAATCAGATATCTACAAATGGCATGAAGTTTGAACATATTAGCAAAAACCTTGCTAAAAATACAGTTTACATTTCATTAGAACCACCCACTAACCATAGATAGTATCAAACTGAAAAACTGAAGCACAAGTGTAATAACTGGTGGCCATAGTGTTTGGCATTAAAGCAATGAATAGAACATTTATTTACGTATTGTTGATTTCAGATGTACAGTATCATCCATATTGTTCAGTGCAGAGTTAGACGAAATGATATAGTAACAGCTTGTAAAAGGGATTGCAGTTGTTGTGTTTAACTGCTCAGTCTATTTGAGTGAGAAAGCTACCTACCTCTTGAGTCTCTGGTCTGGACTGTGCTCTACTTGCTGGTGAAGTACCTGGAGTAGATCTGGTTGTACATCACCTGGTTGTCTAACCTGACAGCGTTCCTCAGGCACTGCCAGAACCAGGGCTCTGCGGCTGCAGTCCGGGGCCATTCCAGAACACTCTTCCCACACAGACGCCGCCGCAGACGGAGGAAGTGAGAATGCTGCAGTACAGGCTCCAGGAGAACCAGCACGATCACATCCATGTTTTCATCCAGCAGCCTCTGGTGGGCTAGGTACACAGCCATCCTGAAGGTCCCGGTCCTGATGTATGCCTCGGTCAGCACAAAAACGGTCTTGCGGCTCTGTCGGATGCTGTGGGAGAGGTTGTCTATCAGGGGGAACCCTGGGGCCCAGTCTCGCTCCTCCAGACAGAGAGGCAGGTGTCTCTCCTGCCTCTCCTCCAGCTGCACCCGCAGGTGGTTCAGCACCCAGTCTGACACCAACAGGTCTCTGGTGTCGTAGGTAACAAAGGCATCATAGAGATTGTCTGTTGTTGCGGACCTAAAGGAATGGTAGCCCTTCAGCTTTGCCCTCAGGTAGTATAGAATATAGGAAGCATCCCAATAAAACATTTGAGCTGCCATGCTGATGACCATGGTGAGCATGATCAAGGAAGTGGAGAGGGAGTAAATCAGGAAGGCTATGTTGTCATTGATGCATTCTTTAATGTCAAACAGTATCACTGGTTGGCCTCTCATTTTGGCTGGCATGTTGCAGATCAACTCAGTGGCCAGTCTGGGGATCTCTATGTCTTTGTTCTCCTCAATCCACAGGATGAACTCCAATAAGTCACAGGTACACTGGAATGGATTACCTTGCAAGGACAAGGTTTTCATGTAGTTTTCAGAGCCTGATAGGAAGGTGGTCTCGTTGATGATAGTCAGTTGGTTGTGGCTGAGGTCAAGTATCTGAAGGTTTTGAGCACCCCTAAGAAATCCATCAGACAGTTGAGCAATATGATTGTAGCTCAAGTCAAGCATCTGAAGTGCATTTGTAAAGTTTGAGAGATTTGCTGACACGTGATATAAAGAATTATAGCTTAGATCCAGGATTTTCAGTTGTTGGAAACTAGCCAGTTTATCCCAATTAAAATGGGTGAGAAAATTATGACTAATGCGTAGTTTCTGAAGGCTATACGGTAAGTTTTCATAGACTTTTGATGGAATCTTCTCAATGCTGTTGAATGATATATCCAGATAGGTTAAATTCACCAGGTTTTTAAAAAGGCTGTAGTATGAGCCGTCCCTCTCTTTCCACAATATGGCCAACCAATTGTATTGAAATTGAAGCTCTTTCAAAGACGCGCTTGTCATCTGCTTAGTTGTTAATGTAAAAATGTTATTGTTTGACATATTCAGTACTTTCAAATCAGGTAGATTTGTCAAAAAATTTAAATTATGTGTCACACCTGACACTTCAAAATAGTGGCTGTTGTAGCTTAGGTCTAATACTTGCAGTTTGTGTAATTCCTTAAATGCATTGTTATAGGCCAGGTCAATCTTGTTAAAGGACAGGTCCAGATATGTTAGGGCTGGTAACGTCGTGAACTCTGTCCCATTCAGTGCTGCAGAAAATCCATTTCTTGATAGGTTCAGACATGCAATGTCACCATAGCCCTCAAATTGCTTTGGAGAAATGAAGAAGATATTATTTGAACTAAGGACTAGCACTCGACCAGAGTCAAAGCACTCTTGCTTCACAAGGCCGAGTTTTAACTCAAAGGAAAAGTCCTTTGAATGTGAATAGTGACTAGTGAGAGGTGACTTGTGCAGCGCTGGCTTTGAATTGCTTCCTAAGACACGGCCTGGAGAATCGCTCACTGAAACTGGATACAGTCTATTTTCTCCGAGGTATATTAGTTTCAAGTGTGAGAAATTTCTGAATATGGTAGAATTAGAGCGAACAATGAAATTAATTCCCATGTTTAACGCTGACAGATTTTTTAGATGATGGAGAGGGCTGAGACTATCGGACTGGATTTCTTTAAAAACATAACCTGCTATATGTAATGTTCTAAGTGACAGCAATTTAGAAAACTGACTTGAAAGCAGTAGGGTGTCAGGGTAGACGAACAAATCATAATTGAATGAAAAATCCATAACTTCTAGATTTGGTAGATAGCTAAAAAAAAATCCTTCAGTCATAGCCTTAGACAAGAAATTATAAGAGAGGAACAGTTGTTTAAGATTGTTTAAACTCTCAAACCAGGAGTTCTTGATGAAACTGAGTGAGTTCCCTGCTAGGTGCAGTGTCTGTAACTCTGTAAGGCCATGAAATGCATGAGGATGAATATCTAGGAAAACATTGGGACAGGGGACACATGGATATGGAGCATTGGAGCATCGTGGACAGTTTCCCTGTAATTCAAGGATTTTTAGATGGGTTAGTCCATGGAAATCATCCTTATCAATATACTGTATCTTGTTAGATTCAAGCCATAATGTTTTTAAAGAGCTTGGAAGTTCTTTCGGAACATGAGTTAAATTATTATAGGCCAACGTCAAGACCTCTAAGTTAATCAATACTGAGAATGTGCCGTTTCCTATAGTAAAATTATTCTCACAAGGATTCCAGTAGAAACAGTTTTTGGATAAGAAGAGCTCCTTCACATGTGTTATACCAGAGAGGTTGCTCATATTAAATAAATTTATTTTGTTATTGTCCAGCATGAGTATTTCCAGACTGAGTGGGAGGTTTTGTGGAATTTCAATGAGGCCATTGCCATTAAGCCTTAGGTCCTGCAGGTTTGTCAGATGTTTGAAGGCACCTTCAGCGATGTGACTTAAATGGTCTTTGTTGACCCAGTTGAGATTGAGAATGGTCAGGTTCTCCAGATTAGAAAATGCATCAAAAGATACATTCTGGATGTTGTTTTCTGATAGGTCCAGCACAGTCACATTCCTGGTGATGCCAACTGGTACCTTTCTCAGTCGACGCTCCTCACAATTGAAGATGATGTCATCAGTGGTATTGGTAGTATTGACCACCTTAATGTCACATGGAAACTGCCTTGGCATCCATGAGGTACATGAGGTATTTATGACCACGAAGTGACACAGGAACAATGATGCCAACTGTAACCAGCAGGTGGTAGTAGCCTGTAAATATAAAGTACAAATGTGTGAGGATGGAAATATAATGAAAGACTAATGACTCATGATGAGATGTCTAACTAACATGGAGTCAGAGGACGCTGGTTGGAGGAGCTATAGAAGGACGGGCTCATTGTAATGGCTGAAATTGAATAGATGTAACGTCCACCAGCCTCCTCTGTGTGGAGTAGGCCTACAAGTAGCCCAAGATGTACTTTTAAGGAGCCTACCGTTACTCCTTGAAGTCCAAGGACCTTATAAGGTATAGTTATTTTCAGAGGTAGACTGGCTCTGGTAGAAAATACAGCCATATCCTCCATCTAAACGTGAATCGATTATCAATTACGATACGGTTCTAGATACATAACACCCTTTACTTTCATATCACATCAAAATAATTTCCCTAATGCAAAATACACACTTACTGTACACTGTTTTATCACAGTTTCAGCCGACAGTATTTTTCAGTGACAACACATTTCTGGTGGCCATCTTCCGTTATACACAGGTGTTCATAGCATGCTAGATAGCTAACTAGCACAGGTGTTCATAGCATGCTAGATAGCTAACTAGCACAGGTGTTCATAGCATGCTAGATAGCTAATTAGCACAGGTGTTCATAGCATGCTAGATAGCTAACTAGCACAGGTGTTCATAGCATGCTAGATAGCTAATTAGCACAGGTGTTCATAGCATGCTAGATAGCTAATTAGCACAGGTGTTCATAGCATGCTAGATAGCTAACTAGCACAGGTGTTCATAGCATGCTAGATAGCTAACTAGCACAGGTGGTCATAGCATGCTAGATAGCTAACTACCACAGGTGTTCAGAGCATGCTAGATAGCTAACTAGCACAGGTGTTCATAGCATGCTAGATAGCTAACTAGCACAGGTGTTCATAGCATGCTAGATAGCTAATTAGCACAGGTGTTCATAGCGTGCTAGATAGCTAACTAGCACAGGTGTTCAGAGCATGCTAGATAGCTAACTACCACAGGTGTTCATAGCATGCTAGATAGCTAACTAGCACAGGTGTTCATAGCATGCTAGATAGCTAACTAGCACAGGTGTTCGGAGCATGCTAGATAGCTAACTACCACAGGTGTTCAGAGCATGCTAGATAGCTAATTAGCACAGGTGTTCATAGCGTGCTAGATAGCTAACTACCACAGGTGTTCGGAGCGTGCTAGATAGCTAACTACCACAGGTGTTCAGAGCATGCTAGATAGCTAATTAGCACAGGTGTTCATAGCGTGCTAGATAGCTAACTAGCACAGGTGTTCATAGCGTGCTAGATAGCTAACTAGCACAGGTGTTCATAGCGTGCTAGATAGCTAACTAGCACAGGTGTTCATAGCATGCTAGATAGCTAACTAGCACAGGTGTTCATAGCATGCTAGATAGCTAACTAGCACAGGTGTTCATAGCATGCTAGATAGCTAACTAGCACAGGTGTTCATAGCATGCTAGATAGCTAACTAGCACAGGTGTTCATAGCATGCTAGATAGCTAACTAGCACAGGTGTTCATAGCATGCTAGATAGCTAACTACCACAGGTGTTTGGAGCATGCTAGATAGCTAACTACCACAGGTGTTCATAGCATGCTAGATAGCTAACTACCACAGGTGTTCATAGCATGCTAGATAGCTAACTACCACAGGTGTTCATAGCATGCTAGATAGCTAACTAGCACATGTGTTCATAGCATGCTAGATAGCTAATTACCACAGGTGTTCATAGCATGCTAGATAGCTAATTACCACAGGTGTTCATAGCATGCTAGATAGCTAATTACCACAGGTGTTCATAGCATGCTAGATAGCTAATTACCACAGGTGTTCATAGCATGCTAGATAGCTAATTACCACAGGTGTTCATAGCATGCTAGATAGCTAATTACCACAGGTGTTCATAGCATGCTAGATAGCTAACTACCACAGGTGTTCATAGCATGCTAGATAGCTAATTACCACAGGTGTTCATAGCATGCTAGATAGCTAATTACCACAGGTGTTCATAGCATGCTAGATAGCTAATTACCACAGGTGTTCATAGCATGCTAGATAGCTAATTACCACAGGTGGTCCCTCTGTCTTCCGTAAACACGCGCTGGAACTGGAGATATGGCCGTGTGGGATGTTATTTCTCGCTGATATGAAAGATAAGGTCCTTATGATTCCAAAAACGTACCTCACCCAATGACTCTTATGTGTAATGTAATGGAACTGAGAGTCAAGATCAAGGGCTTGCCCTTTTATGGACAATCGCTCAATAGCAATAGCTTTGTGATGGTGGACATACAACTAACTTCAGCATACTAGTTACCTACAATATGTTTGCCAAGATAGAAATGGGATTTGTGAATGTAGCAATTGTGAAATAACACTACTTCCCCTTAAAAAAAATTATTTTCTCAGTTTTCATGATCAATATTGCCACTTGAGAAAAGCAAATAGACATAATAATAATAATAACTGAATTTAATCAAACTTACCATATTGTTTACCGTTGATTCCTTGTGATATTTTGAACGCCTTTCAAATAAGTAGTTTTCTTTTTTTTCCATCGATGTAGTCCCTTGTGTAATGACTCAATTCCTCTCTACTCAAACACACACTGAAGTGCAACTAAAATTCCCCTTGCAGCTAAAGTCAGTCAAATGTGTTCAGCAAGCTGGTTGGTTGCCACAAAGGTGGATTCTGGGTGGTCAGTGTTGGGACATGTTACTAGGGAAGTTCTCCTCTGATTTTCTTCCCACTTTCTGTAATTAATAGATTTTTTATACTGTTTCATATGGCATGCATCAAGAGATTAAAAGGCAGAATCAGCTAAACATTTTGTGAATCATTATTTTATTAATTTATTAATTTATTGTTACCTTTTGAGACAGATTGAGACAGTATATGTATAAGCATTGCAGTACAGCAAACATAATCAGTCAGTATTAGAGATGACAATTCATATCTAAACATTCTCACCAGATGCATTACATTTACTGTAAACCTTAAAACCACATTCTCACCAGATACATTACATTTACTGTAAACCTTAAAACCACATTCTCACCAGATGCATTACATTTGCTGTAAACCTTAAAACCGTCTTTAAGATAATTGTCACATTTACACAATCCCCACATAGAAAGGTCTACACTACCCACTGGGCACAGATGTCAATTCAACACATATTCCACTTTGATTCAACATCATTTCATTAAAATGACGTAGAAACGTTGATTCAACCAGTGTGTGCCCAGTGGGTAAGGTGTATTCTAAGTGTCAAATGTCAAAGAATCTTCTTCAAGAGATTACTGTATTGTTTTTGAGTGCCTCTGACTGGCTGGCACCATGGCCACAGATTCCCATACCGCCATCTGAGCTAAATGAAACAGAAGCTTCGTAGATTAAATGAGGAAGTTGTCCATTGGTTTGCTTCCCTCTTTCTGTCATTAAAGACGTTAAACAATGATTACACAATCACAAAAAAGAGCAATGCTATGCATTCTTAACATGGTGAAAAATCTTTGTGTTTGGCCTTTTTCAAAGAGTCTCCTTGAAGAGATTACTGTATTGTTTTTGACTGTCTGTTACCAGTACACTCCTTAGGCTAAACCAAAAGTATTGCTGCGCTTGAGGATTTTTTGGCCACTCCATCACTGACCGCCTATATAACCTCTTCCTGAGTCTCAGGTACTTTGAGTGACTGGGGACTTTTTCCAGGAAAATCAAGACAATCACATCATCTCGCTCATCCATAAGCCTCTGATGGGCCATGTAGAATGCGGTCTTAAAGTCCCCACTCTTGATGTACTTGTTGGTCAGTATGAACACGGTCCTCTTGCTCTGGTGAATGCTCTGGGAGAGGTTGTCGATCAGGGGGCAGCCAGGGATCCAGTCTCGTTCCTCCAGACACAGCTGTATGGGGTGGTCCCCATGGTCCTCCAGCTGAACAAGCAGCTCCTTCAGCACCCACTCAGATACCTCCGGGTCCTTCTTGTCGTACACCACGAAGGCGTCGTAGGCAGCGCTCGGCAAGGACAGGCGTCTGTAGCCTTTGAACTTGGCCAGGAGGAAGTGGTAGAGGTACCACACGTCCCAGAGGAAGAGGTGGCTGGAGATGGAGAGGGTGACGAAGCTGAGCACCAGGGATGTGAGGAGGATGTAGAGGATGATGGACAGGTAGTTATGCTGGCAGGCCTGCAGTTCTAGGTCCAAGGAGATGACCGGATGACCCCTCTGGGCTCCTGGAGCAGCACAGGTCACAGCAGTGGCAAGTCTGGGGATGTTCACCATGGTGCGGTTCAGCCACATCACAAACATGAGGGCGTTACAGTTGCACATGAACTTGTTGTTGTTCAGGACTAACGTATCCATGTGATCGACAACATCATCAGGGATGCTGGTCTGCTCAATGTTTTGAATGTGATTGAAGCTGAGATCCAGATACTTCAAACTAAAGGCATCCTTGAGGAAATACGCAGAGAGTTTGGATATTTGGTTTTTGTGTAAGAGGAGAGTCTTGAGAGATTTGGTGCAGTTGGAGAGCTCTGGGGGAACTGTTGATATGCTATTACTACTGAGATCTAAGACCTCTAAGGACTGAAGAATAATCAGCTTCTCCCAACTAAATATCTTAAGTCTGTTGTTGTTGATGTAGAGATTAGTGAGTTTGTCTGGCAGCCCTTGGAAGACTTGCTGAGGGATGAAGTTGAGGTTGTTGTGAGAGATGTCTAGGACCCTCAGATTTAGCAGTTTTTTGAAGTAGTTGCTGTATCTTGTATCGCCATCTCTCCAAAGCATATCTAAACGGTTACCTTTGAACTCTAACTTCTCCAGAGAGAGACTCTCCAGCTCTGTGTTGGTGGAGGTGGAAATTTTATTATAGTTCATTAGTAATATCTTCAGCTTGGTCAGATTTTTGGTGAAATTAAGCATGTGGGTCAAACCCTCGGATTCAAAGTAATGGTTGTTGTTGCTTATGTCTAAGATAACTAAACTTCTCAGTTCCTGAAATGCTGAGGAATAGAGAAGGTCCAGACGATTGAATGAGAAGTCAAGATACTGCAACGTAGTGAGGAAAGTAAACTCAGAACCATTTAGACTTTGGCTCATTGCATTTCCAGAGAGATTAAGGCATCTAAGGTCAGCAAGGTTCAAGAATCTGGAGTGAAGGAAAAATATATTATTCCTGCTGATATCCAGGGTTTTTCCAAACTGGCTGCACTGGGTATTGACGAATGAATTAGGCGTCCCATCCTCCTTGTCCTTGTATTTGCAGCTGCGAGCGTACTCATCGTATCTAAAGTAATGAATCTCTCTCACTTCTCCATTGCGGTTATGCCCAGCATCTGACATTGGGGAGCCATGAATAGCTTCTCCTCCTGAAAAGGCAACAGACTGACCACTTTCAGAGGGGGACGATATTTTGTTGTCAGATAAATTTATTATTTTGAAGCTTTTCAGTTCCATTAGAATGCTGAGGTTGGTTATTTTGATGAAGTTGGTGCCCAGGTCAATGACTTCCAGGTTCTTTAGACAAATCAGTGGGCTGATGTCTTCGAGGGTGAGTTGCTGGAAGACGAAGGCCCTGATGCGGAGTACTTTCAGGGATTTCAGGGAGGAAAATGAAGGACTAAGGTGCAGTGTAGCTGGATACCTCTGCAGCTCGTAGTTAAAAGACAGGTCCAATTCTTCCAGGTTGGGTAGAGCTTTTGGGAAGTAAGTAATTGCTATCTCTCGAGCTAAAAAGTTGGTTGAGAGATCAAGTACTCGCAGCTCTTTACAGTTCTGAAACCACTCTGTAAGCACATACGTGAGGGAGTTACTATGCAGGCGTAGTATCCTCAGTTTGGTCAACGTTTTAAAGGTGTTTGTGTCTATCTGAAGTGAATTGTTAGGACACGGAATACAAGGAAATGGTGCATTGTAACAACGCGGGCAGTTTCCGCTCAGGTCAAGTATCTCCAATTGGGTTAGGTTATGAAAATCTTTGTCAGTAACCATTTCAATCTTGTTATTATAGAGATACAACTCTCTGAGACTTGTCGGTAATCTTGGGGGAATATAGGATAGGTTATTCGACTTGAGGGATAGGAGAGTCATGTTACCAAGCTGTAGAAATGCTCCCTCTTCAATTTGATAGGAAACATTACATGGGTTACGATAGTAACAATTTTGACCCAGGTAAAGAATCTGTACATTAGTGATGTCAGAGAGGTTCCTTTTCAGAATGGTATATATTTGATTCACCTCTAGACTGAGCAGAATGAGGTTTGGTGGGAGACCCTTTGGGATGCTGGAAAGCTGATTCCCATCCAAATACAGAGCCTTCAGATTCCTCAGGTCTTTGAAGGTGTTCGTCTTGATAGTCACACTCTCTGTGCACATGCGGTCCTTGGGGCCGATCTTGATGGGCACGCAGTTACAGCGCATGTCGATCTCGGTGAGGTTCTCCAGGCCCTGGAAGGACGTTGAGTTAATCTGAGGGATGTGGTTGATGGTGAGGGTCAGGTTGGTGGTGTTTCTGGGGATGTCCTTTGGGACCTCCAGAAGTCCTCTCTCAGTGCAATCTACGTTGACCACGGTGTCATTGCTGGCCAGGGTGACATCACAGGGTAGGGTTTTGGGGTACCAGCTTCCAGCTGCCAGCACAGAGGAGCACCACAGGCCCAGCAGTATCACCCCACACACCTGGAAAGATGCACACTCTGACCTCTGGGGGAACAGGACAGTGTTATTACTAGAGGGGTAATGATAACACACTCTGACCTCTGGGGGAACAGGACAGTGTTATTACTAGAGGGGTAATGATAACACACTCTGACCTCTGGGGGAACAGGACAGTGTTATTACTAGAGGGGTAATGATAACACACTCTGACCTCTGGGGGAACAGGACAGTGTTATTACTAGAGGGGTAATGACAATGAGTTATATTTGCATATCGCCTTTCTTAAACCACAGGACACAAGAGAGTCTTAAAATAATTTAGTAAATTAACTGCTCAATAAAATATACAAATATAGAAACCAGTGGCTCAGCTCAGACATGGGTTCATTTATGAAAAGGTTGTGATGGCGTTTTCTTTTTCTACTATTGACCTTTTCTATGTTGTTCTGCATAGACATAACATTAACAATATATGAACATGTCCTTTTTACCTCTATTGAGTCCTTTATAATCATTGTTAATTAAGAGTCTATTGACCCACACACGCATCAATCTAAGTAACATGATAAAAAAAAAAATCCCCATCAAAATCTGTCAGTTTAAGCTAGAGAAATCCGACATCTACCTATGTTGGTCTTCTGCATCTGTGGTGGAAGGTGTCCAAGCTACAGCAATGTTCGTCAGACCATGAGATGTTCTGAAAGTCGGTCTTCTCACGAAAAATGTATGTAGTGTCCAAACGGTTTGACCTTCAAACAATTAGGACCACTCTATCCTTTCCATAGAGAGGTCATAATAGTTCAGTGTTTTCTGTTTTGCTCTAAGACCCGTCTGATGGTTACCCATACAAACAAATGGAAGTATGGAGGTAGTTTTGTGGCAACAAAAATAAGGGGTTAAATATGTGTCCAAAAAAACAAAAATATTTCCTGAGCTTTCTTATATCTCCTAGATATAGGACAAACTCTTCAAAATCGTATTTCTTATGATTTATTTTTTTCAACAGTCTTTTTTGCCAATTATGAATGTGTGATTCAATGCATCTCTATAGTAGCAAAGGCCAAATTCAAAAGTTTATTGAATTTATACCTAAAGCAGTCCTAAAATTCCAAATCAAATAGCTAAATGATCCATGGTGTGACCATAGTGTTAGCTTAGAGGTTAAAAACAGAGGTTAATCCCCAGTTTAGAGGTTAATCCCCAGTTTAGAGGTTAATCGCCAGTTTCTTCATTTTCATCAATCTTTTTTTTCTCTTTGCATAATAGATGTGCATGCTACACCCTATATTCATGAACTGTAGTATCATATTAAATGTATTATCACATGAAAGATATTATCATATTAAATGTATTATCATATGAAAGGTATTATCATATTAAAGGTATTATCATATTAAATGCATTATCATATTAAAGGTATTATCATATTAAATGCAGTATCATATTAAATGTATTATCAAATGAAATGTATTATCATATGAAAGATATTATCATCTTAAATGTATTATCATATTAAAGGTATTATCATATTAAATGCATTATCACATGAAAGGTATTATCATATTAAAGGTATTATCATTTTAAAGGTATTATCATATTAAATGCATTATCATATTACATGTATTATCAAATGAAATGTATTATCATATGAAATGTATTATCATATGAAAGATAGTATCATCTTAAATGTATTATCATATTAAAGGTATTATCATATTAAATGCATTATCACATGAAAGGTATTATCACATGAAAGGCATTATCACATGAAAGGTATTCTTACCATCATGTGAGACAGCATTGTTCAGATCAATGTTTGTGTCGATAAATTCTCACGGTTCAGTTCCCTCTTACTGTAAAATGAAAGGAGTACTAAAAAGATAAGATGTTCATGTGAAAACATGAAAACACAGGCTGGTGGAACAAAGGACAACAGATGTGCGAGTGAAAGTGTCTTTAATAGTTTCCACTTCCCTTTAGACAGATGCTAGACAACTATCTATCAATAGGCATATAGTATTGCCTAAGGTTAAGTTCCTAAAATCTAAATTGTTAAATCAATCAATGTTGTTGTCTCGTTTTGGTGCAGGCTTAACTGAAGCACCTGAGCAGCATCTTCTGTATGTAGGCTTTCTTGGTTTATAAATCCAATACTATACATATAATAGCTTCATTTACATATATATATATTTTTATAATCTAAGCAGTTTGCAGCAGTACTGATTAATTGTGGGTGAACGGAGCTTCTTTCAAGCATGTGCTCATCCTGGATTGTAGTCTTCAAAATGTTCTGCCTTAATATTAAATCTAAAATGGGATTCAAGTGGATTTTTTCCCCATACCGATCTACACAACCTACTCCACATTTTCAAAGCGAAATAAGAATTATATTCAAACAAAGATGTCTTGATTGCATATGTCTTCACGCCCGAATTAATACTTGGTGGAAGCGCATTTCATATTTCTTTTGATCCTGACAAACTCTCCAGTCTCTGCCGGTGACAAGCGTACCCATTCGATGATGCTGCCACCAAATACAGAGGGTTTCACTTTGTGATGCGTTGTATTCAAGTTTTTAATTTAGGCTAAAAATGACATTTCTTTGCCATGTTGTCTTGCAGAATTATTTAAGGGCTCTGTTGCAAACAGAATGTGGATTTAACACAGGCTTCCCTTTTTCACTTTGTCATACAGGTTAGTAATGTGGTGAATTAAATGTTGTAAAACACTAAGTATTTGGTGGCAGCATCATGTTATGGGTATCTTGCCACTGGCAGGGACTGGGGAGTTTGTCAGGATCAATGGAAATATGAAAGGAGCAAAGCCCAGGTAAAACGTTAAAGGAAAATGTGCCTTAGGTCTCTATTCAATACGTATTCAGCTATAAGTTCAGCTTTACAGCGTGATTTAAATTTAAAGGCAATATTCCCATGTTAGCGGAGACTGCATTCAGTATGTTGCCCTAAAGATTTGTGAAAAGTTGATAAAATCTTATTAAAAAGTATTCACAACTGTAATTGTTGCCAAAGGTGCATTCACCAAGTATTAACTCTGGGGTGTGAATAAATATGCAATCAAGACATCTTAGTTTTCAATTTTGTATTTATTTGGAAGAATTTCAATACATTTAGATTTAAAACTTTGTGAAGGGTGTGTAGAGGAGGAGACGTGTGCCGACAGATCTCTCTCATGTGTTACCACAGTTTCAGGTTCAATTTTTCTGTAAATGAAAGTGAAACCTAGGTTTAGAGACACACATCACAAAACTTTCCATCAGTTGGGCATGCAGGGACAACTGGGACATTAGCTAGTGGCTGCAGTGAAAAACAGCACTGTCGGTGCCTGGCAAGGTTAGAATACACCATGCAGACACACTCTCCAGCTTCCAAACAGTAAATAATTAAAGACTGTTATTCAACCAAACATGGTCCAGGAGAGTTTTTGGTATAAATTATGAGAAAGAAGAAGTAAGCTCCATTCACTGACGCAGAAAGGGGCTTGGCTTTAGAGAACAAGAAAACAATATTTGTGAAATATTTTGAAATTGAAAATTGAAATGGACCTTTACATTGTATACCATTTGTTATCAGAACAGTAAAGGAGACCATAATCAGGCTGCAGCGTTTTAAACCTTTAATGTGTTACAGTGTGCAAAGATTCATTAACTACGTTGGATTCAGCAAATGAAAAAGATTGAGGTCACAATGGACTGTATCACATAATATAATTTATTGTCTTGCACATTGATTTGTCTAGAGCTCTTTGTCATATAATGTGTATCATGTGTAAAATAATATTTCAATACAATGAATACAAATATAATACGGATCCAATAGAGGTCCGTCTACACATTACGCCCCAAAAGTTAATTATCAATTTGTAAAAGTATACTTATCAAGTAATATCAGTGTATATACCCTAAGGTGAATTATCTCTTTTAAAAGTGTCATCATGATTCAGAAAAGGCAAGGTTTGTCACAGCAGTTCACATTGGTTTGAGTCGAATACACCCATGTCTCTTATGTATGGCTTTGAAATCACTAATCAGAAAGACAACCGTATTGTTCTGTTTACTTGTAAAGGAGTGTTGTAAGTGAGTAGCTCAGTGTATTGACAATAGCAGACATGGTGGTAGAGTGACGTGTCATCGGGGGAACTGCCCGAGGCCGTTTCAGCAGTTGCAAGCGGACATAATTCATGACGACCTTGTCACCTTGGCTACCAGCTCATCACCTTGGCTACCAGCTTGCCACCTTGGTTACCAGCTCGTCCACCTTGGTTACCAGCTCATCCATCTTGGCTACCGGCTCGTCCACCTTGGCTACCAGCTCGTCCACCTTGGCTACCAGCTTGTCACCTCCAGCTCATCACCTTGGCTACCAATTCATCCACCTTGGCTACCAACTCATCACCTTGGCTACCAGCTCGTCCACCTTGGCTACCAGCTCGTCCACCTTGGCTACCAGCTCGTCCACCTTGGCTACCAGCTCGTCCACCTTGGCTACCAGCTCGTCCACCTTGGCTACCAGCTCGCGCTGCCGGCTCTCACGGCTAAAACCCTCCCCCAGTGACATGCAGGCCTTTGTTAAGCAGCAGAGCATGTGGAAACTGAGTCAGGGTTAGCAGGGTGCACCAGGGCCATGTGACTATAGGTGCTGCCTCACTCTAGGGCCTCCATGGAGAGCAGCTGGCTGAATCTCCACAGGTCGGGCTACCTGACCTCTGGCCCTCTCTCTGGCCCCCTTCCTGACCTACACTGGAGTGCACCATGGCCATTATCTAAAGGGCATCTCTCTGTGTGTCTGGGACCCCATTGGGGAGGCTGTAAGTCTTCCTTTCAGTGAGTTCACATGGGCCAGCATTGTTCCCAAACTCATATCACTCACAGTCACAACACTGGTCATGTTGAGCTGTTCAGCCACGGTGGAGGGTTCAGCTCCAGAGGTGTATAGAGAGATTGTGTTCTCTGCCTCAACACTGGGGTTGGTAGGGAGTGATTGGGTCCTTTGACCTCCAGAGAACGGCTAGGGGATGGGGTTTTCTCCACCTTCATCTACATCGTCCCCAACCATGTTGGTCTTCATCTTGGGGAAGCATTGAGTGAAGGGCCCGTGGCACCTCCTCCAGGCACATCCACCACCTCCTGCGCTGCAGTCTGGGTAGTGGTATGGCTTGGAGCGGCTTGGCATCCCGTGATGCTGGCAGCATGATGGAGGCCCCTCTGAAAAGCCTCCTGCCAGAGGACTGAGAGCTAACTGATCTAACAGACCATACTGAGCCATGAGACAAGGACAAGAACTTGGAAAGTGTCTTGGAAGAAGCAAATCTCCCCCCTGTGGCTTGGTGGGGTCGTCGGGTGACTGGACTCTCTGGGCGCTCCTCCGGTTCAGAGTGGATTTTGTTTTTTTCCAGCAGCGCTTCGAGGCTCCCAGAGCCCGGTGTGATGCTGCTCAAGCTCCTCCTCAGCATCCGACTCCTGAGGCTGCTTGTGATACGGTCACATGGGTGTAAGCTTGAGGGGATTGCCTGGGTGCAGTGTGGGAGGAGCTCAGGGCTGTGGCACCCCTGCTGCTTTGGCACACTGGGAACACTGGACTCCGTGTTGCTGCTACTGGCGAATGATGGTGGTGAGGTGGTGGTGGTGGCGGCGGCAGCATTGACCTCGTTGGAGAGAGCTGAGGAGGAGTCTTTCCCAGCAGCTGTCTCCAGCTGTGTACAAGCTACACTAGGGGGAGCAGAAATACAAAAGATAATCATTAAGCATCTCCCTGACAACATGGCGCGATGTTTTGATCTCTCATCACCCTTTCCTGTTTTCATCAGAGGACTTTTTAAGTGAGATTTTTTTCTCTAATTATGCTTTCATAACATAGCTTGATTTCTAGAGAATGGTGTAAAATAGAACAACGGTGCGTTTCAGCACTTTGACCAACTCTCCCTGCAGCAAGTGTTGCATAATGGACCGAGAAGGCCTCACGCACAGCAATATTATTACATCTTATAACAATCCTCTACCTCATCACGGGAGGTGGGTGGCACCTTAATTGGGGAGGACGGGCTCATGGTAATGGTGGGAGCGGAATCAGTGGAATGGTATCAAATATATCAAACACATGTGTGTTTGATGCCATTCCATTTGCTCCGTTCCGGGCCATTATTATGAGGCGTCCTCCCCTCAGCAGCCTCTTGTGCTACACATGCATGCACTGTACTATTGTATAAATACTATTGACATTCTACTGTCTTTCTGTCTGAAGGGATAATTGTACCCTGTCACTCTGACGCTTATCCTAATCCCCACTAGTGAATCATTTATCAACAGCCACACCCCCATTTATCAACAGCCACTCCCCATTTATCAACAGCCACACTTCCCTGGAATTGTGTTTCCCAAAGTCACTTAAAAATCCACTTAAAAATGAGATTTTCCTGTGTTTTATACATATTTCCACACTATGAGGTTGGAATAATACTGGAATAAGACCTGTAAGCACACAGACGTCATAGGAAAAAAATGATTTAGTGGTACCTGTGGTTTCTTTGATCTTGGGCATCCGGTGGCAGTCATCCCCTCGTACGGTACCGAACCCAGGCTCGGCACTGGTGGCTGCGTGGATCTTCCTCAGCAGGGTGGGGTCCATGGTCTGATGTCTAACCTTGCCTTGCTGTGTGGCCTGGCCTTGGGTGCCATAGGCCTTCTCCTCCCAACTCATATGGCCCATTCCCTTGAGGGAACACTCTGACAGTAGATGCATGTTTTCTCCAGTGCAGAGGGGAGAGTCCATGGGCGTGACACATCTGCTGCTTCCTGTACTGCAGCCAGCGTCTATGGAGGAACACTGTGAGCTCTGGAGGGAGTGGACACACTCGCTGCTCTGTAACGATGGCATGTGCTTACTCAGGTGGTACTCATATAGCCGTGTGACATCCTGCTCGGCTGAGGGGATCCTCGTCTGCTGCTGCTGCCGTTCACTGCTGGGTAAATTGGCTTCCTGGGTACTGTGGGGGTCTTTGGCACGGGAGTGTGAATCAGCATCTAACTGCTGGCTCCTTTCATCCCAGTCCTGCTTGTCTCCCTTAATTGTTACTCTGTCAGAGAGGGAGGCTTGTGAGTCACTCACACCGTCTGCGGAAAGATTGTTGGCCACTTTGTTTTCAGGCGGCCGGTGATATCTTGGGGGCTTCTCTCGATACGGATACGGCGTTCGCCCCAACTCGAATTGGTTCATGTATGGAGATTCCCTTACAATAGCATTATATTTGGGTGGCTCCCCTCTATTTGAGTGGACTTTGTTGTTTTGTTTTTCTCTCGAGTCACTGGTATCTCCCTGAATCCTGCCCTCAGTGTCACTGTGCTTCCCTGGCTGCTTGCTCATCAAAGAGCCCATGTGCAGTTTGCTAAAGTAGTCGGTGAGGGACTTGGTCTCCATGGTCTCTGGCTCCATCCCTCCCCTTTCTGAGTGTAGGATCTGGGTGGATGACACACCTGAGGACTTGGCCCCTTCCTCTTTCTTCTTCTCCTCCTCCTCCCCCTGGGTCTCCTGAGGCTCGTGCTGTATGGCCAGGGTCGTCCCGTCCTCATACTGTGTTAAAGGAAACTCTGTTTTCTGCTCAGTCAGAGTGTGGTAGCCCACAGCGGTGGCCACATACAGTCTCAGGTGGGTTTCAGAGAGTTTCTGGGCAGCAACCAGCTCTGAGCTCTCTGTCATCTCTGAGGAGTTAGTCTCGTTGCCAGAGTCTGACGAGGACTCGGGGCTAAATGCCCTTGATATTTCTATACCTGTGTGCCACAGAGAGACAGACATTTTATTAACAACTTTACCTGAGAGATATTATAAAATAGCACACATTTCATTGGTACAAAAAATTATGAAAGCTGTGAGTTGAAATGCATTTGTGCACTGTTCATAAATGATAAAACAAAAACATAATGATACACAAAAAAAGCTCTGGAGACAAAATGAGTGTCACACAGAAAATGTGTTACGTTCAAAACAAATGACACAAAATGGAAACAGAACAAAATGTGGTTTTATTGAAAAAGCAACAACAACAAATGAAAAACGTTAATGTATGGATAATCTGTGTGGTGTTAATGAATAAACGTTACAGTAGTGTAAGAAGAAGAACCTGTGCTATTTTCTGACTGTGGTTTTGGGCTCTGCTCCTCGGAAGCTGCCAGAGCCTCCAGGGCCTGTAATGTGGACACCACAGCTTCGTCCAGGGCCCCCTCAAGGCCCTCCTCCACCTGTGTGGTGACTGAGTCTATGAGGGAAACTGGAATATCATCACAGCCCTTCCTGACAGGCCCCCGGGTCCCCCCTTGCTGCTCGTCCTCATCAGAGCGGTCCCTGAAGCCTGGGGGCGGGGCTGCGATGGCCAGGTTGAGGGAGTGAAGCAACACATCTTCGTTATCTTTCTCGTCCTTACCCTCCCATGGCGGGGGCAGGGAGGTCAGGTCGATGATGTCATCGCTGGACCCAGAGAGCGTGAGGAACGTAGCCTTGTCCAGATCCCCCATCAGTCCCATGTCCTCCTCGCAGCTGATGTCCTCCTCGTCCTCATCCGCGTCTGTGGTGTCCGCGTAGCAGATGTCGTGCAGCAGTGGCTCCTCACTGCACTCGGTGTTGCCGAAGATTTTGTCAGCGTACGGATATCCCTCCCCGGCCATCCCCATAGGATCCCTGCTGTTGTAGTCCTCATCTAGTCGCTCATACATGGGGTCGTGTAGAACCTCTGGGCCTTCCTCCATCAGCCTCTGGTAGCCCAGGTTCTGGGGGTCCACACTGTCTAACGGAGGATCCCCGAAGGTGAAGGAGACCTTGGCGCTGCGGGGGGAGTCCTGGGGTTTGGGCCTGGGGACACAGAGGTAGGGTTGGGGGTGTGTTGAGCCACTGGTCCCCCCTCTGGCATCCACCCTCTCTGCCATTTGCATGCAGTACTGGGGCGGCTGCTGGATCTCAGTGATATAGACAGGGTCCATGTAGTCTGAGTCTCTATTGGTGGAGGGCTCTCTAGTGCAGCGCTGGTTGTTGTGATGCTGGTGCTCCTCACATCCCCTAAAGGAAGGGCTGTATGTCCACTCTATGGCGTGGTAGATCTGCTTTACTCTGGAGTCATGGCCTGAGGACAGGAACCAAACCAGGGGTTGATATTCAGGTTTCTGCAATAGCAGTTATATTGTATCGACTTAGAACTGTATAGAGTCTAGAGACTCACCGGTGTTGTCTACATTCCCTGTTTTGACCACGTTGAAGATGGAACGGCGAGAGTCCACCAGTAGTCTGTAGTATCCAGCAGTCAGACAGGCCAGATTCATCGCATCAGTGGACTCCATTAGCAGAGTGATGGGCTGGAAGATAGGGAGATAAGAGGACAGCAATGAACACACACTAACTGGAGATCGACTAAGATGAAGTAATGTCAAGAGCTGAATTAAGAAAAGGCTTAGTGTTATTCTAATGGCTCTCGTTGAGCATTCCCTTCAAGTACCAGAGGCAGATATTTTTTGTTTTTGCGTCAATTTAGCATTTCTGAGATTTTGGTATTAGTACTTTAAAAAGTAAACATAACATTTCTGAAACTTGATGTAGATGTATATTTTATTTATCATACTTCCGTCATAAAAATGTAATGAATTTTAACCACATTAAAATGGACATAAATCCATAATTTTAAACAAGTAATGTCACTTCATTTGAAAAATGTAAACTACGTAATCATCAAAAGTAATTATTTATTATGAGAGGGCCATAAACATAAACAAGCATTACGCTGCATACTCAAAGAAAGGTTAAAATCTCACCTTTCTGGTTAAAATACATTACTGAGATGTAGTCACTTTTGAAGACACAAGAGCAAGTACACAGTACTAATATTATGAAAATATGAAATATTTGATATTACGTATTTCCTATTCAACAAAACTGTATGTATAAGGTTTGAAATTACTTACAGTTGAAGTCGGAAGTTTACATACACCTTAGCCAAATATATTTAAACCTCAGTTTTTCACAATTCCTGACATTTAATCCTAGTAAAAATTCCCTGTCTTAAGTCAGTTAGGATCACCACTTTATTTTAAGAATGTGAAATGTCAGAATAATAGTAGAGAGTGATTTATTTCAGATTTTATTTCTTTCATCACATTCCCAGTGGGTCAGAAGTTTACATACACTCAATTAGTATTTGGTAGCATTGCCTTTAAATTGTTTAACTTGGGTCAAATGTTTTGGGTAGCCTTCCACAAGCTTCCCACAATAAGTTGGGTGAATTTTGGACCATTCCTCCTGACAGAGCTAATGTAACTGAGTCAGGTTTGTAGGCCTCCTTGCTCGCACACGCTTTTTCAGTTTTGCCCACAAATTTTCTATAGGATTGAGGTCAGCGCTCTGTGATGGCCACTCCAATACCTTGACTTTGTTGTCCTTAAGACATTTTGCCACAACTTTGGAAGTATGTTTGGGGTCATTGTCCATTTGGAAGACCCATTTGCGACCAAGATTTAACTTCCTTACTGATGTCTTGAGATGTTGCTTCAATATATCCACATAATTTTCCAACCTCATGATGCCATCTATTTTGTGAAGTGCACCAGTCCCTCCTGCAGCAAAGCACCCACACAACATGATGCTGCCACCCCTGTGCTTCACGGTTGGGATGGTGTTCTTCGGCTTGCAAGCATCCCCCTTTTTCCTCCAAACATAACGATGGTCATTATGGCCAAACAGTTCTATTTTTATTTAATCAGACCAGAGGACATTTCTCCAAAAAGTATGATCTTTGTCCCCATGTGCAGTTGCACACCGTAGTCTGGCTTTTTTATGGCTGGTTTGGAGCAGTGGCTTCTTCCTTGCTGAGCGGGCTTTTGGTTTATGTCGATATAGGACTCGTTTTACTGTGATACTTAGATACTTTTGTACCTGTTTCCTCCAGCATCTTCACAAGGTCCTTTGCTGTTGTCTGGGATTGATTTGCACTTTTCGCACCAAAGTACGTTCATCTCTAGGAGACAGAACACGTCTTCTTTCTGAGCAGTATGACGGCTGCGTGTCCCATGGTGTTTATACTTGCATACCATTGCTTGTACAGATGAACGTGGTACCTTCAGGCGTTTGGAAATTGCTCCCAAGGATGAACCAGACTTCATCTACAATTTTGGTCTACAATTTTGGCTGATTGGTCTACAATTTTGGTCTTGGCTGATTTATTTTGATGTCAAGCAAAGAGGCACTGAGTTTGAAGGTAGGCCTTGAAATACATCCACAGGTACACCTCCAATTGACACAAATTATGTCAATTAGCCTATCAGAAGCTTCTAAAGCCATGACATAATTTTCTGGAATTTTCCAAGCTGTTTAAAGGCACAGTCAACTTAGTGTATGTAAACGTCTGACCCACTGGAATTGTGAGACAGTGAGTTCTAAGTGAAATAATCTGTCTGTACACAATTGTTGGAAAAATTACTTGTGTCATGCACAAAGAAGATGTCCTAACCGACTTGCCAAAACTATAGTTTGTTAACAAGAAATTTGTGGAGTTGTTGAAAAACGAGTTTCAATGACGCCAACCCTCAGTGCATGTAAACTTCCGACTTCAACTTTCTATGCTTTCTAAATATAGCATAATCAAATGATAAAATGACTAACTATAAGATTTTCACCTTCCTTATAACTGTAAATATTTGTATGTTTAGTGTTAGAGAAAACGTGCATATTTTCTAAAGGTCTCTCTTGATCAAAACATCTGCCCCCCATTCCTGTGAACGTCACACATAGCTCTAGCTTGGCTTTCTGAACTTGTTGGGAACTCGCCTTTCATTTCATGTCCGTCTATGAAAAACAAAAAGTGTTTTTTGTTTAAAATCTATGAATTATTTTCGATGAATGGCTATGAACCGATCTCTGAATGTGCTATGATGTAACCATTGCAGGCATTTGCTTTGTCCGTGGCGCCAGATTCAAGTGCTTTCAGATTTCACATCCTATAGTATGTCACACAGGCTCAGAAAAATACTGCTGTGTCCATGGGAACCAGGGCAATTTCTATCTGCGGCATCCACAGATCGATTTATAAGTGTACATGTCAGACGGAACCGGTACCAGAACCGCGCAGGTCCCCTAAAAAAGGGGTTTTAATGCCCATTTCATAAAGAATGTTACAAACTGGACTACATGTAGTAACTTACCTTGATCAGATGTTGATTGGGTCTAAATAGGCATTTGGCGTTTGGTAGTCTAAATTCATTATACTCCTCTTTAACTGTCATTTCCTGAAATGACAGACTCTTCCCACATGCCAACTCATTTTTCTCAGCTTCAGAAGCATCTTTATTCACACCATGTCGTGTGGTTATCCTTAAATACTTAGTGCATTCAGAAAGTTTTCAGACCCCTTGACCTTTTCCACATTTCGTTACGTTACAGCCTTATTCTAAAATTTATTAAAATGTTTTTCATTTCTTCTTCAATCTACACACAATACCCCATAATGACGAAGCAAAAACGGGTTTGTAGAAATTGCCTAATAAAAAATTAAAATATGACATTTTACATAAGTATTCAGACCCTTTTCTCAGTACTTTGCTGAAGCACCTTTGTCAGTGGTTACAGCTTCAACTCTTCTTGGGTATGACGCTACAAGCTTGGCACACCGGTATTTGGTGAGTCTCTCCCATTCTTCTTTGTAGATCCTCTCAAGCTCTGTCATGTTGGATGGAGAGCGTTGCTGCATAGCTATTTTCAGGTCTCTCCAGAGATGTTTGATTGGGTTCAAGTCCGGGCTTTGGCTGGGCCACTCAAGGACATTCAGAGACTTGTCCTGAAGCCAGTCCTGCATTGCCTTGGCTGTGTGCTTAGGGTCGTTGTCCTGTTGGAAGGTAAACCTTCGACCCAGTCTGAGATCCTGAGCGCTCTGGAGCAGGTTTTAAACAAAGATCTCTCTGTACTTTGCTCCGTTCATCTTTCCCTTGATCCTGACTAGACTCCCTGCCGCTGAAAAACATCCCCACAGCATGATGCTGCCACCACCATGCTTCACCTTAGGGATGGTGGCAGGTTTCCTCCAGATGTGACACTTGGCATTCAGGCAAAAGAGTTCAATCTTGGTTTCACCAGACCAGAGAATGTTGTTTCTCATGGTCTGAGAGTCCTTTAGGTACTTTTGGCAAACTCCAAGCGGGCTGTCATGTGCCTTTTACTGAGGAGTGGCTTCCGTCTGGCCACTCTACCATAAAGGCCTGATTGGTGGAGTGCTGCAGAGATGATTGTCCTTCTGGAAGGTTCTCCCATCTCCACAGAGGAACTCTGGAGCTCTGTCAGTGACCATTGTGTTCTTGGTCACCTCCCTGACCAAGGCCCTTCTACCCCAATTGATCAGTTTGGCCAGACAGCCAGCTCTAGGAAGAGTCTTGGTGGTCAAACTTCTTCCATTTAAGAATGATGGAGGCCACTGTTCTTGGGGACCTTCAATGCTGCAGAAATATTTTGGTAGATCTGTGCCTCGACACAATCCTGTCTCGGAGCCCTAAGAACAATTCCTTCGACCTCATGGCTTGGTTTTTGCTCTGACATGCACTGTCAACTGTGGGACCTTATATAGACAGGTGTGTGCCTTTCCAAATCATGTCCAATCAATTAAATTTACCACAGGTGGACTCCAAACAAGTTGTAGAAACATCTCAACGATGATCAATGGAAACAGGATGCACCTGAGCTCAATTTCAAGTGTCATAGCAAATGGTCTGAATACTTACAGTATGTAAATAAGGTATTTCATTTTTTTTTTTTTTTTTTTATACATTTGCAAAAGTTTCTAAAAACCTGTTTTTGCTTTGTCATTATGGGGGTATTCTGTGTAGATTGATGAGTAAAAAAAAATATTTGATACATTTTAGAATAAGGCTGTAACGTAACAACATGTGGAAAAGTCAAGAGATCTGAATACTTTCCGAATGCGCTGTAAATTCTCCAGACTTGTTTAGAGGAAATTGTTGATATGTTGTAACATTTTTCTTCTGGATAATATTTTGACTTGGAAATATGCAGCCAAAAATGCAGTTGACCTATATGTTTTTTGTATTTTTATAGATTTAACTAGGTCAGTTAAGAACAAATTCTTATTTACAATGACGGCCTAAAAAACTACATATCCACAATCCGTTCCTGGAGTGTCATAACAAAATAGAAAATGTTACATATTTTTATAGAATATTTAAGAAAAAGTGTTATATTGGTGTCTATATTCAACTGATAAAAAGTTCATTGTGATAGGATTAATGGAAAAAAATACCACACTCAGAATGAGTCCATTTTTAGAAGATTTTACCTTCACATCCAGAACATGTAGCTCTACCCTGATGGTCTTCTCGTCCTCAGTGTACATCTCGATGCGGTTGACGTGGCTGAAGTCAGCCAGCAGTGCCACTAGGTTAGTCTTGGTGTTGATCACATGACTGATGCCATACCTGGGACCCACTAGTAGAGTCACCTCTGTGTGCTTCTCTCCTTGCTGTGGGCATAAAGCAGAAGGGAAACCATTGAAAGACAATAGAAATGGGGGCAGACTGGGACCACATATCGGCCCTGGCATTTCTAACACACCGGACCATTTTTTTCCTTGAGGCCCCCACACCAACCCATTTTTTTCATTGAGGCCCCCACACCAGCCCATTTTTTTCCTTGAGGCCCCCACACCAGCCCATTTTTTTTCATTGAGGCCCCCACACCAGCCCATTGTATTCCTTGAGGCCCCCACACCAGCCCATTTTTTTCCTTGAGGCCCCCACACCAGCCCATTTTTTTCATTGAGGCCCCCACACCAGCCCATTTTTTTCATTGAGGCCCCCACACCAGCCCATTTTTTTCATTGAGGCCCCACACCAGCCCATTTTTTTCATTGAGGCCCCCACACCAGCCCATTTTTTTTTATTGAGGCCTCCACACCAGCCCATTTTTTTCATTGAGGCCCCCACACCAGCCCATTTTTTTCATTGAGGCACCCATACCAACCTATTTTTCTTTATTGAGGCCTCCACACCGGCCCATTTTTTTCCTTGAGGCCCCCACACCGGCCCATTTTTTTCCTTGAGGCCCCCACACCAGCCCATTGTATTCCTTGAGGCCTCCACACAGGCCCATTTTATTCCTTGAGGCCCCCACACCGGCCCATTTTATTAACTTAAGGTACCCATTATTAGCCATATAATGATCATTTTGTGCGAAAAATCCAAGTTAGACAGGCCCACTGGGCTAAAAATGGTTCAGAAAATAAGAGGTAGTTATTTACCAGCAGTATAGATTTAAACACCCGCCCTCCATACAGTCTCAGTTCACTGAGATACTTCAGATAGTGGACCTTGGCTTGCAATGCTGACAGCTGAAAGAGAACATGAGCAATTTAGGCTACTGTCGTTGTATGAATGTGCACAGAGGATTTATTTTACAAAGAAAGTGGCGCTGTGATTGGTCACATTGACACATTACGTTATCTAACAGTGGGAAATGTATGAGAGCATGAGAAATCAGGTTGAGTATTCCACTAGGTGGTGCTCTTTTCCAATGTGCTGCATTAAGAGTGAGCTGGAGAAGAGGAGACAGACAGAGAGAGAGAGAGAGAGAGAGATAATAAAGGTACTCTACCTTTTTTCCAGGAGGTACCAGATTTTGGTTGGTTTTGAGAATGTGTGTTAGGGCTTTCTTGATGTTCTTCTCTTTCATACTGGATAGTACTGCAGGAGGGAGGAACAGTGCCAAACCCCACTCTTTCCTGTAGAGCAAGACACCATGGTAACACAGGTTTAATGTACAACAGCAGAATGCATTTGTCCTGCAAATATCAATCACTTTATAACGACAGGGGGTGCATTGATTAGCCAACAGGTAGTCGATTATAATCAATATCCATATTAAATACCTGTGGTATTTACGACGCACCAATCAATGGGGAAATCATTACTGTATCTGACATGGATGTAAATTCCTTCATGAAGACACTCAAGCCAGATAATGATTTTTTTATTTCCAGATTATTCTCAAGTCACTGAGTAAAGTGTTGAGAGTCTAATGTTGTGAGAGTGTCTAAAGCTCTCATAACTATGTGCTTCTGGATCGAACACGTTAAGGAAATGCAGTGCCGTGTGTGAAGGAACCAGACTAGACATTGGATCTGTTTCTGTGTTGACCCTGGTGGTGGGAAGCAGTGTGAAACCTAAGCTACTCACTCAATGTACTTGAGGGAGACTTTCTGGGATTGTTTGGTGTTGATGGTGAGGATGTACATCTGCAGTGCAGCCAGACGCAGGGCCGTGTCGTATTTCAGCTCTGACCCAAATCGCTCCAGCACCACGTCATTACAGCTCTTGAAAGGGAGAAGAGGTGGAGAGGAGAAGAGGAGAGGAGAGGAGAGAAAAGGAAAGGAAAGGGGAGAGGAGAGGAGAGGAGAGAAGAGGAGGAATGTTACACTGGTTTGACTCTTGTTCCTGACCTTGAACCAGACAGTACTAGTACACAGTAACTATGGTATAAAGTTACATTTGGCTTCCCTAGTAACTCTGGTTGTGGTGGGCTTCAAGTTAACAACAGATCCTTTAAATTTTTCTGAGCTAATCTTACCAAACAATATCAATAAATATCATAGAAAAATATACATTTTGATAACACAACAAACCTGATACTTTTCAATCAGGCTGTGTTGTCTTCCATGTGCTGTGACTCACCTGCACATAGAGGTATTCAAACGCCACTGCATCTCTCCTGAGGAGGTCAACGGGGTCCTTTGGGACAAAGCTGATGCGGAAGAAGCATTTCATCTTGTGCGCCCCTGGTCTCTGTGTTGCCTAGGGCACCCGACCAGGACAAGGAAGTGACATTTAGTGATGCGATGTCATGAATAATGGATTAAAGATACTGTGATTTAAATGCTGACATCTATTTTAAAAACTCATTACAAACCTATAAAATAGGCTTAAAATCTCTATCCTCATTTGTATGCTTGCAGAAACAAAACAAAATGTGTAACTCACATTTGTTATAACAAATGTATGTAAGAACAGAATGATAATTACAGTTTGTCATTGTTATATTGACTATATAATACTGACCTGTCTTTCTTGTGACTGTATTCACATATTTAAAATGAGCAAAAGGTGAAAAACAATATCTCAGCCCCATTATACTTTATTAATCAACAGTCTGTCTGATGGGGTGTCTGCAAAATGTTCACCGTTACCCTACAAGCATTCAATCACATGCCCACCAACATCCACATCACACTGACTATGAGAAAGAAGGCGGGTCATATTGGATTACACTGTATTAGGGCCTAATATTGTCAATCTGTCGCTCTATCTGAGCCCCCCACGACGTCTCACCTGAGTTAACATCTCCTGCTCGTGGAGGAGCATGAGTCTGCTGGCCGAGCCCTCGTGTCTGTGCTCTAGCATCAGTGAGAAGTGCTCAATACTCTTAATGAATAGCTTCTCTTGCAGGGTCAAGATGACATCCTTTCACACAGACAGAAGAGACGTTCATTATTCATATGGTACTGTATGTGTCAGGCACGTGCATGGACCACCGTGTGACAGAGTGAGGTGTGACGAGAGGAGAAGAGCTCTTTAAAGCACACGTTTGCATTATATATACCCTAGCTAAATATGTATGTATTCTTAAGCAAAAAAATACTGCATATCCTAGTAAGATAATGGAAAAAATAAATGGGGTTTGAGTCTCAGTAAAAACCTATTCAAAATGTAGAATTTTTTTCACATCCCATAATCATAGTTGTACAGCGGATAACTTGACATTGTATCAGCCGGCGTTACATAATATCACACAGATTAAAACCGTACACTTTGGAGATGTTTTGTTTATGAGGAAAAAAAGCCTTGGCCTACTTCTCCATGCATCACAGTTAAATTAAGTTACAGCTGACGTGCCTTCGTGGGAGTGCTTTGTGTAATGCACATTTGGACACCTGCTGAATCCTAATGAAGTAAAGATAATATGATATGCTGCTGTTTTCAAAGGAATTGAATGATGTAAGGTTAAATAGAAAAATAGTTTTTTTAATGAAACACTGTCCCCAATTACAATGTCTTAGTGAATGGCACAGCATACCATACCTTAATGGAAGTGTTCCTGTCAAACTTAAAGGATTTGGTCTGTCCGTTCTCCAGGTACACCTTCAGAACATTTGTCATGAAGAGTAGAGAATTGTCCTTCACAGATTCCTGGAAATAAGAAGAAAATGGGGATGATTACCATAGCTTCCCTTCTGATCAGTGGGCTACACTGTGAAATGGGGGAAGATAATGGAAATAACAGTAATGACAATGTGAAGAAGAACACAACTGCGTCCAATACAGTTTAACAGTGTAACGTATTTTGCAATATTAGAAGATTCAAAGTCATTATCATTGGTGCATGCTTTTAGCTTTTGGAGAACACTGGTATACAATCACACGAGACAGAGAGGGATGGAATGTTTCAGTACAGTGCTGTAGGTCTTACCGGGACCTGACCGTTAATGATGACCTCCTCTGCGAAGCGGACTTTCACTGGATTAGACTTTAACTTGGCTTTTTTGGCTGCACTGATGAACGCAGATTTGGGTGACTAGGGGTGGGGGTCGGTGGGAGAAACAGAATAAAAAAAAACTGTTGGCAACAGGTCTTCCCCTTCGGAGAAGTCACAGCAAATCAGCCGTTTCTCTCTCTCTTTTTCTCTCACTCTCTCTCCCCCGCTCTCTTTCTGCCTCTCCCTCTCTCTCCCCCGCTCTCTTTCTGCCTCTCCCTCTCTCTGCCTCTCCCTCTCTCTGCCTCTCCCTCTCTCTGCCTCTCCCTCTCCCTCTCTCTCTCTCTGCCTCTCCCTCTCTCTCCCTCTCTCTGCCTCTCCCTCTCTCTGCCTCTCCCTCTCTCTCTCTGCCTCTCCCTCTCTCTCTGCCTCTCCCTCTCTCTCTCTGCCTCTCCCTCTCCCTCTCTGCCTCTCCCTCTCTCTGCCTCTCTCTCTCTCATGTGAACGGAAGGTGCTTTTATGTTGAGATAGTTGAGTATATTAACACTTATCATGCTACAGAGACTTCATACAGGGAAATATAATTAGAAGAAATGAATGCTCAAATTATATAATTTACAGAGCTGTTTTTGAAATTATTTAATTTAATACTTTTTACAAGTTCTGTGCAGCCTTTCTGGATGTAATTGTTACTTTTGTAATATGAAAAATTTGAAATTTTCCCAATGCCAGGTTACAACACAGTATGATTTCTGCTAGAGTTGGAACACACAGCACTCTTTTTCTCTTTCTTTCTCCCTTATGCTTCTCTCTCTCTCTCTCTCTCTCTCTCTCTCTCTCACCCTTCCCTCTCTCACGCTCTCTCCCCTTCACACTCTCTCTGTCTGTCTCTCTCTGTCTCTGTCTCTCTCCCCCTTCTCCCTCTCTCTCAAGCGAACGGAAGGTGCTTTTACAGTGCCTTGCAAAAGTATTCACCCCCCTTGGCGTTTTTCCTATTTTGTTACATTACAACCTGTGATTTAAATTGATTTTTATTTGGATTTCATGTAATGGACATACACAAAACAGTCCAAATTGGTGAAGTGAAATGAAAAAAATAACTAGAAAAATTCAAAATAAATTAAAATGGAAAAGTGGTGCGTACATATGTATTCACCCCCTTTACTGTGAAGCCCCTAAATAAGATCTGGTGCAACCAATTACCTTCAGAAGTCACACAATTAGTTAAATAAAGTCCAATTGTGTGCAATCTAAGTGTCACATGATCTGTCACCTGATCTCAGTATATATACAGTCGTGGCCAAAAGTTCTGAGAATGACACAAATATTAATTTTCACAATTCTGCTTCCTCAGTTTGTATGATGGCAATTTGCATACACTCCAGAATGTCATGAAGAGGTATCAGATGAATTGCAATTAATTGCAAAGTCCCTCTTTGCCATGCCAATAAACTGAATCCCAAAAAAACATTTCCACTGCATTTTAGCCCGGCCACAAAAGGACCAGCTGACATCATGTCAGTGATTCTCTCGTTAACACAGGTGTGCGTGTTGACGAGGACAAGGCGGGAGATCACTCTGTCATGCTGATTGAGTTCGAATAAAAGACTGGAAGCTTCAAAAGGAGGGTGGTGCTTGGAATCATTGTTCTTCCTCTGTCAACCATGGTTACCTGCAAGGAAACACGTGCCGTCATCATTGCTTTGCACAAAAAGGGCTTCACAGGCAAGGATATTGCTGCCAGTAAGATTGTAAATCAACCACTTATCGGATCATCAAGAACTTCAAGGAGAGCGGCTCAATTGTTGTGAAGAAGGCCTCAAGGCGCGCAAAAAAGTCCAGCAAGCACCAGGACCGTCTCCTAAAGTTGATTCAGCTGCGGGATCGGGGCACCATCAGTACAGAGCTTGCTCAGGAATGGCAGCAGGCAGGTGTGAGTGCATCTGCACGCACAGTGAGGCAAAGACTTTTGGAGGATGGCCTGGTGTCAAGAAGGGCAGCAAAGAAGCCACTTCTCTCCAGGAAAAACTTCAGGGACAGACTGATATTCTGCAAAAGGTACAGGGATTGGACTGCTGAGGACTGGGGTAAAGTCATTTTCTCTGATGAATCCCCTTCCGATTGTTTGGGGCATCCGGAAAAAAGCTTGTCCGGAGAAGACAAGGTGAGCACCACCATCAGTCCTGTGTCATGCCAACAGTAAAGCATCCTGAGACCATTCATGTGTGGGGTTGCTTCTCAGCCAAGGGAGTGGGCTCACTCACAATTTTTCCTAAGAACACAGCCATTAATAAAGAATGGTACCAACACATCCTCCGAGAGCAACTTCTCCCAACCATCCAGAAACAGTTGGGTGACGAACAAGGCCTTTTCCAGCATGATGGAGCACCTTGCCATAAGGCAAAAGTGATAACTAAGTGGCTCAGGGAACAAAACATCGATATTTTGGGTCCATGGCCAGGAAACTCCCCAGACCTTAATCCCATTGAGAACTTGTGGTCAATCCTCAAGAGGCGGGTGGACAAACAAAAACCCACAAATTCTGACAAACTCCAAGCATTGATTATGCAAGAATGGGCTGCCATCAGTCAGGATGTGGCCCAGAAGTTAATTGACAGCATGCCAGAGCGGATTGCAGAGGTCTTGAAAAAGAAGGGTCAACACTGCAAATATTGACTCTTTGCATCAACTTCATGTAATTGTCAATAAAAGCCTTGGACACTTATGAAATGCTTGTAATTATACTTCAGTATTCCATAGGAACATCTGACAAAATATCTAAAGACACTGAAGCGGTCATTCTCAAACCATTTGGCCACGACTGTACACCTGTTCTGAAAGTCTGCAACACCACTAAGCAAGGGACACCACCAAGCAAGCTGCACAATGAAGACCAAGGAGCTTTCCAAACAGGTCAGGGACAAAGTTGTGGAGAAGTACAGATCAGGGTTGGGTTACAAAAAAATATTTGAAACTTTGAACATCCCACGGAGCACCATTAAATCCATTATAAAAAAAATGGAAAGAATATGGCACCAATTTTTTTGCATTGTTGTTTGCTGTTTTCTTCTGTCTTTTCCTTTTTTCTCTTGGTTGTTGGTGGTGGGGAATGGATTAATAGTATTTTTTTTTTTTTAAATCCTGGGGGACTGTGGGAGGGGTCTCGAATGGTTGAGGGACAGCTATTGAGGAACTGTGGGGGGATCTTGGAGGTTTCGGGTTCACGTTTTTTGGCCTGGTGGTAGATCGGTCAACATGCCCTTGAGCAGGGCATTGACCCTGGATGCTTCTGTGTGTCGATCTGAATGGGAATCTGTTGGATGACTGGTATGATGTAGTTATTGAGCGGCTTCACTGCAAGTATATTGTATGTTTCGAATATTCAATAAATATAAAAATTAAATTAAATTTTTAAAAGAATATGGCACCACAACAAACCTGCCAAGAGAGGGCCGCCCACCAAAACTCACAGACCAGGCTAGGAGGGCATTAATCAGAGAGGCAGCAAAGACCAAAGATAACCCTGAAAGAGCTGCAAAGCTCCACAGCGGAGATTGGAGTATCTGTCCATAGGACCACTTTAAGCCGTACACTCCACAGAGCTGGGCTTTACGGAAGTGGCCAGAAAAAAATAAGCAAACATGTTTGTTGTTCGCCAAAAGGCATGTGGGAGACTCCCCAAACATATGGAAGAAGGTACTCTGGTCAGATGAAGGTACTCTGGTCAACTAAAATATAGTTTTTGACCATCAAGGAAAAGGCTATGTCTGGCGCAAACCCAACACCTCCCATCACCCCGAGAACACCCTCCCATCACCCCCGAGAACACCATCCCAACAGTGAAACATGGTGGTGGCAGCATCATGCTGTGGGGATGTTTTTCATCGGCAGGGACTGGGAAACTGGTCAGAATTTAAGGAATGATGGATGGCGCTAAATACAAGGAAATTCTTGAGGGAAACTGTTTCAGTCTTCCAGAGATTTGAAACTGGGACGGAGGTTCACCTTCCAGCAGGACAATGACCCTAAGCATACTGCTAAAGCAACACTTGAGTGATTTAAGGGGAAACATTTAAATGTCTTGGAATGGCCTAGTCAAAGCCCAGACCTCAATCCAATTGAGAATCTGTGGAATGACTTAAAGATTGCTGTACACCAGTGGAACCCGTCCAACTCGCTGGAGCATTTTGCATTGAATGGGCAAAAATCCCAGTGGCTAGATGTGCCAAGCTTATAGAGACATACCCCAAGAGACTTGCTGTAATTGCTGCAAAAGGTGGCTCTACAAAGTATTGACTTTGGGGGAGTGAATAGTTATGCACACTCAAGTTCAGTTTTTCTGTCTTATTTCTTTTGTAGTTTCACAACAAAAAATATTTTGCATCTTTAAAGTGGTAGGCATGTTGTGTAAATCAAATGATACAAACCCTGCAAAAATCCATTTTAATTCCAGGTTGTAAGGCAACAAAATAGGAAAAATGCCAAGGGGGGTGAATACTTTTGCAAGCCACTGTATAATGAGCTCCAGTATAATAACACTCATCAGGCTATAGAGACAGTCGTCGTACAGGGAAGCATAATTAGAAGAATGTACAGTAATGCTCAGATTATATAATTTTCAGAGCTGTTTGTGAAATATTCAATTTAATAAGTTTGACAAGTTCTGTGCAGCCTTTCTGGATGTAATTGCTACTTTTGTAATATATTAACCACTATTGTTTTCTCTACAGTTACTTCTGAAATGTGCTTCCCAAAGCCATATTACAACACAGTATGATTTCTGCTAGTTTGAACACACAGCACAATAGACAAAATTATATTAAAATCATTGTCTATTTTGGTGATGACAGCACAAATCCATCTCATTGACCAATTCTATAAATCATGTCACTGACGTTCGCAATAGCGGTTACTGTGGCATTGTATCCGTCACCATATGGTCCTCCCTAGTACTAACAACTGTTAACATGGCAGGTTCAGGTTAACTTGGGGTCTCATGCTTGGTTTTGAAGCTACCATGAGAGGACTTGGATCATGTTCAGTATTCAGTGTTTGGACTGGAGTCCCTGTGAGTTAACCAGGGGAACACTCAGCAGTATCCTGCCTGTTACAATGCAAGCACAGACATACGGGCACGTTTCATGTCTCGGATTGTCTCGGATTCACAGAGTCAACAAACCAATCAGCATTGCAGACAAACAGTCTATTGAAAATCTTTTCCCCAGGAGTTTGCTCTGAATCTTTTCAACAGAACCTTTGAAGATGGGAGGAAGACTTACTGGGTACGGTAGAACCACTGTCAAAACAATGGATTCCTTGCAGCTCCTGGGAACACAACACAAACAAACCAAAAACATCATTATAGATTGAAAAGGTAAATATGTCAAATTCAGCGGAAGTCGATTAATCCGCTCTGAGTCATGCATTGTTTTGCCTACAGTGGGCAGATTATGACTGGTAGAAATAAGACACCGAGCGATGGGATAACAAGACGAGCGATCTGGGTCACACTTTATTTGGATAGTCTGGATAGTCCATCAGTAGATGCTGGACACATGGTCATACTATCAACAAACTACACTATACATACAAAAGTATCTGGACACCCCTTCAAATGAGTGGATTCGGCTATTTTAGCCACACCCGTTGCAGACAGGTGTATAAAATGGAGCACACAGCCATGTAATCTCCATAGACAAACATTGGCAGGAGAATGGCCCGTAATCAAGAGCTCAGTGACTTTAAACGTGGCAATGTAATAGGATGGCACTTTTACAACAAGTCAGTTCGTCAAATTTCTGGCCTGCTAGAGCTGCCTCGTCAACTATAAGTGCTGTTATTTTTGAAGTGGAAACGTCTAGGAGCAACAACGGCTCAGCCGCGCAGTGGTAGGCCACAAAAGCTCACAGAATGGGACCGTAGAGTGCTGAAGCATGTAGCACAATAATTGTTTGTCGGGGGCTTGAAATTGAAATTGGTTTCCATGGCTGAACAGCCGTACACAAGCCTAAGATCATCATGTACAGTGCCGAGCGTTGGCTGGAGTGGTGGAAAGCTCACCCCCATTGGACTCTGGAGCAGTGTAAATGCGTTCTCTGGAGTGATGAATCATGCTTCACCATCTGGCAGTCTGACAGACAAATCTGGGTTTGGCGGATGCCAGGAGAACACTACCATTATGCCTGAATGCATAGTGCCAACTGTAAAGTTTGGTGGAGGAGGACTAGGTCTGGGGCAGTTTTTTTCTAGTCCGGGCTAGTCCCCTTAGTTCCAGTGAAGAGAAATCTTAACGCTACAGCATACAATTACATTCTAGACGATTCTGTGCTTCCAACTTTGTGGCAGCAGTTTGGGGAAGGCCCTTTCCTGTTTCAGCATGACAATGCCCCCGTGCACAAAGCGAGGTCCATACAGAAATGGTTTGTCGAGATCGGTGTGGAAGAACTTGACTGGCCTGACCTCAACCCCATCGAACACCTTTGGGATGAATTGGAATGTCGACTGTGAGCCAGGCCTAATCGCCCAACATCAGTGCCCAACCTCACTAATGCTCTTGTAGCTGAATGGAAGCAAGTGCCCGCAGAAATGTTCCAACATCTAGTGGAAAGCCTTCCCAGAAGAGTGGAGGCTGTCATAGCAGTGAAGGGGGGGGGACCAACTCTAATATTAATGCCCATCATTTTGGAATGAGATGTAATACGAGCAGGTGTTCACATACTTTTGATCATGTAGTTTATCGGTTGATAACTGCTTGCTAAGGTTACAGTTAGGGTAAGGGTTAAGTTTAGGGTTAGGGTTAAATTTAGGGTTAGGGGTTGGGTTAAGTTTAGGGTTAGGGTAAGGGTTAAGTTTAGGGTTAGGGGTAAGAGTTAAGTTTAGGTTTAGGGTAAGGTTTAAGTTTAGGGGTTGGGTTAAGTTTAGGGTTAGGGTTAAGTTTAGGGTTAGGGGTAAGGGTTAAGTTTAGGTTAGCGTTAGGGTTCAGTTTAGGTTAGGGTAAGGGTTAAGTTTAGGGTTAGGGTAAGGTTTAAGTTTAGGGATAAGGTTTAAGTTTAGGGTTAGGGTAAGGTTTAAGGTTAGGGTAAGGTTTAAGTTTAGGGTTAGGGATAAGGGTTAAGTTTAGGGTAAGGGTTATGTTTAGGGTAAGGGTTACGTTTAGGGTTAGGGGTAAGGGATAAGTTTAGGGTTAGGGTAAGGGTTAAGTTTAGGTTAGCCTTAGGGTTCAGTTTAGGTTAGGGTAAGGGTTAAGTTTAGGGTTAGGGATAAGGTTTAAGTTTAGGGTTAGGGTAAGGTTTAAGTTTAGGGTTAGGGTAAGGTTTAAGTTTAGGGTTAGGGTTACGTTTAGGGTAAGGGTTACGTTTAGGGTTAGGGGTAAGGGATAAGTTTAGGGTTAGGGTAAGGGTTAAGTTTATGGTTAGGGTAAGGGTTAAGTTTAGGATTAGGGGTAAGGAATAAGTTTAGGGTTAGGGGTAAGGGTTAAGTTTAGGGTAAGTGTAAGTGTTACGTTTAGGGTTAGTAGATAGTTAGTTGAAATGTAACTTATAGTCTGTAGAGCATCTAGAGACGGTATCCAAATAAAGTGTTACAGCAATCTGTTCTAGCGATGCCTCAAGCCTGGCTGTTAATCCTGTATTGGTACAGTAGTTTACTGCTGAGACAGAGCACAACACACTGCAAGGCCAGGCGAGCAGTGATGGACTGGACTCCTTAGTCTCATATTTCACTGCACTAATCTGCTGTACAGACCCACTCCACAACATGTAGGTCATGAGAGGACTCTGGCCGTTCAGCCACTCACTCACTCACTCACTCACTCACCTGAGTCAAACACATCAATCTAATAAGACGCTGGGAAATAATTCCCACTGATATACGTTTGGACCTGCATGGCTAAATGCCGTACCCACTACATGCACCTACACATTATTATTGGTATTCACATTGAAACTATACAGAGGGAATTATCCTAAAAGTAGAACGTTCACTGTTTGTTTATTTTCAGACATTAACGCATTCATATAGACATTTACTGTCTACTGTCCCGGCTAAGGACTCACGAGTGATGAAAATGACTCAGCCAGGCAAAGCACACACAGATTGATATCACAATAACCTGCCCAGGGACTGCGGTTGAAAAATAGCTGGCTGGCTAAAACCGGCACTTTTACTGAAACGTTGATTAATGTGCACTGTCCCTGTTAAAATACAAATAAACTCAAACTCAATGTTCCAGGAAAGAACTGGCCTACAGTACAACCATCAATCCTATCAAAACTCAGCAGGGTATGCTATTAGAGACGTTGAGATCCTGTACCTGACGAGGTCGATGACCTTCTCCCTGGGGGCGGAGCTGACCAGCTCATCGTTAATCATGATGATCTCGTCTCCGGGGGTCAGTCTGCCCTCAGAGGGACCTCCTACCGAGACACAGAGAACCCCAGTGGTATCAATTATAATGTTTATAGCTAGTAATTCATCTTTGTTTTCTGAATTCATTGTACCATGGTCTTTAGGCTTAAGTTTGGATAATTTATGAAGTACCCTAATGTGCATGGTCAATTAATAGAACATGAACATGGACTTTCATTGGATGTCATCATCACCCATTGGTCGCCATCTTTTGTCATCTGGTCACCATTGGATAGTACTACATCTTACTTCCTGTTGCTAATGGCTATATGTGCCATTATTGGTTAGATGTGGTTAATTAATGCTGATTGGTTTACAGGTGGGCTGGTGTGTTACCTGGTGTGACTGACCGAACCACCACTGGTTTTTCACTGCCTGCCACAAAGCCAAAGCCCAGGACTGGATCTCGTTGCATCTCCACCTTACGGGGGGCCGGAGGTACAAACTTGTCCCCGTCCAGACGAACCTCCTCCAAGGAGCTGCTTTGGGACACGTGGCTGGGAGAGGAGAAAGGGGAAAGATAACCATAGAACAGGTAAGAATAGTATCACTCTGATGAAGATCCACTGACCAAAAGCTCAGCTACATTAAAGAAATGTACATCTGAGTGGAAGTGTGCAGAGGCTTTTTGCTATTAATTAAGTATAGAGTCTAGGATTGAAAAGTGACAGGAGGGTAAATTACAGGAAACGTTCAAAGTTTACCAGTAAACTACCAGAATTTTGGTATCTTAGTGGCCCTTTTCAGGATGTCAGATTATCACAGGTGTGTGGCCTTATCACATGTAAAATATATAAAATAATTCAACAAGACTTACAATTATTTTAAAATAAATATTGAATGACAAAGCTGTAAAATGTTATCCTAAATATAAACCATCAACTTAGTGAATACCATTGGGTTTTTTTTAAATGAGAGTTTCAGCATTTAAATATCCTTTAAAATGTTTTTACAAACATGTATATATTTTTCTGTCAATACTTATTTGTTGTCAATGTTTTGGCGTCAAACTGGTGGAAGTTATGAAAAAAGTCAATAGTGGGATAAGTTGCAGAGGTAATCGAAAATGATGCCATTGTTGATTAGATGCTTTAATAATTAATTAATTATTTAACCATATGGTCTAGCTACTAGAAACGTATGCACAATACGGACACAATACAGATATAATAAACCTTTTTTTTTTTAAGCTATTCAGGTATACTCTTAGAAAAAAAGGTGCTATCTAGAACCTAAAAAGGTTATTCAGCTGTCCTCATAGGAGAACCCTTTGAAGAAACCTTTTTTGGTTCCATGAAGAACCCTTTCCACAGAGGCCTCTATATGGAACCAAAAAGGGTTGTACGTAGAACCAAAAAGGATTCTACAATGGGGTCAGCCAAAGAGCCCTTTCGGAACCCTTTTTTCAAAGAGTGTATAAATTACCAAAGGTACGATAGATTGCCCTAGAATTTCTGTTAATTACCAAAATTCCTGTAACTTTGGTAAATCACCGATAGCTTTTCAACCCCAGTAATGTAACTAAAAGACTGACACACCAGCTGAAAGACACAAATGTGTTTGTTTTTTTACCATACATTTCCTATTTAAAACAAATGTGTGATTCAGTATATCCAAAATGAAAATGGGCCAAAAATGTGTTCAAAATCTATGTAACAAAGTATGTAAAAATCTACATGCACCAAGATTCCATTCTACGAAATACTGCTGTAACTCTTGCCAGATTATTCCATAAATCTATTCGATATGAACCAGTCTATTAAGTTCTTTAAACGTTCAACGCTGAAAATCAGCATTTAGTCAGAAATTACAAACTACTGCCATGCCTCGAAATAGAACACGTGGGCAATGACAATCAAGCTGCCGTTGTATCTTCCTGCAGCCAAAGCTCACTGCCACTCTTAATAAGAACATCTCAAACAAAACCCACACACATACTGACACAGAAAATGTCTCGATGCCTTTTCAAGATTCAGCGTTAAAACAGTATATGGAAGCGTCTTACTTGCACGTGATTATTCAGGCACACGCGAAACCAGAAATAGACACTGTGGCCATTAGCCTATGAGACTTTGGCCTGTGTGAGGTGGTGCATTATGGTGGTGGTTAGTGAAGGGCCAGGGAGGGGTCAGTAAAAGCCCAGGTCCTGAGGTTCAGACAGAGACATACTGGGATCATGTTTGACCTGTGGCACCACTGTGGTTGGCCAACCTGTCACTCAATGTACCTAAAACCCTGATCCCCCCTCTCATTTCAACTAGTCCACGTTGAATTGAATTAGTTGATATTCCCTAATCTATGTGAATACAATGCTATTCAATTTGACTATCATGCTAACTGTGTTGAATACCAGTGGTGTAAAGTACTTAACAAAAAATACTTTAAAGTACACTTAAGTAATTTTGGGGGGTATCTGTACTTTACTTTACTATTTATTTTTTGAATACTTTTACTTTTACTACATTCTTTAAGAAAATATTGTACTTTTTCGAAATGAATTATACGTTTTCTTTTACTTTTGATACTTAAGTATATTTTAAACCAAATTATTTTGGACTTTTACTCAAGTATCTTTACTTTTACTCAAGTATGAAATGTGGGTACTTTTTCCACCACTGTTGAATACATGTATTTGTAGATCATGTCCAGTATACACAGATAGCAGCCGTTGCATTGACAGTAGCAGCAGCAGTAGCAGCAGCAGCAGCAGTAGCAGTAGCAGCAGCAGTAGTAGCAGCAGTAGTAGTAGCAGCAGCAGTAGTAGTAGCAGCAGTAGTAGTAGCAGTAGCAGCAGTAGTAGCAGCAGCAGTAGTAGCAGCAGCAGTAGTAGCAGCAGCAGTAGTAGCAGCAGCAGCAACAGTAGCAGCAGCAGTAGTATCAGCAGTAGTAGCAGTAGTAGCAGCAGCAGTAGTAGCAGTAGTAGTAGTAGTAGCAGCAACAGCAGTAGTAGCAGTAGCAACAGCAGCAGCAGTAGTAGCATCAACAGTAGCAGCAGCAGCAGCAGCAGCAGCAGCAGTAGTAGCAGCTCTCCCCATGGTGCCCACTGTGCTGGGTAATTAGGCTCATGGGCTGGCTGAGGAGCCAGTGTGTATTTCACAGTCATTTCTGACACATGTTCCACTCGCCACTGAATACCCACAATTAATCTCTCAAGGCACTGAGCGAGAGCAGGGAGGTTGCAGGCAGGGTCTCAACATTTACATGGAGGCCTATGGCAACAGACACTCAGATATCTGACATTTCAACCACATTGTGAGGCATGTTTCATGGTTGTTTCCCTTGGTTTGGGTTACGATTGTAACATATTACATTAAAATTCACCAAGGTGCCACTGTCACGACTTCCACTGAAGTCGGTCCCTCTCCTAGTTCGGGCGGCTACCAGCGGTCGACGTCACGGGAGTTCTAGCCACCACCGATCCATTTCTCATTTTCTGTTTGTCTTGTCTCATCCACACCTGGTTCCCAATTCCCTAATTACATGTGTTATTTAATCCCTCTGTTCCCCCCTGGTTTTTGTCCGTGATTAATTGTCTGTACGTGTTGGCGCCGTTGTGTTGTGAGCAGTGTATACTCGACTTGTCATGAGTAGTTTGTTTTCCTATCATAAAAGGAAGTTTTGACTCATCTCTGTTTCCTGCGATTGATTCCGCCAGACCTGCATCACCAGAGCTATTACAGCCACTGAGACAAATTCACTTCGGATTTGTAGTGTGAGTTTCAGTACTTCTTCTTCGATGAGGTTTAACGGCGGTTGGCATCCAATAAATCTTGCATTACCGCCACCTACTAGACTGGAGTACAACTAGATTGAAAAAATAAATAAATAACCAAATACCCTACCATCATAACACTACACCTACAATAAATAAATAACAATAATAAAAAAGAACACCACCCTACTCCACTATTTAAATCTATTTAGTCCTACCTCAGGTCAACAACTTGAAAGGATGGGACACCACCACTTAACACACCCTGTAAGTCTTCTGACGTCAAGTCTCGCACACCCAAATAACTCTCTGCAGCTGCCACCACCGCCTTAGTTTTCTGCGACTTTACGTTCCATCCCTGCAGTACAGTTGATAGCCATTGCTATAAATGCTAAAAATCCAATCTTACTGAAACATATATCACTTGTTGGTTGATATCTCTGTACTGGTACAGATCTACTACTCACACCACTCCTCTCTGGATCCCTCCCTCTGTACTGGTATAGATCTACTGCTCATCCCAATCCTCTCAGGATCCCTCCCCCCATGACCCATCTTCCTGTACTTTCTTCACTGCCTCAGCATATGACAACTTCTGCACTACTCTAACCCTGGAAACCTCAACCTGCCTGTCTCGCACGGGATATTTCTGATCCCCAGTCCCATGGGCACCCCTACAATTAACACATACTGCTTCTTTCCCCAATGCTACACATTTCTTTGTCTCATGCCCTTCTGCACACTTCTCACACCTAGGAACCTCCCTCCTTCACACTGCTGCCACATGCCCATAAGCTTGACACCTGTAACAACGTAATGTATTCGGCACAAAAGCTCGTACAGGGTAACTTATATATCCTAACATCACTTTGTTGGGCAAAGACTCAAAACTCAAAAGAACAGACAACGACTCTTCTGTTTCACCATTCATGCCACCCTGTCTGTCACACCAAACAACGATTATCACAAACACCGGGGGAATCTTCCCCTTCAGTTGGTCAACTTTTACATTTACCGCTACCTCTGTTTTCTTGAGAGCAAAACAATTCACATCTCTAGCCCCCATTTGTTTAACGCGGAAGCGCCTGCTCCCTCTGACCAGCAGAAACACAAACAAATATCACAAGACCACTTCTGGTTAACCTCACCGATTCCACAGCACCCAACTCTGTTTTCACCCACCCTGAAACCAGAAATGAATCAGCCAAAAGGCAAGGCTCGACTTTTTCCAAAAACTTCACTCTTATTGTCACAGACTCATCTTTATCCTGACCCTCGGTGCAAGCCTCGGGCTCCGAGAACTTCACCACACCAACCACCTCCAATACTTCGCCCTCATTCACTTCCATTTCTCCTTCTGTCTTCAGCTCACTCTGCTTACACTTTCTACCATTCTTCTTTAACAAACCAAGCCATTTTTAACCGACTCAAGCTCACCCTCTTCCTCCCTCTCTCGCTTAGACCTCTGCCTCTCTTTTTCCCTCCATTCCTCATCCGTATTCCAAGTATAAGTCTCCTTATGATAATTCTGCACTTCTCCTGACATACATCTTGTACTTGCCTTCCCAAGGGACGCCATTTAACTTCTTAGGGAGCGGCAGCTGAGGTGTCGGTTTTGGAGAGTCTGGCATGCCCAAAGTAAAAGGCCTGCCACTCAGGCTCAGAAACTAGGATATGCACATAATTCGTACTATTGGATAGGAAACACTCTGAAGTTTCTAAGAGTGTTAAAATATTGCCTGTGAGTATAACAGAACTGATATAGCAGGCGAAAACCCGAGGAATTTCTGTCCTGGAAAAAGTGTTTTTGACATATTGCCTCATTTTGAACCCCTCCCTATTGAAAACAGCTATATACGAGAGTAAGATTGCAGTACCTATAGCTTCCACTGGATGTCAACAGTCTCTAGACAGTGTTTGGTGATGTTAGGTTGCTCTGGATGGTAATAGAAGAAGAATTTCGAACTAGTCACAGGATGTAAACAGAAGAGGAGGCACGTTCACGGGCTCGCACGCGCTGTGGTTTTTTCCTTTCCTATCGTCCAGTTTATAATCCGGTTGAAATATAGTAAATATACATAAAAGTGTTCCTAAGGATACATTATCAATGATGTTTGATTGTTCTTGGACAAGTGTATAGGTATAGGTTGAGCAGCGTTCTCTTCACGGTTCAATGGGCGAGTGGGCGCTGTATTTTATGAACATAACGCGCCAACCAAACGGAGATTTATGGATATAATAAATTACTTTTTCTAACAAAATAACCATTGGATATCTTCGTTGGACACTTGGGAAGCCCTCAGCAGAAGTTCTTCGAAAGGTAAGGGATTTTATATTAGCGATTTTATGCGTTTTATGAGATCCGCGTTGGTTATGGATTTATGCTAATGCATAAAATATGAGAGGGGCTATCCTCAAACAATGAAATGTTGTGCTTTCGCCGTAAATCCTTTTTGAAATCTGACAACGCTGTGATATTGCCAAGAATCAGAGCTTTTGATAACTATGCAACACTTGTATATTGATGAATGTTTAATAATTCAACTTTTGGATTTGGCGCCTTACATTTCACCAGGTAGTGTCGGGAGTGGGGCGCTAGCGCTAGCGCCCCACTGCTCCCTAAGTAGTTAACCGGCTGTCACAATCTCAGTACAATCAGCATGAACACCTCGGGGATGTAGCGCTCAACAGTGCATCCCGCTTATAAAGCAGCTGCTTCGTCTTGATGTTCTGCTTTATCAATAGCTACCGCAAAGCTTTTCCATTTCAAACAAGCGCGCTCTTCCAACCACCATTCACCGTCTCGAGTTTCAGTATTGACATGACAACCACAACATATAGAGGGCTTGCAGTTGACGTACGACGCCTAATGGCGGCCATGTTTGAAGAACACAGCATGAATTCTTCCCACAACAACAGCCGAGTGGCTACTCCAAACTGCATGAATTCTTCCAACAACAACAGCCGAGTGGCTACTCCAAACTGCATGATAACCGTGCCTAAAACGAGTTGATTCATCACCACAGTCATTTTCTGTGCAGTATTTGGCTGCTCTAACAAGGCAGGAAAGACAACAGGAAAAATTGGTTTACAGATTCCCCGCAATCATGAAAACACCATTGGTGACACCAATGAGATAAGACTGAACAGCTGTCAGAAAAGCTAAGAAACCTTTTTGCCCGTCAAGACCTGAACCTGAGCTGTCAGTACAGGGTCTGCTACGATCATTTCATCACTGGAAAGTCAAGTCTGATCACATTTGAGTTTAGGTTAGCTGTTATGCTAACCAGGTGTTAACAACATCAGTCTACAAAATTAGCTAGCTAGATAGCTTGTAGTCTAGTTATTAGCATGTGTCGGGTAAGTTTTGGGGAAGCATCTTTCTTTTATCCATAAAAATGCACATTTATAGCAAAGGATTGCATGACTCTATCATCAAATTTGTAGATTAATGTAAGCCTATTATTCCTAATGTGATGAGTAGATTGGATAATGATAATTTAGGCTTTTAATAAATGCATGGTGGCATAGGCTTATAGACTATATCAGAGACATTTCATTCCTTTACACTGGAAAAATGTTGCATTTGATACACATTTCATGTAATTCTACTACACGTTAAATGATATTAGCAGAATCTTTTTTAATATGATGTTAGCCTACTCTAGTGACAACAGATCAATAAAAATGACCTTGTCTTGAATGCAACCATGTAATCTAGGCGGAAAAGGGGTCCTGGCTAAAAGGGATCCAGCTTTTGTCAAATGAACGTAAAAAGTATATTTTTTTGCATTTTATTCTCCTAATCTGCTACGAAATGTCAAATATTAGGTTAGGCTAGAGTCAAACAAGGTTAGAGTCAAACAAGGTTAGAGTCAAACAAGGTTAGGTTAGAGTCAAACAAGGCTAGAGTCAAACAAGGTTAGAGTCAAACAAGGTTAGAGTCAAACAAGGTTAGAGTCAAACAAGGTTAGGTTAGAGTCAAACAAGGTTAGAGTCAAACAAGGTTAGAGTCAGAGTCAAACAAGGCTAGAGTCAAACAAGGTTAGAGTCAAACAAGGTTAGATTCAAAGCAAGGCTAGGTCAGAGTCAAAGCAAGGCTAGGTTAGAGTCAAAGCAAGGCTAGGTTAGAGTCAAAGCAAGGCTAGGTTAGAGTCAAAGCAAGGCTAGGTTAGAGTCAAAGCAAGGCTAGGTTAGAGTCAAAGCAAGGCTAGGTCAGAGCCAAAGCAAGGCTAGGTCAGAGCCAAAGCAAGGCTAGGTCAGAGCCAAAGCAAGGCTAGGTCAGAGCCAAAGCAAGGCTAGGTTAGAGTCAAAGCAAGGCTAGGTTAGAGCCAAAGCAAGGCTACAGTAGGTTAGAACGAAACGAGCCTTAGTGATGTGCCTCGTACAGACAGACCTCTCTGCATCCAATACGCTCTATCCTCCTCTGGAGCACTGCTCTTATGTAACCTCTCTGCCGTCACGCCGTTCAAGCTCTAGCACACGTGTCAATAGTTCCCCAGCCTATTTCCTACTGTGCCTATCTCACTGCAAAACATCCTAATTTTAACATATCTCCCTTATATTGCAGCTACATGTAATCACCAGGGAAAGGATGTGTACACCTTTTCTACTGTATTACAGCAGGGATTTATATATATATATATATATATATATATATATATATATATATATATATTCCATGAGTACATACTGGATCTAAATTAGAATGCACCATGTTATGCATGAAGGAAGAATGCCAGGGTGGGTCTGGGAATCTGTTGACGCAGGCTGTCATATTGATACTGCTTGAACTGCTGGGAGAGGAGAGCATTAGAAACTACATCCTCCTACAGAAACAGCATAAGAGATGAAGAAGCAGCCCTCACTTGTTACGCTGGGCTTTGTTGTCCCAATACAGTACACTACACAACAGTACACTACAGTGCAGCACTCTACAGTACATTACACTACAGTACAGAACTCTACAGTACATTACACTACAGCGAAACCACAGTCAGATAGAGAGAGAGGATTATTTTACCTGTAGTCCTCCTCAGAAATCCTGAACTGGAAAAAGATTGATGATGCTGATAGCACTGTTCCATGGAATCCCCACATCTACATCACCCTGGCATCTCCACAGCTACATCACCCTGGCATCTCCACAGCTACATCACCCTGGCATCTCCACAGCTACATCACCCTGGCATCTCCACAGCTACATCACCCTAGCATCTCCACAGCTACATCACCCTAGCATCTCCACAGCTACATTACCATGACATCTCCACAGCTACGTCACCCTGGCATCTCCACAGCTACGTCACCCTGGCATCTCCACAGCTACATTACCCTGGCATCTCCACAGCTACGTCACCCTGGCATCTCCACAGCTACGTCACCCTGGCATCTCCACAGCTACGTCACCCTGGCATCTCCACAGCTACGTCACCCTGGCATCTCCACAGCTACATCACCCTGGCATCTCCACAGCTACCTGCAGTCTCATAGAGATCTAAGTAAGTCCCTTTGCGGGTGAATTCTTCAGGAGCCGGAAAACAATTAGGCTTTACTTCTCTGCTCCGAAGAGCAAGCTACAGTAAGGAGGCTGGAGCGTGTCTGTGAGTGTGTGTTTGTCTGTGAGTGTGTGTGAGAGAGAGAGCGTGTGCGGGAAGGCATGTGTATGTGTGCGTGTGTGAGAGATAGAAGGAAATGGAGAATCAGTATTCTGAAGGATGGAGGGAGAGAGAGTGGAGGCACTAGCAATGACGTGGCTAGAATAATTACAGGTTACCAAAGCCTCCAAAACATCTGGGACTGAGTCTCCTCTTTTCCTCTCCTATTCTCTCCTGTTTTCCTATCCTATTCTCTCCTCTTTTCCTCTCCTCTCCTCTTTTTCTCTCCTCATATTTTCCTTTCCTATTCTCTCTTCTTTTCCTCTCCTCTCCACTCGTCTCTTCCCCTCCCCTCCCCTCCCCTCTCAGCTCACTTACTTGACGTAGAAGTCTTGCTCGTCTCTATTGGTGACCATGTCCCATCCATTGGGGGGTCCATGTGCACTGCTGCAGGTGCCAGGTGGCAGCCAGGACTTGGTCCTATGGCTGTAGAGGAGGAGAAGAGGAGGTCAGCCATATCAGACTTACAGTAATGTCATCGCCGTGCGCCTCCCAAAGTTTGTAACATTACATTGGAGGGCTCTGTATAGCTCTGCTTTGACATGATTGGTTGACGGTAGGTAGGTGCGTTTTTTTGCTGGTGAGCCAATGGAGTAACCACAGGTTGCTTTCCCACAGGCGGGCTGGGCCTCGACGTTCTGTCTAATACCGTCTGGGAGTGTAGTCTGCATCTTAAATGGTACGCTATTCCCCCATACTCTACTACAAAAAAAAGGGTTCCAAAAAGGGTTCTTCGGGCTGTCCCCATAGGGCATAGGTAGAACCCTTTCTGGTTTCATGTACAACCCTCTGTTGAAAGGGTTCCACCCTTGAACCAAAATGGGTAGTTCCCTTCTAGATTCTAGATAGCACCTTTTTTTTTTTTATAGAGTGTATAGTGCACAAATTGACAGAAAATTCAAATTTGTGCAGATAGACAAACTGCATTAGAACAGCACACAGTAGGTCTATTCTTCATATATACTGAACAAAAATATCAATGCAACATGCAACAATTTAAAAGATTTTACTGAGTTACTTATAAGGAAATCAGTCAATTGAAATAAATAAATAAGGCCCTAATCTATGGATTTCACATGACTGGGCAGGGGTGCAGCCTGGGAGGACATAGGCCCACCCACTGGGGAGCCAGGCCCAACCAATCAGAATTATTTTTCCCCACAAAAGGACTTTATTATAGACAGAAATACTCCTCCGTTTCATCAGCTGTCCATGTGGCTGGTCTCAGACAATCCAACAGGTGAAGAAGCCGAATTTGGAGGTCCTGTGCTGGCATGGTTACACTTGGTCTGTGGTTGTGAGGCCGGCTGGACGTACTGCCAAATTCTCTAAAACAATGTTGGCTGTGGCTTTTGGTAGAGAAATGAATATACAATTCTCTGGCAACAGCTCTGGTGGACATTACTGCAGTCAGCATGCCAATTGCAAGCTCCCTCAAAACTTGAGACATTTGTGGAATTGTTGTGACAAAACTGCACATTTTAGAGTGGTCTTTTTATTGTCCCCAGCACAAGGTGCACCTGTGAAATAATCATGCTGTTAAATCATTTTCTTGATATGCCACACCTGTCAGGTGGATGGATTATTTTGTCAAAGGAGAAATGCTCACTAAAAGGGATGTAAACAAATGTGTGCACAAAATTTGAGAGAAATAAGCTTTTTGTGCGTACAGAACATTTCTGGGATCTTTTATTTAAGCTCAAGAAACATGGGACCAACACTATATGTTGCGTTTATATTTTTTGTTCAGAACACAATCTTAACAGTCTGTCAAATTACATCTCATCACATCTAACTCCATTTCACACGGCGTGAGTCATCACGGCATAGTCTGAGGCAATCTATCTAGGGTGACTACATGTCCCAGTAGGGCTGGGCGATAAGGCCAAAATCTCATATCATGATATAGGTCATTTCATATCCCGATAACGATACATATCACAATATAGCACATTTTCTGTAAATTCAATTGATAAATAGTTTATATAAAATGACCACATGTAAAGGCCTATTTGTTATTACATTTTGAATTTTACTCAACAAATAAAAAAGGTACTTACTCATATTTGATTATTTATTTAGAACCTGTGCAAATGTTCAATTCAGCATGTAACAAAATATAAAATATGAATGTGTAAAATCTAAAAAGGTAAATAGAAAACACTTCAACTATAGTTGCAAAAAAAAAGAATAGGCCTAATATATATATATATATATATATATATATATACACACACATATTATTTTGTGGGGCTTGCCTGTTTTGCATGTTATTTTGGCATTAATACGTGTTACATCAGTTTGCATTTGAGTGTTAGCACCAACTCACGAAACCCCCGTTTCTCGACCGTGTAAATCGGGGCCTTGTCTTTGCAGATGTAGTAAGTTGTAACAGCAGCTGTTACCTCCTTCATCTTCGTGATTCTTTGCCATATGGTGGCGCGGGCAAAAGCCTCTTGCAACGTCTTGAGTCGGGGGTTTGTTTTGACCTTTTTGGGGTCTCATCCGTAGACTCTCAGTACTGTTTCACATGATAAATGCGTAGGTGGTAAAAGAGGTTAATGGTGTTTGAGCCTGTTGTCTGGACTGGCCTGCAGCATATTTTTAGTGGACGGTCTGGTCCGTGTCCGACTTTTCATACTCGTAACCACATGCGACCGAAGTAGCCCCTCTTTTAGGTACGGTCTCCGTGCTCTGTGTCACGTCCACTCTCTCTTCCATGTTTGTTAGTGTTGCTAATTTCCTTCCACACGTGAACGCAAAGCGTCGTTCAATTGACCAAAAATATTGCCGTAAAGAGTGTGAAATGCGATACAACGTAAAACACGGTAGAGCACAACATGAAACGATAGACGTTTTTCTATCGTCACACAATATTTTTCATCATATCGCCCAGCCCCATGTCCCAGATTGTGCGGGACAGTTTGTCCCTTTGTCCCGCAACCAAACAATGATGTCCTGCATTTTATCCACAAATTAAAACACCACTAATTTACAAAAAAAGTTTGATTTGTCCCATATTTCAGTCAGACATTCCCACCTGTCTCTTTTGCAGTCACGTTGCGCTTATGACAACATTTATATCATAAACATCTCCAATCGATGTTGAGATCTGATATTCTGCGCAGCACAAGACGAGACATAGGTCAATGTCACAATTTGTGAGGCTCTCCATGCTCACTAGTTACTCATTCAAAAAAAGTCTGCTACTTCCCTCAATCCCAAATTAGGAAAAAGAGTAGGTTAGGTGCGCTTCAATTAGCTCGCTCTGTGCAGCGGGAGGGGGATGTTGCAGCCGGTGCTACACTGTCCTACAAATGTCCCACAAAATCATCCCGTTGTCCCGCATCTGGGTAGTTTAAATGAGGTCATCCTAGATCCATCCCAAATATGGTCGCAAGGCGACCGGTAATTTATCGTAACTTTGGCAGTTTATACACTCTTAGAAAAAAGGGTTCCAAAATGGTTTTTCAACTGTCCCCATAGGAGAACCCTTTTTGGTTCCAGGTACAACCGTTTTTGGTTCCAGGTAGAACCCTTTGGGTTCCATGTAGAGCCCCCTGTGGAAAGGGTCAGAGAAGGGTTCTACATGAAAAGGGTTCTAAAAGGGTTCTACATTAAAACAAAACTATTTTTTTCTAAGAGTTTACTTGAATAACGTTTTAAAAAAAATATTCATATATACTGTATAGTATACATTTTTTATAACTTTTTCCATATTGGGTTTCTAGTAGACATACCATATTTTCAAGAGAAAATAGCTTAATTAAGGAAAAAAGCATCTAATCAACAATGGCAGTATTTTCTATTTACTCTGCAACTTTTTTCACAGTTTGATGGCAAAACATTTACAACAAATAAATAGACATAGTAAATAAGGAAATGTATTGCTAAAACCCTAATTTTAAACACTTAGTATTCACTAAGTTGATGGTTTAAATTTAGGAGAATCTTTTACAGATTTGTTGCTCTATTTTGTATTTAAAACCATCTTAAATTATTTCATGTATTTGACTTGTTATAAGGCCACACAGAAGGCCAGAGATAATTACAGACACCTGTGATAATCTGAAGAACCCAAAAGGCCTACTATATATCTTGTGATAGATTACATAAATGATAAAATCCTCGAAATATAAACAAATTCTGGTAGTTTACCGGTAAACTTAGAATGTTTCCTGTAAAATACCCTTCCAATGCAACCCTAATCCCAACTCATAACGAGTGGATGTCTAATTTGAATGTCAAGGACAATGTTCCTTAACCAGCGTTCAGTCACTGAATGTGAATCACATTAATAATGTAATCGAGACACATAAAAAACATCTTACTCTTGGGCTGTCAGAGGCATGAAATTGGTTTTATTTTGAGATTTCAGGAGATTTATTAGAAAACAGGGTGCCCTAAGGAATTATGTGATAAGGGCAATGGCAGGAATAGTTTATCAGGGAGAAAACAGAAACCCATGTCTTAATATGCACTTTTCTTTTTAAAATTCTTTGTGGATCTGTGTTATCTGAGGGAAATGTGTGTCTCTAATATGGTCAAACATTTGTCAGGAGGTTAGGAAGTGCAGCTCAGTTTCCACCTCATTTTGTGGGCAGTGTGCACATAGGCTGTCTTCTCTTGAGAGCCAGGTCTGCCCACGGCAGCCTTTCTCAATAGCAAGGCTATGCTCACTGAATGTGTACATAGTCAAAGCTTTCCTTAAATTTTGGATCAGTCACAGTGGTCAGGTATTCTGAAACTGTGTACTCTCTATTTAGGGCCAAATAGCATTCTAGTTTTCTCTGTTTTTTTATGAATTCTTTCCAATGTGTCAAGTAATTATCTTTTTGTTTTCTCATGATTTGGTTGGGTCTAATTGTGTTGCTGTCCTGGGGCTCTGTGGGGTCTGTTTGTGTTTGTGAACAGAGCCCCAGGACCAGCTTGCTTAGGGGACTCTTCTCCAGGTTAATCTCTCTGTAGGTGATGGCTTTGTTAAGGAAGGTTTGGGAATCACTTCCTTTTAGGTGGTTGTAGAATTTAGCGTCTCTTTTCTGGATTTTGATCATTTGAGGGTATCGGCCTAATTCTGCTCTGCATGCATTATTTGGTGTTTTACGTTGTCCACAAAGGATATTTTTGCAGAATTCTGCATGCAGATTCTCAATTTGGTGTTTGTCCCATTTTGTGAATTCTTGGTTGGTGAGCGGACCCTAGATCTTTTGGTCTCTCGCTCTGTCTCCCTCCCTCTCTTTCTGTGTCTCTCCATATTTGAACAATGATGGGTGATGATATGAACACTGTGTCAGTAAGTTATGTCACTTCAAAGGCTTCTCTGCCGTGTAACAGGCCTCTCTTCACATTCATTATTCAAAAGCCTTTCTTTCTTTCACTCTTTATTTCTCCACAGTTACTAACCCAGCTTAATGTCTGTGTGTTTTGTGTATTAAATTTTAGGGGTGTCTGTTGGAAATAGCATCTGTAGCCTACTCTGTAACCTATAGAACAGCATAGCAGTAGGATAGGCTGGGCTCCAAACAGGGCCATGCAATCTGATTCCCTCCAATACAATGGTGTGTTTGAGAGGTATTAGCGTTTCCACATGCTATGGATTTATTGGAGACCCAGTGCATTAACAGAACACAGCAGGTTCCCCTGGCTGTGTATTCAGGCCATATTTTCTACACAGCTGAGTTCATATGTGTGGGACTGCGTCCGACCAGAGGTCAAATCAAATCGTAATCAAATCAAACATGTGTAGACCTTACCATGAAATGCTTACTTACAAGCCCTTAACCAACAGTGCAGTTCAAGAAGAGTTAAGAAAATATTTACCAAATCAACTAAAGTAAAAAATGATACAATAATGATACAAATGATAATGATACAGTAATACAATAACATAACAATAACAAGGCTAGTTACAGAGGGTAACGGTACCGAGTCAGTGTGCGAGGGTACAGGTTAGAGGTAATTTGTACATGTAAAAGCATGATCTTTTTTGACATTTGTTGTTCGTTAGAATTGTACCGCATACCGTGTTATGGTATTTGGTTTATTTGGTAAATACTGTACATTCTTCCTCAGCAGTTTTTGTGGTATGCCTATCCTACAAAAAATCATCTATATATTTTTTTTACTTTACAACATGAATGTAGGTATTTAGAGTACTATATACAGTAGGTAGAGAACATTGAACAAGGCTTTGTCAAAAAACTATTTCTGACAAAAAATTCAGATAGAGGCTCTCCAATGGTGGCAATCCTCCAGAAGCCTTTGCTATTTATAAATGGAGCGTGAATCTACTCACAGATTCAAAAGATGTGCCTTCAAAATACCATTCTGAATGGACCGAAAGCCGTATAAAATCCATCCCTGATCTTTCTCTCCTGTAATGTCACAGTCATTGATATTTTGATCTTTGATTTCTTTTGTCTGTAGGTCCGGGCTACATTATAACATTGAGCCTGGGTGTAATAGCCAGCAGAGGTGGTGAGGAAGTTCGCTCCAATGGTTGGACAGTAAAACTGAGCCTAGGTAGACTTTAATAAATTATGGCGGTTCTAACCTGGTCATGAATTGGTCAGCCCGGCCTGGGCCCGGCCCTCTGTTACTGCAGAGGCCTGGGCCCAGGCCGGGCTGAACAATTCATGACCAGGTTAGCAAAGGAGTCAGAGGAAGTGAGTTTCTGGAAGTTAGGTTTGTTTCTGATGCTCAACAATGGCAGTGGTTATACATGGATGGGGATCCCTCATCTAATGTTATTGCTCTGAGAGAAACAAAAAGTGGATATACTGTGTGTATTTTGTTAGTATGGTACTGAACATGTTTCATAATCAACTAATCAGTTATAATACATTATCAATATTTTATAAATACCAACATTACCTTCAATGTTGTAGATTACAAAAAAAACTGAAACAGAGCAACCAAAGTCCATAAACCCTCCAAAATAAAAAAATCAAGAATTGTAAAACCCTCCTCCTCAAGAGTAGCAATTTTCCACCAGATGTCAGCCTTCGGGAAACATAACAGTTGGTGAGTAATAACCAATAAAAGTATGGCACTCCTGGGAGTTGCCATGGCAATGAAGGTCTGTGGACTTCAGGCTCCACATTATAATCCAAGCTGAAACACAAAGATCACGACCCCGCCTACTTTATTAAAGGGATTTAATTTCACATCTGCTACATGTCTATATCTATGTGTGGGGGAGGAGCAGGAAGCAGTATCTATACCTCTAAAGGTGTCTGATTTCTGTGCATAGCTTATTTTCCAAGTTCGAACTCACATCAAACCCACATCAGACCCACATCAAAACAACAATCGACCCTAAGAATCCAATGGTCTCTAGACTCTATGCAGTCAGAGGCGCTATCCCTTTTCAGTGGATTATAAATACACGTTATTTTCAGCGCATGTGACAAATAATGTTTGATTTGATTACCGGCAGTGCACACAAGGGGCACCATTTCTTTACAAACTATAATAAATAAAAAATTATTCATACATACATACATACACACTGTGCGCTAACAAAATACTAGTGAGATCTCATAGCGGACGCTACCTAAATGCTAAGAAGTGCAAGCAAACATAAACTAAATGCAAGGACAGACAACCCAGCTCATGAAGTTATGAAGTTATACAACCATATCAAAAGGCACACTGTATCCAGGAGGGGATTGATTGTCTCTGCTGTCCCGGGGAACAGTGGGTTAACTGCCTTGCTCAGGGGTAGAACGACAGATTTTTACCTTCTCATCTCAGGGATTCGATCTAGCAACCTGGCCCACTGCTCTAACCACTAGGCTACCTCCCACCCTTTAACTGCACTAGTAAATAACCTCTGTTGTCATTGAGTTTTAAACCTTCATTTTGATCTTGCAAGCTAGCCACCAATTATTTTAAATATTTTTTGGTATTCAGGGGAAACACATTGAGACCAGGGTCTCATTCACAAAGGTACCCTTATGAATGTAACACAACAATCAAATACAATATGAAACAGAACCGCAACCAATACATTGTCAAATCAAATTAATACAGCACAACACAACATTTAACAAAAATAGTTAAATTCCTCAGCTACTAGGTCCTCAATCAATACTTTAAATTGCCAGAGCGACACCAGAACATCCTATTGTAATGTTTTGTCAATTGTTCCAGCAGTGAGGTGCATTAAAACTGAAAGCTGATTTACCTAATTTGGTTTAGACCCGAGGAACCTCAAGAGTTAACCAACCCTGTGAACGCGTTTGATAATTCACATTTGTATACTTCAACAACAAAGTTAGGTAGGTCGGAAGCTTGTGTAGTAGAGCTTTTTAAACAAAAAGAGAATAGTGAAGTGATCTACAGGACTTTAACGACGACCAGCCAAACCTTTAATACAGGATGTATTACAACTGTCACCTGTGATAAAGTGAAGGGCGCTATGGTAGACGGCATCTACCATCTACACCACCACAGACGGATGCTGGCACTAAGACCGCATTCAGTCGGCTGTATAAGGAAATAAACAAACAGGAAACCGCTCACCCAGAGGAGGCACTCCTAGTGGCCGGGGACTTAAATCAGTTTTTACCTCATTTCTATCAGCATGTTAAATCCGCAGCCAGAGGGAAAAAAATTCTAGATCACCTTTACTCAACACACAGAGACTTGTACAAAGCTCTCCCTCGCCCTCCATTTGGCAAATCTGACCAAAGTTCTATCTTCCTGATTCCTGCTTACAAGCAAAAATTAAAGCAGGAAGCACCAGTGACTCGGTCTATAAAAAAGTGGTCAGATGAAGCAGATGCTAAACTACAGGACTGTTTTGCTAGCACAGACTGGAATATGTTCCGGGATTCCTCCGATGGCATTGAGGAGTACACCACATCAGTCACTGGCATTATCAATAAGTGCATCAAGGACAACGTCCCCACAGTGACTGTACGTACATACCCCAACCAGAAGCAATGGATTACTGTCAACATTCGCACTGAGCTAAAGGGAAGAGCTGCGCTTTCAAGGTGCGGGACTGATCACCGACAACGACGAGACAGCCTATAGGGAAGAGGTCAGAGACCTGCCGGGTGGTGCCAGGACAACAACCTCTCCCTCAACGTGATCAAGACAAAGGAGATGATTGTGGACTACAGGAAAAGGAGGACCGAGCACGACCCCATTCACATCGACGGGGCTGCAGTGGAGCAGGTTGAGAGCTTCAAGTTCCTTGGTGTCCACATCACCAACAAACTAGAAAGGTCCAAACACACCAAGAAAGTTGTGAAGAGGGCACAACAAAACCTATTGCCCCTGAGAAGACTGAAAAGATTTGTCATGGGTCCTCAGATCCTCAAAAGTTTCTAAAGCTGCAACATCGAGAGCATCCTGACTGGTTGCATTACTGCCTGGTACGGCAACTGCTCGGCCTCCGACCGCAAGGTACTACAGAGGGTAATGCGTACGGCCCAGTACATCACTGGGGCTAAGCTGCCTGCCATCCAGGACCTCTACACCAGGCAGTGTCAGAGGAAGGCCCTAAAAATTGTTAAAGACCCCAGCCACCCCAGTCATAGACTGTTCTCTCTGCTACCGAATGTCAAGCGGTACCGGAACGCCAAGTCTAGGTCCATGAGGCTTCTAAACAACTTCTACCCCCAAGCCATAAGACTCCTGAACAGGTAATAAAATGGCTACCCAGCCACCCCCCGGCCACCCCCCGCCAAACCCTCTTTCACGCTGCGGCTACTCTCTGTTTATCATCTTTGCATAGTCACTTTAACTATACCTACATGTACATACGTATTACCTCAATTAGACCAACTAACCGGTACCCCCCACACATTGACTCTGACTCTCAATACCACCTGTATGTAGCCTCACTACTGTAATTTTACTGCTGGAGAAAATGTATTTGGCACATCTTAGAGAGTTATCTTATAAACTCAGCAAAAAAGAAACGTCCCTTTTTTGTCTTTCCAAGATAATTTGTAAAAATCCAAATAACTTCATCGATCTTCATTGTAAAGGGTTTAAACACGGTTTCCCATGCTTGTTCAATGAACCATAAACAATTAATGAACATGCACCTGTGGAACGGTCGTTAAGACACAGCTTACAGACGGTAGGCAATTAAGGTCACAGTTATGAAAACTTAGGACACTAAAGAGGCCTTTCTACTGACTCTGAAAAACACAAAAAGATAGATGCCCAGGGTCCCTGCTCATCTGTGTGAACGTTTCTTAGGCATGCTGCAAGGAGGCATGAGGACTGTAGATAAGGCCAGGGCAATAAATTGCAATGTCTGTACTGTGAGACGCCTAAGACAGCGCTACAGGGAGACAGGACGGACAGCTGAGGCAGTGGCACAGGATTGGTACATCCGAACATCACATCTGCGGGACAGGTACAGGATGGCAACAACAACTGCCCGAGTTACACCAGGAACGCACAATCCCTCATCAGTGCTCAGACTGTCTGCAATAGGCTGAGAGAGGCTGGACTGAGGGCTTGTAGGCTTGTTGTAAGGCAGGTCCTCACCAGACATCACCCGGCAACAGCATTAAACATGGGCACAAACCCACCGTCGCTGGACCAGACAGGACTGGCAAAAAGTGCTCTTCACTGACGAGTCGCGGTTTTGTCTCACCAGGGGTGATGGTCGGATATGCGTTTATCGTCGAAGGAATGAGCATTACACCGAGGCCTGTACTCTGGAGCGGGATTGATTTGGAGGTGGAGGGTCCGTCATGGTCTGTGGAGGTGTGTCACAGCATCATCGGACTGAGCTTATTATCATTTCTGGCAATGCTGTGTGTTACAGGGAAGACATCCTCCTCCCTCATGTGGTACCCTTCCTGCAGGCTCTTCCTGACATGACCCTCCAGCATGACAATGCCACCAGCCATACTGCTCATTCTGTGCGTGATTTCCTGCAGGACAGGAATGTCAGTGTTCTGCCATGGCCAGCGAAGAGCCCGGATCTCAATCCCATTGAGCACGTCTGGGACCTGTTGGATCGGAGGGTGAGGGCTAGGGCCATTCCCCCCAGAAATGTCCGGGAACTTGCAGGTGCCTTGGTGGAAGAGTGGGGTAGCATCTCACAGCAAGAACTGGCAAATCTGGTGCAGTCCATGAGGAGGAGATGCACTGCAGTACTTAATGCAGCTGGTGGCCACACCAGATACTGACTGTTATTTTGAGCCCCCCTTTGTTCAGGGACAAATTATTCAATTTCTGTTAGTCACATGTCTGTGGAACCTGTTCAGTGTATGTCTCAGTTGTTGAATCTTGTTATGTTCATACAAATATTTACACATGTTAAGTTTGCTGATAATAAACTCAGTTGACATTGAGAGGACGTTTCTTTTTTTGCTGAGTTTAGTTATTTTACATTGAGCTGTCCAACAGTAGTAAGTGAATTTCAAGTGTAACTTGATCATCTCTCTTGTGCTGCTCAGCAGTGGACGTCATGTCACGAAACTTCCGTTTGCTTTGTGCTATTTGTAAAAAAACATAATCAAATAACAATTTTATTTGTCACATGTGCCGAATACAACAGGTGTAGTAGACCTTACTGTGAAATGCTTACTTGATGTGAATCAATAGAATTTTTTCAGATTTCTTTGGGGGAGAAATGGGTAACGGTATTGAAAATCGTACCGTCAGTAATTCAAAATACCCTGGTATGCGGAATATATGGTATACCGCCCAAGCCTAACAAACACACACACACATACCAATTTTCTTAAATGCATTGCAAGCATTAAAATCCTCCCTCCAGAAAACACAAGTAATGTTTACCTCTGGGAGCTGTCCTGTCAATCAGTGCTGAAACAGCACACTGAACTGACTGGCAGCAACTGCTGCTGCACGTTATCCCTTCAGTCAAACCATGACTTTACTCTACAACTATGTCCACAACAGATTCCAAAAAAAAGAGATGGGCTCTGTTTTAAACACTAGGGTGACAGGGTACGCTCTCACGGAAGCATGGGGACTACTCCTGAAACTCCGCCCAGTGCTACACACTAATCTCACTGTAAATTGAACCTGTCAGTAGTTTGTGAGGGGGAAGTAATGTACATGTGTTTGGATATCTAATCTGTGGACAAACAACAGCTGAGATGAGCGTCCCCAGGGAGGAGGAGACAGAGAGAGAGCCAGGGGGCGTTGATTTGGAGGAGGAGACAGAGAGAGAGAGAGCCAGGGGGAGTTGATCTGGAAGAGGAGACAGAGCGAGAGAGCCAGGGCACCGTATTTGAGACACGGTGTAAAAGTAATCTCTCCCCTCTGTTTGACCCTACAGATGGCCAATGACAGTAAATACAGATAGCAAAACTATCTCCATTCAGTCACAAATGCATTTCACTGAAACCACTGAAAAGCTTGTCTCATTTCAAGCTTAAAGTATGTGAATGCTTGACATGCAGCCGAAACGCATAACCACTTTCTGTCGTGGTGAGCATAAGGTCCATTTTGTGTGCCAAACAAGGCTACATGCTCACTGTTTTTTTTTTGGCATCTCTAATGGTAACAAAATGGTGTAAACTACCTACATCACACGTGATCAGCAAGGGAGGGAATAATTAACACAGCAAATGAAGCCAAATCTAGACCCAGGAGTGGTATGTATATTTCACAGTTGTCTTCCACACAGTAAGGAAGGGAGGTGTTGGTATCTAGCGCTTTGCATTTGGATTCTGCCCCTGGGCAACACCATCTATTACATATTTTAACATTATTTCAAAAGAGCTGAATATTAAATGTCCCTATTTGCCTTTGTAAGTGCTGATATTGTTGCCATGGGCAGTTACTACACTATGGCAGGCAGCTCTCTCTCTCTCTACCATTTCTTTATAGGGCAATTTACTTAAGCCTGGCCTTAGAGCCATACGAAACATACTTTATGTATTTCTGAGCACCTCCCAGACTTATAATACCTACTAATGGTCTAGTTACTTTAGACAGAAACTAAAAGTAGGGATGTCGGTTGGGGAGGATGGGTAGGCATAATACGCGACAGTCTAGCAATCCAATGGTTGCATGTTCGAGTCTTGTCAGGGACAACTGTAGCATTTTAGATAAGTTTATTCTAAACTTAACCCAGTTCACCTGGTCATTTTAGTTCCCTTAATTGCCAATGTAAATCCTCCATATAATTCTCCTTTGGTGTTATGGCGCAAACTGGTCTCAGATAAGACGTGCAATACTATACGTCCTCCAACAGGTATGATAAGTTACATTATCCAATCCTTGTGCTATTGTACGACTGGGTAAGACTTGATGATAATATACGTCTTCTAATCCGTATGATCTGGTACAACCGCAGTTCTGTTCATAATGTAACGTAACATATCATACTAAATGGAGTGTCATAGATTTACTTACAGAATAATACAAATTGCTTCAGACTACATTGTTTACATTAAAAAAATATATATATTTCCCCTTTATTTAACCAGGAAGGCCAGTTGAGAACAAGTTCTCATTTACAACTGCGACCTGGCCAAGATAAAGCAAAGCAGTGCGACAAAAAACAACACAGAGTTACACATAGGATAAACAACGGTACAGTCGGTAAAACAATAGAAAAATCTATATACAGTGTGTGCAAATGGAGTAAGGAGGTAAGGCAATAAATAGGCAAAAGTAGCGAAGAAATTACAATTGAGCAAATTAACACTGTAGTGATAGATGTGCAGATGATGATGTGCAAGTAGAAATACTGGTGTGCAAAAGAGCAAGAAAGTTAATAAAAACAATATGGGGATGAGGTAGGTAGGTGGGTGGGCTATTTACAGATGGGCTGTGTACAGCTGCAGCGATCGGTAAGCTGCTCAGATAGCTGATGCTTAAAGTTAGTGAGGGAGATATAAGTCTCAAACTTCAGCGATTTTTGCAATTTGTTCCAGTCATTGGCAGCAGAGAACTGGAAGGAAAGGCGGCCAAAGGAGGTGTTGGCTTTGGGGATGACCAGTGAGATATAGCTGCTGGAGCGCGTGCTACGGGTGGGTGTTGTTATGGTGACCAGTGAGCTGAGATAAGGCGGAGCTTTACCTAGAAAATACTTATAGATGACCTGGAGCCAGTGGGTCTGGCGACGAATATGTAGCCAGGGCCAGCCAACGAGAGCATACAGGTCGCAGTGGTGGGTGGTATATAGGGCTTTGGTGACAAAACGGATGGCACTGTGATAGACTGCATCCAGTTTGCTGAGCAGAGTGTTGGAGGCTTTTGTAAATGACATCGCCGAAGTTGAGGATTGGTAGAATAGTCACAAGGGTATGTTTGGGTATGTTTGGCAGCGTGAGCAAAGGAGGCTTTGTTGCGAAGTAGGAAGCCAATTCTAGATGTAATTTTGGATTGGAGATGCTTAATATGAGTCTGGAAGGAGAGTTTACAGTCTAGCCAGACACCTAGGTATTTGTAGTTGTCCACATATTCTAGGTCAGAACCGTCCAGTGTAGTGATGGTAGTCGGGCAGGCGGGTGGGGGCAGCGATCGTTTGAAGAGCATGCATTTAGTTTTACTAGCGTTTAAGAGCAGTTGGAGGCCACGGAAGGAGTGTTGTATGGCATTGAAGCTCGTTTGGAGGTTTGTTAATTAGGGAGAAGTGGGTCACAGGCGACCCACCTACGACAACATCTGGAAAAATGCAGAGCGTCAAATTCAAAATACAAAAATAGTAATATTAAACATTCATGAAAATACAAGTGTTGCACACTATTCAAAAGCTTAGAATCTTTCAAAAAGGCTTTAATGGCAAAAGCATAGCATTTGATTGTCTGAGGACAGCGCCCCGCATACTTCCTGCATTAGCATAATAACATAACCAGCAGGGGTATCACAAAACTAAAAAATAGAAATAAAATAAATCGCTTACCTTTGAAGATCTTCCTCTGATGGCAATCCAAAGAGTCCCAGCAACACAATAAATGGTCCTTTTGTTCGAAAAAAGTCCCTCTTTATGTCCCAAAAGCTCTGTTTGGTTGGCGCGTTTTGTTCAGAAATCCACGTCCCACTCGTTCAATATACAAGACATAGAAAACGTAAAAAACATACATATAAACTTTGTCCAAACAACTCAAACAATGTTTCTAATTGATCCTCAGGTACCCTAATATGTATATAAACGATAATATTTCACACAAATAATATCCTGGTCGATAGAAAAGGAAAAAACCAAAGCGCGCGCCAAAGAGAGGAGTACAATCCTGAGTCCACTGACAAAAACAGCTCTTACTCCTTGGTTTTTCAAAATAAAAGCCTGAAACCTTGTCTAAAGACTGTTGACATCTAGTGGAAGCCATAGGAACTGCAATCCGGGAGCTAGATCCCCCTGCTTTTAATATCATGTCAATGGAAAAAGTGTGACATCACAAAATCAGATTTTCCTCTGGTTTTCGCCTGCCAAATCAGTGCTGTTATACTCACATACATTATTTTAACAGTTTTAGAAACTTCAGAGTGTTTTCTATCCAATACTACTAATTATATGCATATCCTAGTTTCTGGGCCTGAGTAACAGGCATTTTACTTTGTGCACGCCAGACTCTCCGGACCTCCGAACACTCCTTAAGAGTTTTAACACAGTGTCCAAAGAAGGGCCAGATGTGTACAGAATGGTGTCGTCTGCGTAGAGGTGGATCAAGGAATTACCTGCAGCAAGAGCGACTTCAATGATATATACAGAGAAAAGAGTCGGCCCCCATAGAGACTGCCAGAGGTCCGGACAACAGGCCCTCAGATTTAACACACTGAAGTCTGTCTGAGAAGTAGTTGGTGAACCAGGCGAGGCAGTCATTTGAGAAACCTAGGCTGTTGAGTCTGCCATTAAGAATACGGTGATTGACAGAGTCGAAAGCCTTGGCCAGGTCGATGAAGACGGTTGCACAGTATTTTCTTATCGATGGCGGTTATGATATCGTTTAGTACCTTGAGCGTGGCTGAGGTGCACCCGTGACCAGCTCGGAAACCGGATTGCACAGCGGAGAAGGTACGGTGGGATTCGAAATGGTCAGTGATCTGATTGTTAACTTGGCTTTTGAAGACTTTAGAAAGACAGGGCAGGAACAGTTTGGGGCTAGAGTGTCTCCCCCTTTGAAGAGGGGGATGACCGCGTCAGCTTTCCAATAGTGACTGCTTTCCAACACCTCCCTCTGCAACTGGATCCTGAACTTCCTGACTGGTCGCCCCCAGGTGGTAAGAGTAAGTAACAACACATCCGCCCCGCTGATCCTCAACACAGGGACCCCTCAGGGGTGCGTGCTCAGTCTTCTCCTGTACTCCCTGTTCAATGATGACTGCCCGGCCAGGCATGACTCCAACACCAAGTTTGCCAATGACACAAAAGTGGTAGGCCTGATCACCAACAGTGCGTGCCAGGACAACAACCTCTCCCTCAACCTGCTCAAGACAAAGGAGATGATTGTGGACTACAGGAAAAAGAGAACTGAGCACGCCCCCATTGTCATCGACGGGGCTGTAGTGGAGCAGGTTGAGAGCTTTAAGTTCCTTGGTGTCCACATCACCAATAAACCTACATAGTCTATTCCCCCTGAGGAGACTGAAAAGATTTGGCATGGGTCCTCAGATCCTCAAAAACAGATAATGCATGCTTGTCACAACCCACAGGGAACTTGCCTGCCTTCCCGGCCATTTGATTGACAACTAATAGATATGCTAACTGTGAATAACATCCGTTCAAGTTCAGCATAGCTAGATAGCTAGCAATACGATTCACATCTCTTGCTAGCTAACCAAATGACACCTGAATCTTTAGCTGTAGCCATAGAAAAACGATATGAGGGGGAAAAGTCGGTCACTCACCAGTGCCGACGTTATGGGCGGGACATAGAGGGTCTGGCCCACCCATACCTCCTTGCCTGTCCAAATAAAATAATGAAATACTGATCATTTATTTGACTGAGACGTGCGCCGACAGAAAGACGCATTAAAGCATCCGAGCGAGCGAAACAGCACCCTCTGTCTCAGTATGTGTAGACTATGTATCTGATACTGTCTGAACCAAAAGAGTACAGCATGTCATACTATTTCTGTCCAGACAGCAGCAGATACATGGGCTACATATAGAGGTGCCCTGTTTCTCTCACTCGGATGCTTTCTCCGGTGATATAGGTTCATCAGAGAGGAAGAGACAAAGCGAGAGGGCTCACTCTCACCAAAATCTTTCCAGTATAAGCCCGATGCGTTTCTATGGGAATAATATGCATACCTAAGCTTGTCGCCTGCCTCCCCCCCCTTTGGGACAAAGACTCCCATTGTTAGGGCAGAGACATGAGCATCTCGTCATTATGTACAGATCTCTGGTTTCAGCCTCTTGCGAATTGGAAAGCAAATTTGGTGGGTGCACAGTGCACTGTTAGGATGCTGGATTACCCTAAAAGAAAATGTGTGTTTTGCCAAAATTATACAATTACTCCCGTCTAAATAAAATAACTCAAAATATTTCACCAGGAAGCATGACAGATGATCATGAGCTTCTTTAAAAAAAAAAAAAAATATTCAAATCACAATTGTGTTTGGGAAGCCTGCTATTTTGGTGAGAAGGAGTCAGAAATGGCGGCGAGTAGTGCGGACAAAATGGAGAAGAAGTTGATGAAGCAACAGCTGTGCTGGAACGTGAACAATAGGGGTGTCAGTTCCGATGGTATAGAGTGGGAGGATGAGGGTCAATGACCTGAATGGCCGGTAGTGGAAAGACATAGTATGAAGAGAGATCATGATACAGAAAGCAGTGGAGAGTCTAGTAAAGAAAGCGCAAAGAGGGCCAAGGTACGAAGCAAGAGTAATGATGTGTTGGAGTGGAAAGTGGTGATGGTGTTTGATAAGACCACAGGGCCTCACTTACACCCTATCCAACTAACTAATGACAAAGAGAAAGAGGTAGGTGAAGTGAAATTAGCTTAGTTCATTGGATATGGTAGATTGTTAATATTGTGTGGTAGCCAGGCTCCGTAAGAGATGATTCTGAAAATGGAAAAGCTTAATGGGAAGAAGACTAAAGGCCATGTCCCTGATGCTTATGCTAGGTTGAGGAGAGATCACTGGGGTCCCAATATCTATGTCCACAGATGATATTAAAGAAAATGTGAAGGGAGGCAGAGTGATTGAGGCCAAAAGGTTGGTCAGTAGGAAAGAGGGTCAAAGAAGTGAAAGCCTATCAGTGATGCTGAGGTTTGAGATGGTTATGCCTGGGAAAGTACAGATTGGATTCCTTAGTTTCAATGTCAGAGAATTTGACCCATCCACATTCACAGTGTTTTAAATGTAAAAAAAAGGAAAAGATGTGCCAACTGTGGAGGGGAACATGATTGTGGTGAATGTGGGAGCAATGTGAAGGTTAAGTGCTGTAATTGTGGAGGGGAACATGATTGTGGTGAATGTGGGAGCAATGTGAAGGTTAAGTGCTGTAATTGTGGGGGGGAACATGATCATGGTGAATGTGGGAGCAATGTGAAGGTTAAGTGCTGTAATTGTGGGGGGGAACATGATCATGGTGAATGTGGGAGCAATGTGAAGGTTAAGTGCTGTAATTGTGGGGGGGAACATAGTGCAGCATTTGGTGGATGCCAGGTGCAGTGAGAGGCTCAGAGATATAGAATTAGTCATGATGTATCGTATGCAGAGACTGTAAGACTTGCCTAGTTAAATAAAAAAATACAGATTGGTGGAACTACTGGCCTCCATTGTTCTTAATTGGAAGAAGTTTGGAACCACCAAGACTCTTCCTAGAGCTGGCTGAGGAATCTAGAGCTCTAGAGTTCTTCTGTGAAGATGGGAGAACCTTCCAGATGGACAACCATCTCTGCAGCACTCCACCAATCGGGCCTTTATGGCAGATTGCTCAGATGGAAGCCACTCCTCAGTAAAAGGCACCTAAAGACTCTCAGACCATGAGAAACAAGATTCTCTGGTGTGATGAAACCAAGATTGAACTCTTTGGCCTGAATGCCAAGCGTCACGTCTGGAGGAAACCTGGCATCAGCCCTACGGTGAAGCATGGCGTTGTCAGCATCATGCTGTGGGGATGTTTTTCAATGGCATGGACCAGGAGACGAGTCAGGATTGAGGGAAAGATGAACGGAGCAAAGTACAGAGATATCCTTGATGAAAACCTGCTCCAGAGCGCTCAGGACCTCCAGGTTCACCTTCCATCAGGACAACTACCCTAAGCACACTGCCAAGACAGAGCAGGAGTGGCTTCGGGACAAGTCTCTGAATGTCCTTGAGTTGCCCAGCCAGAGCCTGGGACTTGAACGTGAACGAACATCTCTGAAGAGACCTGAAAATAGCAGTGCAGTGACGCTCCCCATCCAACCTGACAGAGCTTGAAATTATCTACATAGAGGAATGGGAGAAACTCCCCAAATACAGGTGTGCCAAGCTTGTAGTGTTATACCCAAGAAGACTCAAGGCTGTAATTGATGCCTAAGGTGATTCAACAAGGTACTGATTAAAGGGTCTGAAAACCTATGTAAATGTTACATTTGCAAAAATGACTAAAAACCTATTTTTGCTTTGTCGTTATGTGGTATTGTTTGTAGATTGATGAGGGATTATTTTTTTTTAAATTCAAATTGAGAATAAGGCTGTAATGTAGCAAAATGTGGAAAAGTCAAAGGGTCTGAATACTTTCCAAATGCACTGCATGTACAGATGGTGCTGTATATTGCGTTTTAACATATTAAAAGAGATATTAAAATAATATATCCAGCTTTAGCTGCAATGCTTGCAGATGTCAAATAAAATAAATTAAAATTGTATTGGTCACATACACATGGTTAGCAGATGTTAATGCGAGTGTAGCGAAATATTTGTGCTTCTAGTTCCGACCATGCAGTAGTATCTAACAAGTAATCAAACAAATTCACAACAACTACCTTTTACACACAAGAGTAAAGGAATGAATACGAGTATGTACATATAAATATATGGATTAGCGATGGCTGACCGGCATAGGCAAGATGCAGTAGATGGTATAGAGTACAGTACATACACATATATATATGAGATGAGTAATGTAGGATATGTAAACATTATATAAATGGCATTGTTTAAAGTGGCTTGTGATACATTATTTCATCCAATTATAATTATTAAAGTGGCTAGAGATTTGGGTGGATGGCTGAACGGCATAGGCAAGATTCAGTAGATGGTTTAGAGTACAGTGTATACATTTGATATGAGTATGCCGGATACGTAAATATTATATACAAAATTGTTTAAAGTGGCTAGTGATATATTGTTACATCCAATTCCTGTTTAAAGTGGCTAGAGATTTAAGTCAGTATGTTGGCAGCAGCCACTCAATGTTAGTGATGGCTGTTTAACAGTCTGATGGCCTTGAGGTAGAAGCTGTTTTTCAGTCTCTCGGTCCCAGCTTTGATGCACCTGTACTGACCTCGCCTTCTGGATGATAGCGGGGTGAACAGGCAGTGGCTCGGGTGGTTGTTGTCCTTGATGATCTTTTTGGCCTTCCTGTGACATCGGGTGGTGTAGGTGTCCTGAAGGGCAGGTAGTTTACCCCCGGTGATGCATTATGCAGTCCTCACTACCCTCAGGAGAGCCTTACGGTTGTGGGCGGAGCAGTTGCCGTACCAGGCAGTGATACAGCCCGACAGGATGCTCTCGATTGTGCATCTGTAGAAGTTTGTGAGTGATTTTGGTGACAAGCCAAATTTCTTCAGCCTCCTGAGGTTGAAGAGGCGCTGTTGCGCCTTCTTCACCACGCTGTCTGTGTGGGTGGACCAATTCAGTTTGTGTGCCTAATATGCTGTGACCCTAATCAAAAAGTACACTTTCCCACCACTGCACGCTATGAGCGGGACACACGAAAGCAGTGCAATTTAAGTGTAGCCCTTTCTTGCAGTCAAATGACCTAGTGGCCTCATGGGTGGAATGTCATTAAAAAAAAAAAGTTAAACTCTGAAAATCTGCTGTTTCCAGGTCAAACATTTTTTCATACGGTTTTGTTATACTTCAGTCTTCTGTGATGTATATAAAGTGTAATATTGGGGTGCAAACTCAAAAGTAAATAAATGTGAACTCTATATCTGACATGGTACAGGTGTCTTGGTTTTTAAAACCATGTGTGCGAGGTTTACACTCTGTGTGACCCTGATTTAGCCCACTGCAGTAAAAGGTTCATCCACCAACGCGAGCGCATCAGGCTGTAATTAGTAAATGACTCAACTCTTGACTCATTTATACTCGCTTGTGTGTCCTATTTGGCCCGCGGGCCTTGACACATGTGCGCTAGCCTATTAGCCACGTTATGACAGACTTTTGATCATTGCCCTTGCTAATTTGATTTGATTGACATTCCCAGCCTTAGTTACAGTTGTCCATTTTCTTTTCAAAATATTGAGTGATTGAAACTGAAACAGCATCCCAAATAGGTGGAGGCAGCAAATAATGTACCAGGAAACTCTGATATTATGAGTGTCTGTCTGTTTCATATCTGCAAAGTAGTTAAAACGCTATCAGTTCCACTTTTAATAAATAAATATATATATAAAAATACTTGAGATAATAATTGAAGAGTTTCATACCAAAACGCCATGTATCCATTTTCAGAACTGACGGCAATTTAGCTTTTATTGTTTAAAGAAATTATGAAAACGATTGGTGTGTATCTAATCATGCCATGGGGTTGTTCAAATGACAGACATGTATTTGTTTAAAATCTATCACTTGATGGTTTTACACAGTCAATAAATGTGTAATATTTAGATATTTAAATGTATGTATACAAAATAATTTAATACATTAATATGAGATCTGTATGTAAAACATTTACAGTACATTTTACATTTTTATCATTTAGCAGATGCTCTTACAGTAAGTGGCAAAAGTGCATTGATCTTAAGATAGCTAGGTGAGACAACCACATATCATAGTAAAATACTGCCTGGTATGGCAACTGCTCGGCCTCCGACCGCAAGGCACTACAGAGGGTAGTGCAAACGGCCTAGTACATCACTGGGGCCAAGCTTCCTGCCATCCAGGACCTCTATACCAGGTGGTGTCAGAGGAAGGCCCTGAAGGTTGTCAGACTGGAGCCACCCTAGTCATAGACTGTTCTCTCTGCTACCCCACGGCAAGCAGTACCGGAGCGCCAAGTCTAGGTCCAAGAGGCTTCTAAACAGCTTCTACCCCCAAGCCATAAGATTCCTGAACATCTAGTCAAATGGCTACCCAGACTATTCACATTGCCTGCCACCCCCTCTCCACACCACTGCCACTCTCTGTTGTCATCTACGCATTGTCACTTTAATTAACTCTACCTACATGTACATACTACCTCAACTAACCGTTGCCCCCGTACATTGACTCTGTACCGGCACCCCCCTGTATATATTGTTATTTTATTACTGCTATTCTTTAATTTAATTACTTGTTACTTTTATCTCTTGTTCTTATCTGGGTTTTTTTTTAACTGCACTGTCGGTTAGGGGCTTGTAAGTAAGCATTTCACTGTTTTTTTTATTTCTTGTTTCCTCTTTATTTAACCAGGTTGGCAAGTTGAAACAAGTTCTCATTTTTCAACTGCGACCTGGCCAAGATAAAGCAAAGCAGTTCGACACATACAACAACACATAGTTACACATTGGAGTAAAACAAACATACAGTCAATAATACAGTAGAAAAAGTCTATATACGGTGTGTGCAAATGAGGTAAGATGAGGGAGGTAAGGCAATAAATAGGCCATAGTGGCGAAGTAATTACAATATAGCAATTTAACACTGGAGTGATAGATGTGCAGAAGATGAATGTGCAAGTAGAGATACTGGGGTGCCAAGGAGCAAAATAAATAAATAAATGCAGTATGGGGATGAGGTAGTAGGATGGGATGTTTACAGATGGGCTATGTACAGGTGCAATGATCTGTGAGCTGCTCTGACAGCTGGTGCTCAAAGCTAGTGAGGGAGATATGAGTCTCCAGCTTCAGTAATTTTTGCAGTTCGTTCCAGTCATTGGCAGCAGAGAACTGGAAGGAAAGGCGGCCAAAGGAGGAATTGGCTTTGGGGGTGACCAGTGAAATATACCTGCTAGAGCGCGTGCTACAGGTGGGTGCTGCTATGGTGACCAGTGAGCTGAGATAAGGCGGGGCTTTACCTAGCAAAGACTTGTAGATGACCTGGAGCCAGTGGGTTTGGTGACGAGTATTAAGCAAGGGCCAGCCTACGAGAGCGTACAGGTCGCAGTGGTGGGTAGTATATGGGGATTTGGTGACAAAACGGATGGCACTGTGATAGACTGCATCCAATTTGTTGAGTAGAGTGTTGGAGGCTATTTTTTAAATGACATCGCTGAAGTCGAGGATCGGTAGGATAGTCAGTTTTACGAGGGTAAGGTCTACACCTGTTGTATTCAGCGCATGTGACTAATAAAAATTGATTAGAAATACACAGGATACAAAAATTACATTCCAGCTAAACAATGGATATATAAACGTAAAAAATATAAAATACAATTTTCATACACATCTAAAATGTATGAATAAAAAACTCTGAGAAAAGTAATATTTTACACACACATAAAGGTTCTCATAACCAATCATTTCTGAAAAAAAACACAATGTGAAAAATTGGTGAATATAGCGTTTTGGATAAACTCATCAATTAATCATCCCTAGTACAAAGATAGGGAATATTCAGAAAATCGATGCCATAAATGTTTCTAATTTGCTTTTCATTTGTCATTCAATAGGACTTATTTCAGCAAATCTTACCTACTTGTGTTTCATTGAGGCGCTTGTCTTTGTTTTAACAGGAAATTGCATGAATGTGAAATGTGATATGAGGTTAGAAGATAAACTGATTATATCCCAGCCATAGACATGCAGTGTTGCTGATGAAAGCAAATCCCTCAGGAAGATCACCTAGATTCAGATCAAGAAAATGCAGAAATCCCAACAGGCACAAAATGTGACTGTCTGTCTGGAAAATGTATGAATCTTACTCAAAATTGTTACAAAACATTCAGACAGACAGATATACAGTGAGGGAAAAAAGTATTTGATCCCCTGCTGATTTTGTACGTTTGCCCACTGACAAGGACATTTTTATGGTAGGTTTATTTGAACAGTGAGAGACAGAATAACAACAAAAAAATCCAGAAAAACGCATGTGAAAAATGTTATTAATTGATTTGCATTTTAATGAGGGAAATAAGTATTTGACCCTTCTGCAAAACATGACTTAGTACTTGGTGGCAAAACCCTTGTTGGCAATCACAGAGGTCAGACGTTTCTTGTAGTTGGCCACCAGGTTTGCACACATCTCAGGAGGGATTTTGTCCCACTCCTCTTTGCAGATCTTCTCCAAGTCATTAAGGTTTCGAGGCTGACATTTGGCAACTCGAACCTTCAGCTCCCGCCACAGATTTTCTATGGGATTAAGGTCTGGAGACTGGCTAGGCCACTCCAGGACCTTAATGTGCTTCTTCTTAAGCCAATCCTTTGTTGCCTTGGCCGTGTGCTTTGGGTCATTGTCATGCTGGAATACCCATCCACGACCCATTTCCAATGCCTTGGCTGAGCGAAGGAGGTTCTCACCCAAGATTTGACAGTACATGGCCCCGTCCATCGTCCCTTTGATGCGGTGAAGTTGTCCTGTCCCCTTAGCAGAAAAACACCCCCAAAGCATAATGTTTCCACCTCCATGTTTGACGGTGAGGATGGTGTTCTTGGGGTCATAGGCAGCATTCCTCCTCCTCCAAACACGTCGAGTTGAGTTGATGCCAAAGAGCTCCATTTTGGTCTCATCTGACCACAACACTTTCACGCAGTTGTCCTCTGAATCATTCAGATGTTCATTGGCAAACTTCAGACGGGCATGAATATGTGCTTTCTTGAGCAGGGGGACCTTGCGGGCGCTGCAGGATTTCAGTCCTTCACGGCGTAGTGTGTTACCAATTGTTTTCTTGGTGACTATGGTCCCAGCTGCCTTGAGATCATTGACAAGATCCTCTCGTGTAGTTCTGGGCTGATTCCTCAACGTTCTCATGATCATTGCAACTCCACGAGGTGAGATCTTGCATGGAGCCCCAGGCCGAGGGAGATTGACAGTATAAAACCTTAAACACTCCTGTATAAATATCTAATATTACATAAAAAAAATGCAACTATATAATTCATCAAAATATGATTTTCGGTTACAGTAAGTGTCACTGCCACCCAATAATTCATGGGTACTGTATGTGCATATGCTTTAAACCCCACCATAAAAAACTCCATTACATATGCAACTGAGTATGAATACGTCGTGCCAGATTGAAAACTGACCCTATATTCACATTCTGATAAAAGCACATCATTAAGTTTAGACACATGGAACACTTCACTTCAGTCTCTGTTGCTTACTCCCCCTCTCCTCCTCCCACCTTTCCATCCATCCATCCATCCATCTCTCTCTCTCTCTCTCTCTCTCTCTCTCTCTCTCTCTCTCTCTCTCTCTCTCTCTCTCTCTCTCTCTCATATCAATCGCATGTGACAGCACTCAGACTAAGTCATTGTAATAATAATTGAACAGTATGTGCAGTTTCTACAAACATTACACCAGATTCCATTCTAAATGGTGCTTTTTAAATCCCCTGTTTCTATATGAATCAAGCCTGTGGGTAAAGGATCCACCACCGCTTATTACACAAGTGGCATGGAAGCAGACAGGCGAATTAAGCAGCATCCATTAGACTCACCCTGACAGCTTTGGCATCTTCACAAAGCTAAACACATCCATGTGTGCAGCAGACTGTGGTCTGTCCGTCCAAGGCTACAAATTGATCATCTACTTCAGGTAGCTGGCTCCATTGTCCCACTGTCTTTAGCAGTGGGGATAAATAATACAGGGAGAAAAAAATCTGGAGCTTCCACAAGTCAGGTGGAGAGATTAGTCCTCTTGTCGGGGCTTCTGCATGGCTGAGTGATTGCTGTGTCCTCGCATCAGCGGCACAAATCCACAGCCTGTGGAAAAGGATCTGGCAGTGGCGCTTCTCTCGGCTACATCCTTCAAAGCATGCCTGTATCCGTTCGTTAAGCCACCTTCATTTAATTTCCATCGCAGTGGAATGATGTGCAGGGGCCGCGCAGTAACAACCGCTTTGAAGAGACACAGCGAGAGGGAGAGCGAGGGAGAGGTGCACACAGAGAGAGAGAGAGGCAGAAAGATAGAGTGAGGGGCGGGCAGGGAGAGAGAGGGAGAGGAAGAGCGAGAAAGATCGAGAGAGAGGGAGAGAGAGAGGATGGGATGTAGGGTGGAAGCTGGGGTTGTAGGGGGAAGCTGGGGTTGTAGGGGAAGCTGGGGTTGTAGGGGAGCTGGGGTTGTAGGGGAAGCTGGGGTTGTTGGGGAAGCTGGGGTGGTAGGGAAGCTGGGGTTGTAGGGAAGCTGGGGTTGTTGGGGAAGCTGGGGTTGTAGGGAAGCTGGGGTTGTTGGGGAAGCTGGGGTTGTAGGGGAAGCTGGGGTTGTAGGGGGAGCTGGGGTTGTAGGGAAGCTGGGGTTGTAGGGGAAGCTGGGGTTGTTGGGGAAGCTGGGGTTGTTGGGGAAGCTGGGGTTGTAGGGGAGCTGGGGTTGTAGGGTGGAAGCTGGGGTTGTAGGGGAAGCTGGGGTTGTAGGGAGGCTGGGGTTGTAGGGGAAGCTGGGGTTGTAGGGGAAGCTGGGGTTGTTGGGGAAGCTGGGGTTGTAGGGAGGAGCTGGGGTTGTTGGGGAAGCTGGGGTTGTAGGGGAGCTGGGGTTGTAGGGGAAGCTGGGGTTGTTGGTGGAAGCTGGGGTTGTAGGGGAAGCTGGGGTTGTAGGGGGAAGCTGGGGTTGTTGGGGAAGCTGGGGTTGTAGGGAGAGCTGGGGTGGTGAGGGAAGCTGGGGTTGTTGGGGAAGCTGGGGTTGTAGGGGAAGCTGGGGTTGTTGGGGAAGCTGGGGTTGTAGGGGAAGCTGGGGTTGTAGGGGAGCTGGGGTTGTAGGGGAAGCTGGGGTTGTAGGGGAGCTGGGGTTGTAGGGTGGAAGCTGGGGTTGTAGGGGAAGCTGGGGTTGTAGGGGAAGCTGGGGTTGTAGGGGAAGCTGGGGTTGTAGGGGAAGCTGGGGTTGTTGGGGAAGCTGGGGTTGTAGGGGAAGCTGGGGTTGTTGGGGGAAGCTGGGGTTGTAGGGGGGAGCTGGGGTGGTAGGGGGAAGCTGGGGTTGTTGGGGGAAGCTGGGGTTGTAGGGGGAAGCTGGGGTTGTTGGGGGAAGCTGGGGTTGTAGGGGGAAGCTGGGTTTGTAGGGGGAAGCTGGGGTTGTAGGGGGAAGCTGGGGTTGTAGGGGGGAGCTGGGGTTGTAGGGGGAAGCTGGGGTTGTAGGGGGAAGCTGGGGTTGTAGGGACACAAATCACTGCTGATCGAGCCGGCTCCCTTGCATTGCTCCTCTTCTCTAGAAAGGACAGTGTCATCAATTCCTCTCCTCTGGAAAGGACAGTCTCATCAATTCCTCTCCTCTGGAAAGGACATTCTCATCAATTCCCCTTCTCTAGAAAGGACAGTCTCATCATTTCCTATCTGGAATGGACATTCTCATCAATTCCTCTTCTCTAGAAAGGACAGTCTCATCAAATCCTCTCCTCTGGAAAGGACAGTCTCATAAATTCCTCCTCTCCTCTAGAAAGGACATGCTCATCAATTCCTGACATCATGTGTCGTGTTTTCAGAATGAAAAGAGATAATGAAGGAGAATCCACAGCAGCAGTGTGGGTGTTGCTCAGCAGGGAGAGAGGAGGTGAAAGAGAGAGAGAGAGAGAGAGAGAGAGAGAGAGAGAGAGAGAGAGAGAGAGAGAGAGAGAGAGAGAGAGAGAGATGAACTAAACAATAAATGAGCACCAAGGCCATAGAGGAGAAGATGGACTAGAAGGGAAAGAGAACCTGTCGTTCTCCTCAGTGGCTGGATGGCCAAGGCCTCCACCCTCCACAGCCGCTCACAAAACCACAATCTCCAAACACATTGACATGGCCATATGAGAGGACACAAACTGACTGCCGTATTTAAACCAACCATGTTGGTTAAGTGTGCCTTGGATTCTAAATAATTATCCATATGTGTCACGACTACCGCCGAAGTCGGTCCCTCTCCTTGCTTGGGCGGCGTTCGGCGGTCGACGTCACCGGTTTTCTAGCCATCGCCGATTCACTTTTCATTTTTCCATTGTTTTTGTCTTGTTTTACACACCTGGTTTCAATCCCAAAATTACTTGTTCATTATTTAACCCTCTGTTCCCCCATGTTTGTTTGTGAGTGTTTGTTTTATTGTATTGCGGTCCGTATTTGTGGGCTTGGATATTTTTGACGTTTGTTAAATATATTGAGTAAAAAGTGCTATATTTCTCATATCTGCTGTCCTGCGCCTGACTCCTCTACACCAGCAACACACAGACGCATTACAATATGCGTTTTATTATTACATTTTATTTTAGCTTACTTGGTAAATATTTTCTTCTTCTTGAACTGCACTGTTGGTTAAGGGCTTGTTAGTAAGCATTTCACGGTAAAGTCTACACTTGTTGTATTTGGCGCATGTGGAAAATGTAATTTCAGTCTAACCACTTGGGTCATGATTCCTACATTGTAAACCCACTGAAATAGTATTTTGTTTTGTACAGACCTCAGTCCTGTTACATAGCATTACCTGGTGCTATTCAGGGCAGCTAACCTATTAGGTGGAGGATAATAAAATGTGGATGTGTGATTAATCAATGGTGCTCCTATATTTCCTAGCCATTAAACGAGTCAGCAGCATATCAACTGCATGCTTCAAGCAATGGAGTTGTTTTTCACATTTTGAGTTTGAGTCTTTTCCATGTTTCCTACAATATCAGTCAAAGGTTGTGACACACCTACTCATTCAAGGGTTTTTCTTTATTTGTACTATTTTCTACATTGTAGAATAATAGTGAAGACATCTAAACTATGAAATAACATCATGTATTATCCAAAGAAGTGTTAAACAAATCTAAATATATTTTATATTTGAGATTCTTCAAAGTAGCCACCCTTTGCCTTGATGACAGCTTTGCACACTCTTGGAATTTTCTCAACCAGCTTCACCTGGAATGCTTTTCCAACAGTCTTGAAGGAGTTCCCACATATGCTGAGCACTTGTTGGCTGCATTTCCTTCCCTCTGCAGTCCAACACATCCCAAACCATCTTTATTGGGGTTGAGGTCGGGTGATTGTGGAGGCCAGGTCATCTGATGCAGCACGCCATCACTCTCCTTCTTGGTCATAAAGCCCTTACACAGCTTGGAGGTGTGTTTTGGGTAATTTTTCTGTTGAAAAACAAATGATAGTCCCACTAAGCGCAACACAGATTGGATGGTGTTTCGCTGCAGAATGCTGTGGTAGCCATGCTGGTTAAGTGTGCCTTTAATTCTAAATAAATCACTGACGTGTTATCCATTTCTGTTATTTCATTGTTTTGATGTCTTCACTATTATTCTACAATGTAGAAAATAGTCAAAACTAAGAAAAACCCTTGAATGAGTAGGTGTCCAAACTTTTAACTGGTAATGCATATTCCATGTAAAAGTTCCTATATTCCATGTAAAGGTTCCTATACTCCATGTAAAAGCCATTGCTTTAAAAAAACAAAAAAACAATTTTCAATATGGTCTATGGAACTGATCATGATGATGGATGTGAGGATATTAGCAAAGGAAACATATTGGAACGTAGCCCTATGCAACCTTGGAACAGACTCAAAGTACCCCAGAGTCAGCCCACTGTGCAGTCTCACATGCAAATGATGGATCGCCGAATGTCTATTTTCCAATTGAGGAAGAATCCCCCCTCATTAATTACAGTTTCCAGACCTGGCCCTTGTGTCAAATAGCACCAAGATGCCCTTTAGATCATTTGATGCATGGGGCTTAATAGGACTTTATGTTGCCTCCATCATCCTGATAAAATGGCCTCTTCTCCTTGTTAATCAAGGCAATCTATTCAGACTCTGTCTCTGTCTCTCTCAATGTGCCATCATACACACAATGCGCTTTACATTTCTAAGCAGTAGCTCAAATAAATCCTAGTCTACTTTATAATGTCTTATATTTAACCAGCTATGTAGCTGAAGGCACCAGCCACTACGGTCTTTCCTTAACCTTTACCAAATAATTGCATTCTCATCTGACACATGGGAGATTGGCTATACACTGAGTGTACGAAACATTAGGATCACCTGCTCTTTCCATGAAATTGACAGACCAGGTGAATCCAGGTGAAAGCTATGATCCCTTATTGATGTCACTTGTTAAATCCAAGGGGAGGACACAGGTTAAATAGGGATGTTTAAGCCTTGAGACAAATGGATTTTGTACGGGTGCCATTCAGAAGGTGAATGGTCAAGACAAAATATTGAAGTGCCTTTAAACGGGGTATGGCAGTAGGTGCAAGGTGCACCGGTTTGAGTGTATCAAGAACTGCAAAGCTGCTGGGTTTTTCATGCTCTACAGTTTCCTGTTGTATATCAAGAATGGTCCACCACCCTAAGGACACAACTGAGGAACGCTTTCAACACCTTGTAGACTCTATGCCCGACAAATTGTTCTGAGGGCAAAAGGGGAAACTTAATATTAGGAAAGTGTTCTAAGTGTTCACTAAGTGTTCACTAAGTGTATGTCAGTTATAGCTATTGACATTAAAGCAGACCAAGAGGCCACGATACCCCTGATAATATCCATAAGTTACTCCTATGTCCAACCCAGTTGGGTTGGAAGAATAATTGCGACTATATGTAGGCCTGACAGAATATTATTCTCTTCAATAATATTATCTCACACTGCAATGTTAAATATAATATTGGATGCTTGGGCCAAGGCATTTAAAACAATGATTTGTAACTGTTCCCCTGCAGACACATAGCAACCCTTCCATATTAAAATGCCACAGATTGTTAGTGTCTGGAGAGTGACTCAGAGTGCCTTTTGCTAGTGGTGAGGCGTGCAATAAATAATGTTTGGTCCGACTCATGACTAGGCGGCTGTCGTTAATGTAAGGCAGAAAAATACTTGATCAGAAAACCCCATTACCCATGTAGAGCTTCCACATCACTAAGGACTTAACATGGACCACACACACACCCACACAGTTGTGAAGAGGGCATGGCAGCGCCTCTTTCCCCTCAGGAGTATGGAAAGATTTAGCATGGGCTCTCGGATCCTCAAAAAGTTCTACAACTGCACCATCGAGAGCATATTGACTGGCTGCATCACTGCTTGGTATGGCAAATGCACCGCCCTTGACCGCAAAGCGCCACAAAGGGTGGTGCGGACAGCCCAGTACATCACTAGGACCAAGTTGCCTGCCATTAAGGACATCTACAGTGGATTCAGAAAGTTTTCAGAACCCTTGACTTTTTCTACATTTTGTTACATTAAAGCCTTATTCTAAAAATAAATAGCTTTTTTCCCTCATCAATCTACACACAATACCCCATAATGACAAAACAAAAACAGATTTTTAGACATTTTAGCAAATGTATTAAGTAAAAACTTAAATATCACATTTACATAAGTATTCAGACCCTTTACTCACCTTTGGCAGCAATTACAGCCTTGAGTCTTCTTGGGTATGACGCTACAAGCTTGGCCCACCTGTATTTGGAGAGTTTCTCCCATTCTTCTCTGCAGATCCTATCAAGCTCTGTCAAGTTGGAGGAGAAGCGCAGCTATGTTTGATCGGGTTCAAGTCCAGGCTCTGGCTGGGCCACTCAAGTACATTCAGACACTTGTCCTGAAGCCACTCCTGCATTATCTTGGCTGTGTGCTTAGGGTAGTTATCCTGTTGGAAGGTGAACCTTCGCCCCATTCTGAGGTCCTGAGCGCTCTGGAGCAGGTTTTCATTAAGGATCTCTCTGTACTTTGCTCCCTTCAGGATCAAGGGAAAGATGACTACTCTCCCAGTCCCTGCCACTGAAAAACATCAGAACAGAATGATGCTGCCACCACCAAGCTTCACCGTAGGGATGGTGCCAGGTTTCCTCCAGACATGATGCTTAGAATTCAGGCAAAAGAGTTCAATCTTGGTTTCATCAGACCAGACACTCTTGTTTCTCATGGTCTGAGAGTCCTTTAGGTGCCTTTTGGCAAGCAGGCTGTCATGTGCCTTTTACTGAGGAGTGGCTTCCCTCTGGCCACTCTACCATAAAGGCCTGATTGGTGGAGTCCTCAGAGATGGCTGTCCTTCTGGAAGGTTCTCCCATCTCCACAAAGGAACTTTGGAGCTTTCAGAGTGACCATTGGGTTCTCGGATCACCTCCCAGACCAAGGCCCTTCTCTCCCGATTGCTCAGTTTGGCTAGCTAGGAAGAGTCTTGGTGGTTCCAAACTTCTTCCATTTAAGAATAATGGAGGCCACTATGATCTTGGGGACCTTCAATGCTGCAGGATTTGTTTGTTTGTTTGTTTTACTCTTCCCCAGATCTGTTCCATGGCACAATCCTGTCTTGGATCTATACAGACAATTCCTTCGACCTCATGCCTTGGTTTCTGCTCTGACATGCACTGTCACCTTACATAGCCAGGTGTGTGCCTTTCCAAATCATGTCCAATCAATTGAATTTACCACAACTGGACTTCCGTCAAGTTGTAGAAACATCTCAAGGATGATCAATGGAAACAGGATGCAACTGAGCTCAATTTTTGAGAAGCTAAATTTTTGAGTCTCATAGCAAAGGCTCTGAATACTTACGTAAATAAGGTATTTATGTTTTCATGTTTTATACATTTGCAAAAATGTAAAACCTGTGTTCGCTTTGTCATTATGGCGTATTGTGTGTATATTGACGTGATTATTTTTTAAATACATTTTAGAATAAGCCTGTAACTAAACAAAATGTGGAAAAGGGGAAGCAGTCTAAATACTTTCCGAACGCACTACATACGAAGCGGTGTCAGAGGAAGGACCTAAAATGGCCTACAGCCACCGAAGTTATAGACTGTTCAGTGTGCTACTGTCCAGTAAACAGTACTGGAGCATCGGCACTCGAACAAACAGCAAATCCATTCAGCATGCTATAAATATGGGACCAAGTACTAAACTTTGGACTACTTTAATACACATAAGTGAATTTGTCCCAATAATTTTGGTCTTCTAAAATGAAGGGACTATGTACAAAATTGATGTAATTTCTAAACAGTTTACCTGGTATGGATGAAAATACCCTCAAATTAAATCTGTATAATTTCAAATCAAAGTGCTGGAGTACAGAGTCAGAACAACTAAAAATGTGTCACTGTCCCAGCACGTTTCCCAGCACCCAGCATTCTTGTATATATTTTTTTTCCCCCTTGTGTTACTATTTTATTCTATTATAATTTTTAAATTCTGCATAGTTGGGAAAAACTCGTAAGCAAGCATTTCCCGGTAAAGTCTACACCAGTTGTATTCGGCACATGTGACAAATAAAATGATGACTTGATTTGAGACCTTGGGCCTCAGGAATCCTGACCCTCGAGGACTTTATCTTCTAAAGCTCATCAGTAACCAGTAAGGAAATATCTCATTCTGCAGACAGTTAGTCAATAAAACAAGGAAAGCGCAGCATCATAACAGGCTCACAGACACAACAGTCTGAAATATAGAGGCATAACCATTTTAGGAATATATGGAGCAGTTCATATTCAGGTCCCCCTTACAAAATAGTGCAGGTATACTGCACTCTAACTGCAGTTATACTGCAAAATTACTGCAGCAAAGAAAAGTGTGATATTTTGGACGCAGTATTTGCACCATACTGCAGTTATACTGCACTCTAACTGCAGTTACACTGCACAATTACTGCAGTAAAGAAAACGGTAATATTTTGGACGCAGTATTTGCACCATACTGCAGTTATACTGTGATATTTTGGACGCAGTATTTGCAGCATACTGCAGTTATACTGTACTCTAACTACAATCTTTTTTCGTAAGGCCCAAACAGCCAGTGCATCTAGTACACCCAGATCAGGTCAGTGAGTGGACCATGTCTGACAACCGGCTTGATCTGCACACACTGTGTCCCATGGCTGTGGGGGAGAAGGAGAGACTCAGCGTATTCTGGGCTGTTTGTCCATTTGGGCCGCTGCCTGGCCCAGAGGCCAGCAGAGTGGCAGAGGATATTAAGGTCAGACAGGAGGACTTCTAGGGAGAGTGTGACCCAGGCCTTGAACCAATCAAAGCTTCCACTCTGATCCCTAACCTAGCTTCCTCTCTCCCTGAGCTCGTTTTAAAAAGAGCTGATTTCAGTCTTTGACGACACTGGGATATTAAAAATCCACCCGCGATAAGCTAAATTCTGCAAGTCCAGAGTTTGGCTCAAGTTGCTCGCTAAGAAAGCTAAAATAAGACCTATAAGCAGGAGGCTATGGAATAATCACATTGGAAATTTAGCGTATAACAGTGATTTAAGAACAGCACATGCTCACACTTATATAATCCCTTTCAAGATATCAAAATGTTTTATTTGAGACCGATACTGCATCAGACTGTGAAGGAAAATAGTATTTATACATGGTACTATGTATGTTTCTTGTTTAATGACAAACCGGGGTATAGGTTTAACAGCTTTTAATAAACAGATACTTCAGCTAGCAATATCACTGTGTGTAGTCAAGCAAGGAATACCCCCAACAACCCAGTGTGGGTGGCGCATTGCCTCAAGGGTAATGTAGTCTTACTGTATGTTGTCATGTGTTAATAACATTATCTTCCTTCGTTTAAAACTTTTCTCTGTAACTAAACATGGCATGTATCAAATATCATGCTAGAGTGCTTACTGAAGCAGTTGGACAGTGTTCTGACTGTTTTGTTCATTACTGGAAGCATTTCAATCTTCCGGACGCTTCTCAGTCACTTGAGTGAACGACTGAAGCCTTAGATCTACTGGGTTTCATCTGAGATGTTGTGACCAATGCTCCTTTTGAATCTCGTAGGATCGAGGGGCAACTTCTCTCTGCACGAGTCCTTGCTGTACATGATCTTCAGTAGGGCCGGGACAATTCCAGTATCGTGATACTCGTTACTATCATGGCAAAGAAACAAAACACGAAGCGGATTTTACTTCTTTAGGACAACAGCCCTAACTTTGTAAACAAATATCATTATGTTGTCATCCAGAGTCTCATGTATTTATTTCCCAAGCTATAGGACACACTACTTTACATACAGCAGGTGTTTAAAGGACCAAAGAGTTTGGTCTGCTTCTTGTTTTCATTTTTTGCCGTGGAAAGAATATTGCGACACTGGTATCGTCCCGGCCCTAATCTCCAGGTTTCAGTTGAAGCAAGTGTCTTGCACTTTTGTCGCGTCGCTGTTTTTGTTTGTCTTCCTGTTTTTCCTTTGCGAGTTGGACTTTGCGATCACCTCTGGGTGTTAGCAAGTCCTCATGAATGGGTAGGTTGGTTCTACATCCCATCAACATTTGTGCAGGTGAAAATCCGATTTGCAACGGTACGCTACGGGAGATCATCAGACTTTTTAGGAAATCCTTCTTTCCATCGTGTGCTTTTTTCATCAGACCTTTTGACTGTTTTAACTGAACTCTCTTATTCTGAGCCGTTGGACGTTGGGTAGTTGGGGCTAGAGGTGTTGTGAATCCCCAGTTGTTGGTGAAAGATTGGAATTCGGAACTGGAGAACTGCGGGCAATTGCTGGAGTGCAACCCCATGTCATACAAAACAGTTTTCAGGTAGGTGAATACAGCGATCATGTTGACTTAGGCCTGAATCTCAACGCTTTTCTGTGTGTCAGCACTCTCTTTCTTGTCGACTGGTCGAGAAAGAGTGTCGGCGGTGAACAGGAACTTTCCCGGGGTGTAGTTCATCTTCACATCATACTTTTGCGGTCTGATCAACATTCTCTGGATTTTTTTTGAACAATCATTCAGTCGCTTGGACATGATTGACACCAATGATTTGTGGTCGGTTTATACTTCGAAGGCTTGTCCGTAGACGTATTGATAAAACCTTTCGCACGGGTAGGTGCTCACCAGGAGTCCTTTCTCTATTTCTGCATACCTTGTTTCTGCTCCTGTCAAGGCTCTGGATGCTAGGGATGCTCCTGTCAAGGCTCTGGATGATCCTGTCAAGGCTCTAGATGCTCCTGTCAAGGCTCTGGGTGCTCCTGTCAAAACTCTGGGTGCTCCTGTCAAGGCTCTGGATGTATAAGCGATGGATTGCCAGGTATCGACATGCTGTTGCAGAAGAACTGCTTCCAGGCCAAACTGACGCATCTGCGGAAATCCTTGTGCTTTTATCTGGATTGTAGAACCTGAGCAATAGCTCTTCGTGATTGTCTTTTTCAGGTTTGTGAAGCAGTTTGTCTGCTCATGGTTCTACTCCCATTTGCTTTTCTGTTCCAGAAGACATATGAGTGGTCACAGTTGAGTTATGAACTTTGCGTGGTAGGTGATCATGCGTCCCACATCGTCCTTGTTTTGCGGGCCCTCCTTGTTGTTGATGGCTGAAGTTTTCCTCTGATCTTTCTGGTTAAGGCTATTGCCGTATTGCAGCCACACCGGCAGTCATGAGTCAGGGCCGCAGTAAAATTCCACATATCTGTTGAGTCACGGTAATCTCCTCTTATGCACTCTAGACATGCGTTGGTAGTACCTAACTCGCTAATGACCATCAGGTCGCTAATGGCCTGGAACTCAGCACTCTATTGTCCCTCTAACCACTCTGACACCAATGCACATCTAATCGAAAATCACATCACACACTTATCATCAAAACAGTATCATGCTTTTAAAACTCACCTCACTGTGATGATTCATTTGAAGAGAGTTTCAACCTGTAGTTGAACTTCTGAGTGGAAAACATGGTCGTTGTGGATGTTGTTTCAAAGCCTAACTTAACTAAATGGACAGCTTTTTCTAAGGTGATGATTTGTTCAGAACACCCATACTACTGGAGTTTGTGTGCAGATCATGTGGATTGTTTTGTGGTAGACCTCTGGCGCTGAAAGAATCCCATATGGTAGACAAAGAAATCTGTACCTGCCCTCAGGTGTGTTGAAGCTGCATAGCCTTGAGCTTGTGTCATCTATCTTAATTTGCCAGAATCTTGATGAGGCGTCAAGCTTACTGGACCACTTTGCTGGTTGGCAACTTCTCTGGTTGGCAACATGAAATGCTCGAAATCTCTAAGGTCTAGACATATCCTGAGGATGCTGTTCTTTTTCACCACAACTACCAGTGAGTTTATCCAATCTGTGGGTTCATCCATTTTTGTGATGACGTCCAACTTTTTCCAGGCGTCTGAGTTCCTCCTTGAACTTTTCTGCACGCATGCACAACTGGAGTAACTTTGTCATCAGTACATATTTTGTGTTTCTTGTAGTCAGTCAGTAGTGGTTATTTTTTCCTTCTTTGATGTCACTACAAACACTCTTTCCGCCAGATTGAGCTTTTCACATGCACTGATTCCTAGGATAGGCTGTACAGTCTTTTCCACAATCAGCAGCTGTGTTTTGAACTGTTTTCCCTTGTGCTGTATAGTTACTATGCCACTACCTGTGCCTGGTACGTTCTCCCCAGTATAACCAGTAACCATGGTATTCACAGGGTGTGTTTTGCTCTTCACTTTCAGTGTTTTGTAGTCATCCAGCAACAACAGGTTTTCCGGAGCTCCGGCAACGAGCTTGAATAATATTATAGTATCATTCACAGTCAATGGCAGAATATAGCTTTTACTGCATTGCAAATATCCACAGAATCAACGAAGAATTCATTCTCCTTCTCGAGTGTGTCAACCTTTTTCTTTGTAGTCTCAGCTTTGCAGCATTTTGACAAATTATTATTTTCCCAACAGTTGTTACACGATTTATCATGAGCAGTGAAACTTTGTAGTGGTTAATTTTTTTAAAAATGTTGCTTGTTTCTGTTTCATAAAGCATTTTGTGTGCTGCTCCTGTCTCTTTTTACTGCTGTCTCATCCCTCCACAGCTCTTTAGCGTGTGCTCTGGTGGTTTCAGCTGCTCTACATAAATTCACTGCTTTATCCAAATTTAAATCTTGCTCACGCAGCAATCTCTCCTTGAGTCCATTATCAAGTATGCCACAGACTATCCTGTTTTTCACTAGTGAGTATTTAAGATTTTCAAATACACATGTTTTGCTCAATGTGTTCAACTCAGCCAAGTACTGGTCAAACTGACTCCCTGTTTGAGATCATGAGTGAAAACCTTGTGTCTCTCAAACGTGATGTTCTGGCTTGGTACAAAGTACTCCTAAAATGTTGACATGAGCTCAGTCAATGACAAGTTTGCCTTGTCTGGCTGGAAGCTATTGTAAATATCCAATGCATCCTCTCCAATAACATGCAAAACAATGGAATCTTTAAATTTCTCATCTTCCCCTGCTCCACTGGCAACTAGATAGATATTGAATCTCTGCTTGAAACGTTTCCACGGATCAAAAAAACTGTTGGTATCTGGTGTGACCACCATTTGCCTCATTCAGCGCTACATCTCCTTTGCATAGAGTTGATCAGGCTGTTGATTGTGGCCTGTGGAATGTTGTCCCATTCCTCTTCAATGGCTGTGTGAAGTTGCTGGATAATGCTGCGAACTAGAACATGTTGTCGTATACATCGGTCCAGAGCATCCCAAACATGCTCAATGGGTGACATGTCTGGTGAGTATGCAGGCCATGGAATAACTGGGTGATTTTCAACTTCCAGGAATTGTGTACAGATCCTTGCGACATGGGGCCGTGCATTATCATGCTGAAACATGAGGTGATGGCGGTGGATCAATGGAACGACAATAGGCCTCAGGATCTCGTCACGGTATCTCTGTGCATTCAAATTGCCGTTGATAAAATGCAATTGTGTTCGTTGTCTGTATCTTATACATGGCCATACCATAACCCTACCGCCACCATTGGGCACTCTGTTCACAACGTTGACATCAGCAAACCGCTTGCCCACAGGACACCATACACACATCCGATTGGTATACTTGAAACCGGGATTTATCCATGAAGAGCACACTTCTCTACTGTGTAAGTGGCCATCGAAGGTGAGCATTTGCCCACTGAAGTCGGTTACAACGCCGAACTGCAGTCAGGTTAAGACCCTGGTGAGGATGACGAGCACACTGATGATCTTCCCTGAGACTGTTTCTGACAGTTTGTGCAGAAATGTTTTGTTTGTGCAAACCTACAGTTTCATCAGCTGCCCGGGTTGGCTGGTCTCAGACGATCCCACAGGTGAAAAAGCAAGATGTGGAGGTCCTGGGCTGGCATGATTACACGTGGTCTGCGAATGTGAGACCGGTTGGACGTACTGCCAAATTCTATAAAACGAAGTTGGAGGTAGTTTATGGTAGAGAAATGAACATGAAATGATCTGGCAACAGCTCTGGTGGACGTTCCTGCAGTCAACATGCCAATTGCACACTCCCTCCAAATTTGAGACAGCAGTTGCATTGTGTTGTGACAAAACTGAACATTTAAGTGGCCTTTTATTGTCCCCAGCACAAGGTGCACCTGTGTAATGATCACGCTGTTGATTTACCACACCTGTCAGGTGGATGGACAATCTTGGCAAAGGAGAAATGCTCACTAACAGGGATGTAAACAAAAATTTGTTCAAACATTTTAGAGTAATACGCTTTTTGTGCGTATGGAACATTTCTGGTACCTTTTATTAGTGCTCATGAAACATGGGGCCAACATTTTACATGTTGCGTTTTTTGTATTATATAAACAGATACTTCAGCTAGCAATATGACTGTGTAGCCATGCAAAATTGTCTTACATCAGATAGCGCGTCGATTCCTCATATCTCACAAAGGGTCATGGGATAGATCAAAAGTAATGGGCTGCCATAACATTTGAAAATATTACCTAGGTGATGTTGTAAGTTGAACCCAATTTCTGCCTCAAAACTGTCTGAATTAATCTAAGCTAAAATGATACATACAGTACCAGTCAAAAATGTGGACACACCTACTCATTCAAGGGTTTTTCTTTATTTTTACTATTTTCTACATTGTAGAATAATAGTAAAGACATCAAAACTATGAAATAACACATATGGAATCATGTAGTAACCAAAATGTTACGCGTCTCACAAAGACACGGCGGTTGGAAACAAAAATATCCAATTTGGAATCATCAGACCAAAAGACAGATTTCCACCAGTCTAATGTCCATTGCTCATGTTTCTTGGCCCAAGCAAGTCTCTTCTTCATATTAGCGTCCTTTAGTAGTGTTTTCTTTGCAGCAATTCCACCATGAAGGCCTGATTCACGCAGTCTCCTCTGAACAGTTGATGTTGAGATGTGTCTGTTACTTGAACTCTGTGCAGCATTTATTTGGGCTGCAATTTCTGAGGCTGGTAACACTAATGAATTTATCCTCTGCAACAGAGGTAAACTGGGTCTTCCATTCCTGTAGCGGTCCTCATGAGAGCCAGCTTCATCATAGCGCTTGATGGTTTTTGCAACTGCACTTGATGAAGTTCTTGAAGTTTTCCAGACCTTCATGTTTTAAAGTAATGATGGACTGTCGTTTCTCTTTGCTTATTTGAGCTGTTCTTAATGTAATATGGACTTGGTATTTTACCAAATAGAGCTATCTTCTGTATACCCCCCTACCTTGTCACAACACAACTGATTGACTCAAACACATTAAGAAGGGAGAGAAATTACAATTAACTTTTAACAAGGCACACCTGTTAATATAAAATGAATTCCAGGTGAATACCTCATGAAGCTGGTTGAGAGAATGCCAAGAGTGTGCAAAGCTGTCATCAAGGCAAAGGGTGGCTACTCTGAAGAATCTCAAATATAAAATATATTTTGATTTGTTCATAAACATTTTGGTTACTACATGATTCCATATGTGTTATTTCATAGTTTTGATGTCTTCACTATTATTCTACAATGTAGAAAACATATATATTAACAAAAAAAAACTTGAATGAGTAGGCCTGTCCAAACTTTTGACTGGTACTGTATGTCAGTAATGTTCATGTTTTTTGGGTGAAGAAGTCTTAGTCGCCCCATTTTACATCTAGCTAAGAATTATTGTGCTTCAATTAGCAGTTTTTCTGAAGTTTGACTATGGGCACAATAGCTACCATTAATTTGTCCAACATCAACGTTAGTTTGCTAACATTAGCTGTCCCATTCACTGAAATCATCTTTGACTCAAACAACACTGCTAATTTATGCTAATTATGAGTTTTAATGATGCAGCTGTTGTTCTGCCATGAGTAATTGCAGTAGCCTCCCGACGATACGATCGTGGAGAAACATGCTGATCTACAGCGGTCTAAGGCACTGCATCTCAGTGCAAGTGACGTCACTACAGTCCCTGGTTCGAATCCAGGCTGTATCACATCTGGCCGTGATTGGGAGTTCCATAGGGCGGCGCACAATTTTCCCAGAGTCGTCCAGGTTTGGCCAGGGTAGGCTGTCATTGTAAATAACAATTTGTTTTTAACTAACTTGCCTAGTTAAATAATGGTTAAATAAAAAATAATAAAAATACAAATCTACGGAGTGATTTATGATAACAGTCGGTTCCTCTTAATTGCGGTGCTGCATGTCTACAACTTCAGCGTAATTTAAACAGGGTAATGCAAAAATATTATGTCATCTACAGCGCATTCGGAAAGTATTCAGACCCCTTGACTTTTTCCACACTCTTATGTTACAGCCTTATCCTAAATCGTTTTTTTCCCATCATAAATCTACACACAATATCCCATAATGACAAAGCTAAAACTGTTTTTTATAAATTTTTGCAAATTGTGCTTAGGGTCGTTGTCCTGTTGGAAGGTGAACCCAGTCTGAGGTCCTGAGCGCTCTGGATCAGGTTTTCACTAAGGATCTCTCTGTACCTTGCTCCGTTCATCTTTACCTCAATCCTTACAAGTCTCCCAGTCCCTCCTGCTGAAAAACATCCCCACAGCATGATGCTGCCACCCCCATGCTTCACCGTAGGGCTGGTGCCAGGTTTCCTCCAGACATGACGCTTGGCATTCAGGCCAGGAGTTCAATCTTGGTTTCATCAGACCAGAGAATCTTGTTTCTGATGGTCTGAGAATTTGTAGGTGCCTTTTGGCAAACTACAAGCGGGCTGTCATGTGCCTTTTACTGAGGAGTAGCTTCCGTCTGGCCACTCTACCATAAAGGTGGAGTGCTGCAGAGATGGTTGTCCCTCTGGAAGGTCCTCCAATCTCCACAGAGAAACTCTGCACCTCTTTCAGAGTGACCATCGTGTTCTTGGTCATCTCCCTGACCAAGGCCTCCGATTGCTCAGTTTGGCCGGGTGGCCAGCTCTCGGAAGAGTCTTGGGGATTTCAAACTTAAGAATGATGGAGAACACTGTGTTCTTGGGGACCTTCAATGCTGCAGAAATGTTTTGGTACCCTTCCCCAGACCTGTGCCTCGATAGAATCCTGTCAATTCTTTCGACCTCATGGCTTGGTTTTTGCTATGACATGCACTGTCAACTGTGTGACCTCATATAGACAGGTGTGTGCCTTTCCAAATCATGTCTATTCAATTGAATTTACCACAGGTGGACTCCAATGAAGTTGTAGAAACATCTCAAGGATGATCAATGGAAACAGGATGCACCTGAGCTCAATTTTGAGTCTCATTGCAAAAGGTCTGAATACTTATTTAAATAAGGTATTTTATTGTTTATGCATTTGCTAAAAAAATATCTAGATGATCTACATGCTCCTGTCAAGGCTCTGGATGTTCCTGTCAAGGCTCTGGATGCTCCTGTCAAGGCTCTGGGTGCTCCTGTCAAGGCTCTGGATGCTCCTGTCAAGGCTCTGGATGCTCCTGTCAAGGCTCTGGATGCTCCTGTCAAGGCTCTGGATACTCCTGTCAAGGCTCTGGATGCTCCTGTCAAGGCTCTGGATGCTCTAGATGCTCCTGTCAAGACTCTGGATGCTCCTGTCAAGGCTCTGGATGCTCCTATCAAGGCTCTGGATGCTCCTATCAAGGCTCTGGATTCTCCTATCAAGGCTTTGGATGGTCTGGATGCTCCTGTCAAGGCTCTGGGTGCTCCTGTCAAGGCTCTGGGTGCTCCTGTCAAGGCTCTGGGTGCTCCTGTCAAGGCTTTGGATGCTCCTGTCTAGGCTTTGGATGGTCTGGATGCTCCTGTCAAGGCTCTGGATGCTCCTGTCAAGGCTCTGGGTGCTCCTGTCAAGGCTCTGGGTGCTCCTGTCAAGGCTCTGGATGCTCCTGTCAAGGCTCTGGATGCTCTAGATGCTCCTGTCAAGACTCTGGATGCTCCTGTCAAGGCTCTGGATGCTCCTATCAAGGCTCTGGATTCTCCTATCAAGGCTCTGGATGCTCCTGTCAAGGCTCTGGATGCTCCTGTCAAGGCTTTGGATGGTCTGGATGCTCCTGTCAAGGCTCTGTGTGCTCCTGTCAAGGCTCTGGATGCTCCTGTCAAGGCTCTGGATGGTCTGGATGCTCCTGTCAATGCACGGGGTGCTCCTGTCAAGGCTCTGGATGCTCCTGTCAATGCTCTGGATGCTCTAAATGCTCCTGGGAAGTCTCTGGGTGCTCCTATCACGGCTCTGGATGTATAAGCGATGGGTTGCCAATAATTTAATCAATTTTAGAATAAGGCTGTAAAGTAACAAAATGTGGAAAAATAAGATTTTCTGAATGCACTGTATGTAGGTAAGCTAGCTAGCTACAACAGTTGGCTACACAGCTGATCAAGTGTCGCGTTAGACAGTATTACCTACACAAACTGACTAGCTCAAATAGACAGAAGGGTGCTATATGACAGACCAATCCACTGTGTGGCTAGGTTACAGTGCTGTAACCTAGCCACACAGTGCTGTAACCTAGCCACACAGTGCTGTAACCTAGCCACACAGTGCTGTAACCTAGCCACACAATGCTGTAACCTAGCCACACAGTGCTGTAACCTAGCCACAACAGTGCTGTAACCTAGCCACACAGTGCTGCAACCTAGCCACACAGTGCTGTAACCTAGCCACAACAGTGCTGTAACCTAGCCACACAGTGCTGCAACCTAGCCACACAGTGCTGTAACCTAGCCACACAGTGCTGTAACCTAGCCACACAGTGCTTTAACCTAGCCACACAGTGCTTTAACCTAGCCACACAGTGCTGCAACCTAGCCACACAGTGCTGTAACCTAGCCACACAGTGCTGTAACCTAGCCACACAGTGCTGTAACCTAGCCACACAGTGCTGTAACCTAGCCACACAGTGCTGTAACCTAGCCACACAGTGCTGTAACCTAGCCACACAGTGCTGTAACCTAGCCAGAACAGTGCTGTAACCTAGCCAGAACAGTGCTGTAACCTAGCCACAACAGTGCTGTAACCTAGCCACAACAGTGCTGTAACCTAGCCACACAGTGCTGTAACCTAGCCACACAGTGCTGTAACCTAGCCACACAGTGCTGTAACCTAGCCACACAGTGCTTTAACCTAGCCACACAGTGCTGTAACCTAGCCACACAGTGCTGTAACCTAGCCACACAGTGCTGTAACCTAGCCACACAGTGCTTTAACCTAGCCACACAGTGCTGTAACCTAGCCACAACAGTGATTTAACCTAGCCACACAGTGCTGTAACCTAGCCAGAACAGTGCTATAACATGGCTGTTGTGTGTCTTCAATCCAGTTGCGGCATAATCATTATGCCCCTGCCACTGCTGATTTATTCACTGAGTTAAACAATGTTAGCAGGAATCCTGCTACCCCAAGATGAGGTCTGTAGGATATATTGGCACGGGTTTTGTTAGACCCGAGATGAAGTTGAGGGCCGGCAAACCTTGCCAATATATCCTCCAAACACAGGCTTCGAGGGCATTATCACATTTATACAACGGGTTACCAACATATGCAAATAATGATTGACATATTTTCATTAAAAACATTATTTTGATGAATTTATTCATACAATTACATCATTCGACAAGATATAGTCCCGACACAAATCTAGGGTTGCTACCCAAGCCGGCTTGTCGTTCTATCGGTCCGGTTGCAAGAGATGCGACCCAGTAGTTCAGTCTTTTTGTTCTGTATCTATGGACAGTTGTTCGTTCTAAATGTTCCATTGCCATACTGGCTTGTCAACGTTCTTATCCGTTGCTTGCTAGCTAGCCAACTATGGCTAACTTCCAGTCCCGTCAAACAGTGCAGCCAGAAAAACAACAGTAGCTGCATTTGCTTTGCTTAAGCTGTATTATTTAGACACATCCATAACAATGAGCTAATGAGGCGTGATTTCACCTGAGGAGCTAGCCAACAAAACACCTAACACAATCGCTTCAAACTGAAGCTGGGAAGACCGCAAACTAGCTGCACTTCGTTTTGTTTTTCGTTTTTTCAATTGACATTGCTTTGTATATATCCATAAAAATGATGCCAAGTGATTAATGATTTCGACTGGCTGAGAAACGCTACCTGCCTCTGTCTCGTCCTGACACATTCATTACTATGGGACAGCTGAATATTGAAACAATGTTGTAGATGTCGGAGAGACAGACAGCAAGGTTTATACAAATCTCCGCTGTTAAAAACTAAATGCTAGTCTAAAAGAAATGTAAGATAATGTCTAGATGCTTTCTATAGTGGAAATCAAGTTTAGAAATTGCCTGGCTGGGCTGATGAGACAGTGGATTGCACAGTCAGATGGAACAGAGTAAATAGGCATTTTAACGTCATAGATTTAGCCAGTGGTAATGCGGTTTTAACAAATCAGCATTCAGGATTAGAATCACCCGTTGTGTAAAGCATGTTTGGACTTAGGAGGTTCCATCTGTCAATGCAACCATTTACATAACATCAATGGAAAGTACAATCATCACATGGCCAATTACTGTGACATCACCGACACCCACCCAGTATCCATACTCAACCTCCTCTAGAGCAGGGGTTCCCAAACTCGGTCCTGGGGCCCACCCTGGGTGCACAGCTGATTCAAATAACCAACTCATCATCAAGCTTTGAGGATTTGAGCTGTGTAATGCTAGGGCAAACATCTCAGGGGGGACCTCACAGGACCGAGTTTGGGAACCCCTGCTCTAGAGACTAATCCAATAAAATAAAGAGGGTAATCACATGGTACACAATATAAATATTGTCCTCAGTTGGTTTGATAAATGTTGTCATTTGTAGACTTAAAATATAATACAAATGAATCCACAATCCTGAATAATCCTAAACAATTGTGCATTAATTCATCACTAACACAGATGTTAAAAGTTGAAAATGTTGCAGTTTTTTTTTGTGTAATCGAACAATATTAAGCTAGTCAGAGAATATGGAGATGACACAGTGAAATCATCATAGAGTTGGTCATTGAGGATGCATCAAAGTCCAATACAGAACTGCACATTTCTTAGAACTGGAATTCTCTACTCACTGAATGACTGTGAAGACTCCAAGTTCATTGTCATCTGGGTCCATATCTGGGTCCATAGCTAATGACAGGCCTTGACACAGCCCTCGTTTTCCTCTCCTCTCCTTCCGTCTCTCCATAACGATCCTTTTCACCTGCTCTGCTCTTTCACTTCTCTCTCCAGAGTCTGTCTGTTCCACGCTCTAGCAGGAGTTACCATAGGCGTCTGACTGAGCTAACCTGCCTGCCCGAACCAGCTGTTTTCACATACTGTGGTCCTGTCCCAGTCAGGGAGAGAGAGAGGTGCCCTCAGGGCAGGGACCCAGCTTGTCTCTTCTGCCTCAGTAATAAAATAACATCACATTCCGGGCCAGTGCGTCAGAAAGCAAAGAGGGATCAATGGTGAAGAGTTGGAAACCAATGGGTGGCTGTGCTGGTGCACCTCTGATCCTTCACTAAGGAAAAGGCACAAATATAAATTATTTAAAAATATATTTTAGAAACAAAGAACATGTCTGTCGTTCTATAGAGTGGGTGTCTATTTGGTATTCCATTAATAATGAATAAAGTCGGCTGTATTATCAGGTGTTCAGATTATGGGATTGTTAGGGCAGCATTCTCCCTTAAAGCTGCAGCATTACAGCATTATGACAGCAGTTCATGCTGGGTTATGTTGAGCAGATGCTCTCATGACTGAATGACATATGCAGTCCTCCATTAGAAGAAGCCTGTGTTATGAAGTGAAGCAGTTCTCCATTAGTTATGAAGTCAAGCAGTCCTCCATTAGTTATGAAGTGAAGCAGTTCTCCATTAGTTATGAAGTGAAGCAGTTCTCCATTAGTTATGAAGTCAAGCAGTCCTCCATTAGTTATGAAGTGAAGCAGTCCTCCATTAGTTATGAAGTGAAGCAGTTCTCCATTAGTTATGAAGTGAAGCAGTTCTCCATTAGTTATGAAGTCAAGCAGTCCTCCATTAGTTATGAAGTCAAGCAGTCCTCCATTAGTTATGAAGTCAAGCAGTCCTCCATTAGTTATGAAGTGAAGCAGTCCTCCATTAGTTATGAAGTGAAGCAGTTCTCCATTCGTTATGAAGTGAAGCAGTCCTCCATTAGTTATGAAGTGAAGCAGTTCTCCATTCGTTATGAAGTGAAGCAGTCCACCATTAGAAGAAGCCTGTGTTATGAAGTAAAGCTGTTCTCCATTAGAAGAAGCCTGTGTTATGAAGTAAAGCAGTTCTCCATTAGATATGAAGTAAAGCAGTTCTCCATTAGAAGAAGCCTGTGTTATGAAGTAAAGCAGTTCTCCATTAGATATGAAGTAAAGCAGTTCTCCATTAGAAGAAGCCTGTGTTATGAAGTAAAGCAGTTCTCCATTAGATATGAAGTAAAGCAGTTCTCCATTAGATATGAAGTAAAGCAGTTCTCCATTAGATATGAAGTAAAGCAGTTCTCCATTAGAAGAAGCCTGTGTTATGAAGTAAAGCAGTTCTCCATTAGAAGAAGCCTGTGTTATGAAGTAAAGCAGTTCTCCATTAGATATTAAGTAAAGCAGTTCTCTATTAGAAGAAGCCTGTGTTATGAAGTAAAGCAGTTCTCCATTAGATATGAAGTAAAGCAGTTCTCCATTAGAAGAAGCCTGTGTTATGAAGTAAAGCAGTTCTCCATTAGATATGAAGTAAAGCAGTTCTCCATTAGAAGAAGCCTGTGTTATGAAGTAAAGCAGTTCTCCATTAGATATGGAGTAAAGCAGTTCTCCATTAGATATGAAGTAAAGCAGTTCTCCATTAGATATGAAGTAAAGCAGTTCTCCATTAGAAGAAGTCTGTGTTATGAAGTAAAGCAGTTCTCCATTAGATATGAAGTAAAGCAGTTCTCCATTAGATATGAAGTAAAGCAGTTCTCCATTAGAAGAAGTCTGTGTTATGAAGTAAAGCGTGTGTGTTTTTCCTCTGGCCAATTCCACAGTAAGGGATCACAATTTTACTCCGATTTCTAACTTTAAAATGTATTGCAAAAAAAAAACATTAATTTTCTAAGTTTAGCAACACACAACTCTATGCACAAGGACTACTTTGATTAATTTATACAGACATGTTCACAAAAACACATTTACCAGGAAGAACTGTGCAGATGCAAAATTTGGTAACAGGATTACGGTTAAATCTCCCTCTGGTTTTTATGCGACCATGTTTTCCAAAAACTGTTAACTATCTGCTACAAATTAAGATTCAAATATACAGTATGGGGTGAAAGAACAGGGTGTCAGCTAAGACATGACATATTGAGTTGAAAACATTTATTTTGATTATTGAACTACAGTAAGTGAAGTGGATTACATCTGGTAATGGAATTATGGTAACGGAATATAATCATGGGTCCCTGATCTGTACTATACAGAAACATAGAATTATGGATATGAATATCATTCTCTTCATGGTAGTGTATCCTGAATAGGTACAAAGATCGAAATATGCAATATCCTCATTTACATATTTGGGTATTATTCTACACACTAATTCTTATTGTAATGAGCTCTGCCCTGAAACAAGATCACATTTGGTTGTTCCGTACCAGACCAAATCTGAAAGAATCATAGACATCTACATTTCACCAGTTTGGACATCACAGTACAGCACAGTAGAGCACAGTACAGTAGAGTACAGTACAGTACATGCAGTACCGTACAGTAAGGTACAATACAGTGCATTATACTGTACTCTAGTGTGCTCTACTGTAATTTTACTGAATTCTACTGATCTGTACTGTAGTGTTCTGTACTGTACTGTTCTGTACTGTAGTGTTCTGTTATGTAGTGTTCTGTAGTGTTCTGTACTGTAGTGTTCTGTACTGTAGTGTTCTGTAGTGTTCTGTACTGTACTGTTCTGTACTGTAGTGTTCTGTACTGTAGTGTTCTGTACTGTAGTGTTCTGTAGTGTTCTGTACTGTAGTGTTCTGTACTGTTCTGTACTGTAGTGTTCTGTAGTGTTCTGTACTGTAGTGTTCTGTAGTGTTCTGTACTGTTCTGTACTGTAGTGTTCTGTACTGTTCTGTACTGTAGTGTTCTGTACTGTAGTGTTCTGTACTGTTCTGTACTGTAGTGTTCTGTACTGTAGTGTTCTGTACTGTTCTGTACTGTACTGTTCTGTACTGTAGTGTTCTGTACTGTTCTGTACTGTAGTGTTCTGTAGTGTTCTGTAGTGTTCTGTACTGTTCTGTACTGTAGTGTTCTGTAGTGTTCTGTAGTGTTCTGTACTGTATTGTTCTGTACTGTAGTGTTCTGTACGGTAGTGTTCTGTACTGTTCTGTACTGTAGTGTTCTGTACTGTAGTGTTCTGTACTGTTCTGTACTGTAGTGTTCTGTACTGTTCTGTACTGTAGTGTTCTGTAGTGTTCTGTACTGTAGTGTTCTGTACTGTAGTGTTCTGTACTGTTCTGTACTGTAGTGTTCTGTACTGTAGTGTTCTGTACTGTTCTGTACTGTACTGTTCTGTACTGTAGTGTTCTGTACTGTAGTGTTCTGTAGTGTTCTGTAGTGTTCTGTACTGTAGTGTAGTGTACCTTACTGTTCTGTACTGTAGTGTTCTGTACTGTAGTGTTCTGTACTGTGCTGTACTGTAGTGTTCTGTACTGTAGTGTTCTGTACTGTGCTCTACTCTATTGTGCTTGGAGTGACCAAATTTCAACTACTTATCAACATCTATGGATGTCTTTTCTCGGTCGGTGCTCAGTGGGTGAGGATGCTTGTTGCAGTAAATGGAAAGAAGGCAGATGGCAGGTGTCATGGTTGATGTCAGTAAGAGCCAGGAGAGGTGACATTACTATTTATATTTTTGACAACTTTTACTTCACTACATTCCTAAAGAGAATATTTACTTTTTACTCCATACATTTTCCCTGACACCTAAAAGTACAATCCCAATGTTTGATCTGGCGGACTCACTAAACACAAATAACCCATTTGTAAATGATGTCTGAGTGTTTAAGCCCCTGGCTCTCCACAAAAATAATAAAACACAATAAATAGACTGAATTACGCCGTCTGGTAAAATAAGGAATTTTATTTCTAACATCTACTTTGACTTTTACTCAAGTATGACAATTGAGTACTTTTTCCACAACTATACTTAAGTACATTTAAAACCAGATACTTTTAGACTTTTTCTCAAGTAGAATTTTACAGGGTTACGTTCACTTTTACTTGAGTCCTTTTCTATTCAAATCATATCAAATTGTATTGGTGACATACACATATTTAGCAGATGATATTGCCGGTGTGGTGAAATTGTCACGACCGGTGTGAAGAACGGACCAAGGCGCAGCGTGCATTGCGTTCCACATCTTTTAATCCCAGTGAAACATACAACAAAACAATAAAGAAATGACTTGACCGTAACATGTGTCACTAACACAAAAACAATAACCGACAACACAGGTGGGGAGAGAACAAACTAAATAGGATTCCCAGTTAGAGGCAACGAACAGCTGCCTCTAATTGGGAACCAACTCAAAACCAACATAGAAACACAAATACTAGAACCCACCCTAGTCACGTCCTGACCTAAATAACCATAGAGAACCCAAAGGGCTCTCTATGGCCAGGACAGTACCCCCCACCCAAAGGTGCGAACTCCCGCCGCAAAACTGAAACTATATTCGGGGGGGGTTCGGGTGGGCCACTAGCGTCGGTGGCGGCTCCGGTGCGGGACGTACCAGGCTGAGAATGCGCACTGGAGGCCTGGTGTGTGGAGCCGGCACAGGTCTCACCGGATTGATGACACGCACTTCAGGGTGAGTGCGGGGAGCCGGCACAGGATTCACAGGACTGAGAAGGCGCACTGGAGGTCTGGTGCGTGGAGCCGGCACAGGTCTCACCGGACTGATGACACGAACTTCAGGGTAAGTGCGGGGAGCCGGCACAGGATTCACCGGACTGGGAAGACGCACTGGACGCCTGGTGTGTGGAGCCGGCACAGGTTTCACCAGACTGATGACACGCACCTCAGGACGAGTGCGGGGAGCCGGCACAGGAGTCACCGGACTGAGAGGGCGCACTGGACGCCTGGTGCGTGGAACCGGCACAGGTCTTACCACACTGATGACACGCACTTCAGGGCGTGTGTGGGGAGCCGGCACAGGATTCACCGGGCTGGGACTGTGCACTGGAGGTCTGGTGCGTTGAGCCGGCACAGGTTTCACCGGACTGATGACACACCTCAGGGCGCGTGCGGGGAGCCGGCACAGGAGTCACCGGACTGAGAGGGCGCACTGGACGCCTGGTGCGTGGAGCCGGCACCATGTGCCCCCCGCCCCCAAAAAAATCCTGGGACTGCTGTGGCCGCGGACCCTGGCATCTTCGCTGTCCTCCCATTTTCCTTGGCAACTCCCAACTCTAAATCTGCCAGGACGTGACAGAAATGCTTGTGTTCCTAGCCCCAACAGTGCAGTAGTATCTAACAATTCACAATAAAAGCAAAATATATATATATATAAAGAATATATAAGAAATATATAAATAATAGGACAAGCAATGTCGGAGTGGCATTGACTAAAATACAGTATAGAATACAGTATATACACATGAGATGAGTAAAGCAATGTGTAAACATTATAGTGACTAGTGTTCCATTATTAAAGTGGTTAGTGATTACATGTCTATGTACAGTGCGTTCGGAAAGCATTCAGACCCCTTGACTTTTTCCACATTTTGTTATATTACAGCCTTATTCTAAAAACAATCCTCAGCATTCTACACACAATACCCCATAATGACACAGTTTTTTAAATTTTTTTGCAAATGTATTAAAAATAAAAAATATACCTCACTTACATAAGCATTCAGACCCTTTGCTATGATACTCGAAATTGAGCTCCGGTGTATCCTGTTTCCATTGATCATCCTTGATGTTTCCAAAACTTCATTGGAGTCCACCTGTGGTACATTCAATTGTTTGGACATGATTTGGAAAGGCACACACCTGTCTATATAAGGTCCCACAGTTGACAGTGCATGTCAGAGCACAAACCAAGCCATGCTTTTACACCTGCATTGCTTGCTGTTTGGGGTTTTAGGCTGGGTTTCTGTACAGAACTCTGTGACATCAGCTGATGTAAGGGGGGCTTTATAAATAAATTTGATTTGATTTGATGAGGTCGAAGGAATTGTCCTTAGAGCTCCGAGACAGGATTATGTCGAGGCACAGATCTGGAGAAGGGTACCAACAAATGTCTGCAGTATTGAAGGTCCCCAAGAACACAGAGTCCTGTCACACCCTGATCGGTTTCACCTGTCCTTGTACTTGTCTCCACCCCCTCCAGGTGCCACCCATCTTCCCCATTACCCCCTGGGTATTTAAACCTGTGTTGTCTGTCTGTGCCAGTTCGTCTTGTACAGTGGGGCAAAAAAGTATTTAGTCAGCCACCAATTGTGCAAGTTCTCTCACTTAAAAAGATGAGAGAGGCCTGTAATTTTCATCATAGGTACACTTCAACTATGACAGACAAAATGAGGAAAGAAATCCAGAAAATCACATTGTAGGATTTTTAATGAATTGATTTGCAAATTATGGTGGAAAATAAGTATTTGGTCACATACAAACAAGCAAGATTTCTGGCTCTCACAGACCTGTAACTTCTTCTTTAAGAGGCTCCTCTGTCCTCCACTCGTTACCTGTATTAATGGCACCTGTTTGAACTTGTTATCAGTATATAAAGACACCTGTCCACAACCTCAAACAGTCACACTCCAAACTCCACTATGGCCAAGACCAAAGAGCTGTCAAAGGACACCAGAAACAAAATTGTAGACCTGCACCAGGTTGGGAAGACTGAATCTGCAATAGGTAAGCAACTTGGTTTGAAGAAATCAACTGTGGGAGCAATTATTAGGAAATGGAAGACATACAAGACCACTGATAATCTTCCTCGATCTGGGGCTCCACGCAAGATCTCACCCCATGGGGTCAAAATGATCACAAGAACGGTGAGCAAAAATCCCAGAACCACACGGGGACCTAGTGAATGACCTGCAGAGAGCTGGGACCAAAGTAACAAAGCCTACCATCAGTAACACACTACGCCGCCAGGGACTCAAATCCTGCAGTGCCAGACGTGTCCCCCTGCTTAAGCCAGTACATGTTCAGGCCCGTCTGAAGTTTGCTAGAGAGCATTTGGATGATCCAGATGAGGATTGGGAGAATGTCATATGGTCAGATGAAACCAAAATATAACTTTTTGGTAAAAACTCAACTCGTCGTGTTTGGAGGACAAAGAATGCTGAGTTGCATCCAAAGAACACCATACCTACTGTGAAGCATGGGGGTGGAAACATCATGCTTTGGGGCTGTTTTTCTGCAAAGGGACCAGGACGACTGATCTGTGTAAAGGAAAGAATGAATGGGGCCATGTATCGTGAGATTTTGAGTGAAAACCTCCTTCCATCAGCAAGGGCATTGAAGATGAAACGTGGCTGGGTCTTTCAGCATGACAATGATCCCAAACACACCGCCCGGGCAATGAAGGAGTGGCTTCGTAAGAAGCATTTCAGGGTCCTGGAGTGGCCTAGCCAGTCTCCAGATCTCAACCCCATAGAAAATCTTTGGAGGGAGTTGAAAGTCCGTGTTGCCCAGCGACAGCCCCAAAACATCACTGCTCTAGAGGAGATCTGCATGGAGGAATGGGCCAAAATACCAGCAACAGTGTGTGAAAACCTTGTGAAGACTTACAGAAAACGTTTGACCTCTGTCATTGCCAACAAAGGGTATATAACAAAGTATTGAGATAAACTTTTGTTATTGACCAAATACTTATTTTCCACCATAATTTGCAAATAAATAAATTTAAAATCCTACAATGTCATTTTCTGGATTTCTTTTTCTCATTTCGTCTGTCATAGTTGAAGTGTACCTATGAGGAAAATTACAGGCCTCTCTCATCTTTTTAAGTTGGAGAACTTGCACAATTGGTGGCTGACTAAATACTTTTTTGCCCCACTGTATGTTCCAAGTCAACCAACGTGTTTTTCCCTGTGCTCCTGCCTTTTCTATTCTCTTTCGCTAGTCCTCCCGGTCTTGACCCTTGCCTGTTTTCTGGACTCTGTACCCGCCTGCCTGACCATTCTGCCTGCCCTGACCCCGAGCCTGCCTGCCACACTGTACCTCCTGGACTCTGAACTGGTTTTGACCTTTTGCCTGTCCACAACCATTCTCTTGCCTACCCCTTTTGGATTATTAATAAATATCAAAGACTCAAACTGTCTGCCTCCCGTGCATCTGGGTCCCGCCTTGTGCCCTCATAGTGGCCTGCATCATTCTTAAATGGAAGATGTTTGGAACCACCGAGACTCTTCCTAGAGCTGGCCGCCCGATCAAACTGAGCATTCGGGGGAGAAGGGCCTTGGTCAGGAAGGTGGCCAAGAATCTGATGGTCACTCTGTCAGAGCTCTAGAGTTCTTCTGTGGAGATGGGAGAACCTTCCAGAAGGACAACCATCTCTGCAGCACTCCACCAATCAGGCAGAGTGACCAGATGGAAGTCATTCTTCAGTAAATGGCACACGACAGCCCGCTTGGAGTTTGCAAAAAGGCATCTAAAAACTCTCAGAGCATGAGAAACAAGATTCTCTAGTCTGATGAAACCAATATTGAACTCTTTGGCCTGAATTCCAAGCATCAAGTCTGGAGGAAACCTGGCACCATCCCAACAGTGCAGCATGGTGGTGGCAGTATCATGCTGTGGGATGTTTTTCAGCGGCAGGGACTGGGAGACTAGTCAGGATAAAGGCAAAAATGAACGGAGCGAAAGTACAGAGATATCCTTGATGAATTATTTTTTGACTTCCAGGAAGACCAGGACCTGAGGCCGTCGGCCTATTTTAACAGCACCGTGGACGTCTAGTAAGGGACCATCCATTTGCCCTATGAAAATCCTCATCAATCATAAGGGAGCTGCCACATGCATCCCTTACGTAGGGCAGCATCCTATAAGGTGCATAGTTGAGTAACTGGGTGGTAGCCGGCTAGTGATGGCTATTTAACATCTACAGGCACTGGGGCAGTATTCGGAAGTTTGGAGAGTCTGGCGTGCCAAAAGTAAAATGCCTGCCACTCAGGCCCAGAAACTAGGATATGCACATTAATTTGTACTATTGGATAGAAAACACTGAAGTTTCTAAAACGGTTAAAATAATGTCTGTGAGTATAACAGAACTGATATGGCAGGCGAAAATCAGAGGAATTTCTGTCCGAATAAATGTTTTTTTGTGACATGCCCTCACTTCCAATGGCTGTGGGATTTGGTGTAAAATAGGACCCAGGTTGCAGTACCTATGGCTTCCACTAGATGTCAACAGTCTTTAGACAAGGTTTCATGCGTTTACCATGGAAAACAACCTTAAATAAGAAGAATATGTAAGTGGATGGAGGAAGTGGCTTTTGTTTTTTGAGCGTGAGACCGTGAGCGCAATCCTCAGGATTATATTTTTCTATCATCCAGGTTATTATCCGTGTGAAATATTATAGTTAATATACATAAAAGTGTACCTAAGGATACATTATAAATTATGTTTGATTTGTTTGGGCAAAGTTGATAGGTATAATTTGAACGCTTTCTCTTCCCTGTACAATGAGCGAGTGGACAGTGGATTTTCTGAACATAACGCGCCAACCAAACTGAGATTTATGGATATAAACAATTACTTTTTCTAACAAAAAGAATATGGATTGTCTTGCTTGGACACTTCGGATTGCCCTCAGCAGAAGATCATCAAAAGGTAAGCGATTTATTTTAGCTCTTATGTGTTTTGTGAGACCCGTGCTGGTTATGAAATTATGCTAATGCAGAAAATATGTGAGGTGCTGTCCTCAGACAATCAGATGTTGTGCTTTCGCCGTAAAGCCTTTTTGAAATCTGACAATGCTGTGAGATTGCCAAGAGTCTAAGCTTTTGAAGAGTATGCAACATTTGTATATTGATGAATGTTTTATAATTCTACTTTTGGATTTTGAATTTGGCGCCTTACATTTCTCCGGTCAGTGTCGGGATTGGCCGGTGCTAGTAGTTTACAGTCTGACGGCCTTGAGATAGAAGCTGTTTTTCAGTCTCTCGGTCCCATCTTTGATGCACCTGTACTGACCTCGCTTTCTGGATGATAGCGGTGTGAACAGGCCGTGGCTTGGGTGGTGGATGTCCTTGATGATCTTTTTGGCCTTCCTGTGACATCAGGTGCTGTAGGTGTCCTGGAGGTCAGGCAGTGTGCCCCCGGTGATGCATTGGGCAGACTGCACCAGCTTCTGGGGAGCCCTGCAGTTGCGGGCTGTGCAGGTGCCATATCAGGCGGTGATACACACCTGTCTGTAGAGGTCATTTTCCTGGCACCACTCAGCCATGGCCTCACCTCCTACCTGTAGGCTGTCCCGTCATTGTTGGTAATCAGGCCTACAACTGTTGTGTCGTCTGCAAACTTGATGATTGAGTTGGAGGCGTACGTGGCCACACAGTCATGGATGAAGAAGGGGGCTGAACACTCACCCTTGTGGGGCACCTGTGTTGATGATCAGTGAAGTGGAGGTGTTGTTTCCTACCTTCAGGCGGCCCGTCAGGAAGTCCAGGACCCAGTAGCACGGGGGGGGGGTTCAAACTCAGAGCTTAATGATGAACAGCATTCTGATGTAGGTATTCCTCGTATACAGATGGGATCGGGCAGTGTGATGGCAATTGCATCATCTGTGGATCTATTGGGGCGGTAAGCAAATTGAAGTGGGTCTAGGTTGTCAGGTAAGGTATAGGTGATATGATCCTTAACTAGCCTCTCAAAGCACTTCATGACGACAGAAGTGAGTGCTATGAGCGATAGTCATTTAGTTCAGTTAACTTTGCTTTCTTGGGTATAGGAACAATGGTGGACATCTTGAAGCAAGTGGGGACAGCAGACTGGGATAGGGAGATATTGAAAATGTCCGTAAACACTCCAGCCAGCTGGTCTGCGCATGCTCTAAGGACGTGGCTAGGGATGCAGTCTGGGCCGGCAGCCTTGCGAGGGTTAACACGCTTAAATATCTTACTCAAGTCGGCCATGGAGAATGAGAGCCCACAGTCCTTGGGAGCAGGTTGCGTCGGTGGCACTGTTTTATCCTCAAAGAAGAAGGTATTTAGCTTGTCCGGGAGCAAGACATCGGTGTTCGCGATGTGGCTGGTTTTCCCTTTGCAATCCGTGATTGTCTGTAGATCCTGCCACATACGTCTCATGTCTGAGCCGTTGAATTGCAACTTTTTGCAATGACATTTTTCCTGTTTGTTTGCCTTACGGAGGGAATAACTATACTCTTTGTATTCAACCATATTCACCTTGCCATGGTTAATTGCAGTGGTTCTCGCTTTCAGTTTTAAACGAATGCTGCCATCTATCCACGGTTTTTGTTTTGGGTAGGTTTTAATCGTCACAATGGGAACAATGTCCCCTATACACTTCCTGATGAACTCAGTCACCGTGTCCGTGTATATATTAATGTTATTCTCAGAGGCTACCCGGAACATATCCCAGTCTGCATGATCAAAACAGTCTTGAAGCATGGATTCCGATTTAGTCAGACCAGCATTGAATAGACCTTAGCATGGGTACTTCCTGTTTGACTTTCTTGCTATAGGATAGGAAGAGAGGAGCAAGTGTTTTACCAGTGTTTAACCTAGAGTGAGTACTACAGTCAACGTGTTGAATGAACTTCGGTTGCTATTTCCTCAAATTTGCTTTGATAAAATCCCCAGCTACCATTATTTTATTTTATTTTTATTGAACCTTTATTTAACTAGGCAAGTCAGTTAAGAACCAATTCTTAATTGCAATGATGGCTTGCACCGGCCAAACCCGGACAATGCTGGGCCAATTGTGCGCCGCCATATGGGACTCCCAATCATGGCCAGTTGTTATACAGCCTGTATACAGCCTGAACAAAATAAATGCGGCCTCAGGATATGTGGTTTCCAGTTTCCATAATGTCCGGTGTAGTCGTCGTCAGCTTGAGGGAGAATATACACGGCTGTGACTATAACCGAAGAGAATTCTCTTGGGAGGTAATACGGTCGGCATTTGATTGTGAGGTATTCTAGGTCAGATGAACAAAAGGACTTGAGTTACTGTATGTTATCACATTCACACCATGAGTTGTTTATCATGAAACATACACCCCCGCCCTTCTTCTTCTCTGAGAGTTCTTTATTCCTGTCTGAGCGATATACTGAGAACCCAGCTGGCTGTATGGATGGGGACAGTACTGTATATGCCGAGAGAGCCATGATTCTGTGAAACATGTATGTTACAGTCCCTGATGTATCTCTGGAAGGAGATCCTCGCCCTGAGCTCATCTACTCCAGAGACTGAACATTAGATAGTAATGTACTCAGAAGCGGTGGATGGTGTGCATGCCTTCTGAGTCGGACTAGAAGTCTACTCCGAATACCTCTTCTCCGCCGGCGATGTCTTGAAGCAGCCTCTGGAATAAGTTCAATTGCCCTGGAGGGTATGAACAAAGGATCCAATTCAGGAAAGTCGTATTCCTGGTCGTAAAGGTGCATCACCTTGTGTCATATTAAGGTATCTTTACTTTTACTCAAGAATGACAATTGAATACTTTTTCTACCACTGCAAATAATTTCTCCCAAACTATATATAAGTGTTGACATTAGTTAGCAGGGGTCTTTACATCAACATTATTGTGTTTGGATGTATTTCTAATACATTTTAAGACGTTGTTGTCTAAAACCCCTTTCCATCTGTTTGACCAGAAATCAAAGCCTTTGCTTATTCACATTTGTTTGGATGGAAAATGGTTGAAAAATATTGACTCTTAGCTTTCATTTTACGCCCAATTTGATATGCTCCTATGAACTTCTCATGTTGGTGCTCATGGATCCTTCTAGATGGAAATGACCCTCTCTGCAAGCGAAGACAATTTCAATTACATAACAGATATGCTGTCATGTCGGTTTTGGACTGCGGTCTATAAGCACTGATCAGTTACTGTATGATAAAGATGTTGAATGGGTAGGTACAGGCTAGGAATCACCAATAGATGGACATCTGTATATTTTACTACAGAGAGTGCCATAACAACACATGACATCATGTACACATCCTATATAATACTTCTACACGCGCCCCTCCCCTTTTTTCATTAGTATAAAGTTCAGGATAAGCACATGGCCTAGGCCGAGGTCAAAAAACTATTTCCCCCTGTGACATGAATACTTGACATGAAGCCATCCAGTCGTGTCCTGCCACTGGCCCCTGGGCCAGAGTGCACTGCATCACTTGGTTCTTTTTCAATGACACAGAGACCACAACGAACACCATTTAGCCCCAGGATGGATTGGGGGCCGTTCCACATGAAGCAACCCTGCTGATATTTCTGTAGGCCTAATTCACCGCTAGCCTACATGTAAAGGTCAGATCAGTATGCACCATGGTCATCGCCACAGTAATGATGATCCATGTTTTGAGACTGAAAAATTTAAAATGCCAGTGTGTGGGAAATAGCCTAAATCATCAGCTGCCTTCCTCTTTACAAAATACTGTACCAGCTAGCATGGTTGTCACACTAGGTTCCAAAATTCAGAATGATCAACCACACTCTTAGGCAAATATAACGCCATAAAATAAATAAGAAGGCTGGTACACTAGTGCACACTGAAATGCCTTCTATGTAGCTACATGACAGACTTGAGAAAGTCTACCAATCAACAGATAAGGAGTCTTTCCCAGTGAGACAGTACATCATCATACAGTAGTTGAGACAGAGTAAGAGAGAGGGGAGTGATTTTCTCATCAGTAGCTGTCAGAGTGTATGAAGCAGAACAAGCAGTGGGTGCAGTGATTTGCATAACACGATGAGAGTAGCACCATGCAGAACTGGTATTCATATTAATATAACAACTGCAGCTCTGGAAGAAACCAAGCACTGTACTAAAGGATATTAATGTATTAGCAAAATCTGTCAAGTCAATAGTGGGATTTATTACACAATATGAAAAGTGAATGATTCTAAGTTTCCCAATTAGAGTGAAATCTTCATAAATTGGACATTAATACTCATTAATATATATAATATAACATATATATATATATATATATATATATATATATATATATACACACATAATAGATATTACTCATTAATATATTAGCTATATGGATATACTGTTATAAAATGAAGTCAGAGAAAGGTTATATGGTTATTGATGTGTAAAATACTCCCTCTCAGTTCCAAATCAAAATCTAAAATTTAATGTAGTCTATTACCATTTCTTGGTATCTCGTTTTCATGATACCGTAATTTTCAGTCCCTACACTACACAAATGCTTAACAAATAATCTATAAGCGTATGTCATACACAATAAATGGTGTATAAACGGTGGCATAGCCATTGCCACTGTAGGGGGACATTACCGTTGCCACTGTAGGGGGACATAACCGTTGCCACTGTAGGGGGACATAACCGTTGCCACTGTAGGGGGATATAACCGTTGCCACTGTAGGGGGATATAACCGTTGCCACTATAGGGGGATATAACCGTTGCCACTGTGGGGGGACATAACCGTTGCCACTGTAGGGGGATATAACCATTGCCACTGTAGGGGGATATAACCATTGCCACTGTAGGGGGATATAACCGTTGCCACTATAGGGGGACATAACCGTTGCCACTGTAGGGGGACATAACCGTTCCCACTGTAGGGGGACATAACCGTTGCCACTGTAGGGGGACATAACCGTTGCCACTGTAGGGGGACATAACCGTTGCCACTGTAGGGGGACATAACCGTTGCCACTGTAGGGGGATATAACCGTTGCCACTATAGGGGGACATAACCGTTGCCACTGTAGGGGGACATAACCGTTCCCACTGTAGGGGGACATAACCGTTGCCACTGTAGGGGGACATAACCGTTGCCACTATAAGGGGATATAACCGTTGCCACTGTAGGGGGACATAACCGTTGCCACTGTAGGGGACATAACCGTTGCCACTGTAGGGGACATAACCGTTGCCACTATAGGGGACATAACCGTTGCCACTGTAGGGGACATAACCGTTGCCACTGTAGGGGACATAACCGTTGCCACTGTAGGGGGACATAACCGTTGCCACTGTAGGGGACATAACCGTTGCCACTGTAGGGGATATAACCGTTGCCACTGTAGGGGACATAACCGTTCCCACTGTAGGGATATAACCGTTGCCACTATAGGGATATAACCGTTGCCACTGTGGGGGGACATAACCGTTGCCACTGTAGGGGGATATAACCGTTGCCACTGTAGGGGGATATAACCGTTGCCACTGTAGGGGGACATAACCGTTGCCACTGTAGGGGGATATAACCGTTGCCACTGTAGGGGGACATAACCGTTGCCACTATAGGAGGACATAACCGTTGCCACTGTAGGGGGACATAACCGTTCCCACTGTAGGGGGACATAACCGTTGCCACTGTAGGGGGACATAACCATTGCCACTGTAGGGGGATATAACCATTGCCACTGTAGGGGGACATAACCGTTGCCACTGTAGGGGGATATAACCATTGCCACTGTATGGTGAATTGCCAAATGTGACATAACACACTATGTATGTTAATACACCATTTATATAGGATGACATACGCTTATAGATGATTTGTTAAGCATTTGTGTAGTTCTTATGAAGCGTTTATGTATGCTATGTAAAGCATTTATAATTTGAACTTTGCTTAAAGTGGGACCGTATTTTCTCTAAGAAAACAAGGTATTTTTCTTTCTTTTTTTTCCTTTTTTATATTTTGGCAATTTTGGCAATACAGTGGCAATGGTTATATCCCCCTACAGTGGCAATGGTTATATCCCCCTACAGTGGCAATGGTTATATCCCCCTACAGTGGCAACGGTTATATCCCCCTACAGTGGCAATGGTTATATCCCCCTACAGTGGCAACGGTTATATCCCCCTACAGTGGCAATGGTTATATCCCCCTACAGTGGCAATGGTTATATCCCCCTACAGTGGCAATGGTTATATCCCCTACAGTGGCAATGGTTATATCCCCCTACAGTGGCAATGGTTATATCCCCCTACAGTGGCAATGGTTATATCCCCTTACAGTGGCAATGGTTATATCCCCCTACAGTGGCAATGGTTATATCCCCCTACAGTGGCAACGGTTATGTCCCCCTACAGTGGCAACGGGTTTTAGGCTGGGTTTCTGTACAGCACTCTATGACATCAGCTGATGTAAGAAGGGCTTTATAAATAAATTTGATTTGATTTTGATTTGATTTGGTTTATCATCTTCCCAAAATCAGATTGCCTCTCTCTACACACTACAGCACCTCACTGCTACAGCTCTGGGCGGATATTATTCGTAGCACCTAGCAATTATCTGTAACGTGGGAGCAAAATCAATGTGGCCATGGAAAGCCAGTGAGGTCACAAAGCCCAAGGTGTCACTTAGGTTGCAGCAGAGACTGGCTGCTGGGCTGGGGAACTTTCTTTCAAAACATGACTGTCTCAATTGCCAAAGCTAGAAATCACATGGTATGTCCTTGTTTAGTCTACATGACAAATATACTGTAACGCAGACATAAACAGTCATGAGTTTTTCCACACTCAAAGGTGTTGCATTATCCTGTTTGAATATTGCTACAGCTGTGAAGACTTGAGTTGACAAAGAAATCAACATCTGGGGCGGCAGGTAGTCTAGTGGTTAGGGCCTGGAACCGAAAGGTTGCTGGATAGAATCCCCGAGCTGACAAGGTAAAAATCTTTCGTTCTGCCCCTGAACAAGGAAGTTAACCCACTGTTCTCTGGTAGACCGTCATTGAAAATAAGAATTTGTTCTTAACTGACTTGCCTAGTTAAATGAAGGTAACATTAAAAAAAAAATAGCTGTGATATCTTGATAAATTACAAAGTTACAAATCTGTGATGTCAGTATTTCCAGTATCGGACGAGCACCATTAATATCAACAGAAATACTAACACAAGAAATGTGCTTTTATTAAAAGAACCTACAGTATAGACCCAGAGCAATAACACAGCAATAACACAGCAATAACACAGAAATAACACAAAAACATTTCAATTTAGAGCAATAAAGAAATGGAATGAATTAACTGAGCAAACCAGAAACCTTTCAATATATACATTTAAATATTATTTTAAAACCATTTATATATAATACATAGAAATGTTGTAGGACTATAGTAGATGAAGAATCAATATCTTTTACATTGAGTATTTATCGGGTCAATATGTTAGTATATTATGTATGTTTGTAATAGTGTGTTATGTGTGAAAATGTATTATATTATAAAATGTTTGTATTATAAATTGTATTTTAATGTTAAAGGACTCTTGGAAGATTAGTCCAAATGGGGACTAAAATAAATAAAATAAAATAACACAGCAATAACACATGCATATTATGTGTAGTACACTTCATATACTGTAATGCAGTTTTAAATCATTGTACTGTACAGTGTTTTCTGTCATATCAGAATGTTGGAGTAGAATATATCAACATAAAATAAACTACAGTGTTAGCAGTTCACTCACCTCTGTTGATATTAATGGTGCTCGTCCGATACTGGAAATATTGACATCACAGATGTCTTCTACTGCAGGTACACCACTATCACTATGGTCTGTCTCCATGTTCTCCCTCCATGGTAGGCTCTCAATAATGGGACAAATAGAATAGAAAGAAAAAATCGGAGCTCTACCATATGCCTCCTCTATCCTGGAACTGAGGTGGGAGGGGAGGTGGAGAAGACGGTAGAGAGCTTCTCGTCCAGCCTTCCCTGACTGCCTTCCTTCCTGCAGATTGCGAGTCTGATGTACACTACCGGTCAAAAGTTTTAGAATACCTACTCATTCAAGGTTTTTCTTTTTTTTTTAACTATTTTCTACATTTCATCAAAACTATGAAGTAACACATATGGAATCATGTAGTAACCAAAATGTTTATGAACAAATCAAAATATATTTTATATTTGAGATTCTTCAAATAGCCACCGTTTGCCTTGATGACAGCTTTGCACACTCTTGGCATTCTCTCAACCAGCTTCACCTGAAATGCTTTTCCAACAGTCTTGAAGAAGTTCCCACGTATGCTGAACACATGTTGGCTGCTTTTCCTTCACTCTGCGATTCAACTCATCCCAAACCATCTTAATTAGGTTAAGGTCGGGGGATTGTGGAGGCCAGGTCATCTGATGCAGCACTCCATCACTCTCCTTGTTGGGAAAATAGCCCTTTAACAGGTTGGAGGTGTGTTGGGTCATTTTCCTGTTGAAAAACAAATGATAGTCCCACTAAGCCCAAACCAGATGGGATGGAGTATTGTTGCAGAATGCTGTGGTAGCCATGCTGGTTAAGTGTGCCTTGAATTCTAAATAAATCACTGACAGTGTCACCAGCAAAGCACGCCCACACCATAACACCTCCTCCTCCATGCTTTGCGGTGGGAAATACACATGTGGAGATCTCCAGACCAAAGGACACATTTCCACCGGTCTAATGTCCATTGCTTGTGCTTCTTGTCCAAAGCAAGTCTCTTCTCCTTATTGGTGTCCTTTAGTAGTGGTTTCTTTGCAGCAATTCGACCATGAAGGCTTGATTCACACAGTATCATCTGAACAGTTGATGTTGAGATGTGTATGTTACTTGAACCCTGTGAAGCATTTATTTGGGCTGCAATTTCTGAGGCTGGTAACTCTAATGAACTTATTCTCTGCAGCAGAGGTAACTCTGGGGCTTCCCTTCCAATGGCGGTCCTCATGAGAGCCAGTTTCATCATAGTGCTTGATGGTTTTTGCGACTGCAGTTCTTAAAATGTTCCGTATTGACTGACCTTCATGGCTCTAAGTAATGATGGACTGTCGTTTCTCTTTTTGCTTATTTGAGCTGTTCTTGCCATAATATGGACTTGGTCTTTTACCAAATAGGGCTATCTTCTGTATACCCCCCTACCTTGTCACAACACAACTGATTGGCTCAAACGAATTAAGAAGGAAATAAATTCCACAAATTACCTTTCAAGAAGGCAGACCTGTTAATTAAAATGAATTCCATGTTACTACCTCATAAAGCTAGTTAAGAGGATGCCAAGAATGTCAAAGCTGTCATCAATTTAAAGGGTGGCTATTTGAAGAATATAAAATATAAAATATTATACTTTTTTGGTTACTACATGATTCCATATGTGTTATTTCGTAGTTTTGATGTCTTCACTATTATTCTACAATGTAGAAAATAGTAAAAAATATAGAAAAACCCTTGAATAAGTAGGTGTTCTAAAACTTTTGACCGGAAGTGTAAATCCTATCAGCAGCCAGAAGGAGGAAATCAATAGATGTGAGCCAGTTATGTTCAAAGGTTCAAGGCCTTGCCCCTGATGCCGGGGTAGCTGTTGTAAGTGTTTCACCAAGAGTTTTATCCGACATCTAAATTGCATTTTGTTCACACCATTACTCCCATTCTCCTCTTCTTTGTAGAGGAGATGGACTATCAAGTGACTGGTAATTAAACCTGATTGCTCCCACACATTACCAGCCATTTAAAGATATTAAAATGCCTCCCAGAGGTTTAGCAAATATCTCATACTTGGAAAACCATGGAACAGATACAGAGGCTTTAGGCTACTATATAACTATGATTACAGTAAAGGTCATAATACTGATAGCAATTGTATTTCAATGGTAGCATATTGTTCAGCACTGAGTCGGGCACCTGAACACTGTTCCCAGAGTCATCCACAATAGTGTCTAGACTATCGACTGAACACTGTTACTTTATACTCAAAAAGCTCAAGAGTCATCCAGAATAGTGTGCAGACTATTGATGGACTTTGGAAATGTTTAGGATCTTATCCAATTATATTTTTGGGGCATTGATTTCCCATACACTTATATGTCTGAAACCATCTGAATGACCATAAAATATAGTGTATTTCATGAGAGAATTATATTATTGAAGGTCAGTGTTCCAAAGCCCTCTACTTAGAAATATTATTCAGTACTTCCGTAAAACTGCAGATGACTCTATTTAAGAACATGGGTGAGCTGGCATGGAAAATGCAACACTTCCTGTAGCGGCAAGCAGTGACACATTTTAACATTTTCGCAGCTGTGAATAAAACAATTGCCCACACCCAGTCATTGCAATCATTCATGGGGAGAAAGACACAAATATTGTCAAGAGAGGCAATCAAATCTAATTTTATTTGTCACATGCGCTGAATACAACAGGTGTAGACCTTACAGTGAAATGCTTACTTACAAGCCCTTAACCAACAATGCAGTTTTAATCCCTTAAAAGTAAGAGATAAGAATAACAAATAATTAAAGAGGAGCAGTAAATAACAATAGTGGGGCTATATACAGGGGGTACCGGTTCAGAGACAATGTGTCAATGTGCGGGGGGCACCGGTGTTGAGGTAATTATGTACATGTAGGTAGAGTTTTAAAGTGGCTATACATAGATATTAACAGAGAGTAGCAGCGGCGTGGGGGGCAATGCAAATAGTCTGGGTAGCCATTTGATCAGCAGGTCAGGAGTATTATGGCTTGGGGGTAGAAGTTGTTTAGAAGCCTCTTGGATCTAGACTTGCGGTCGGAGACCGAGCAGTTGCCGTAGCTGGCAGTGATGTGACCCGTCAGGATGCTCTCGATGGCGCAATCAAATAGAAACACACAGCATCATTGTGGTATGGTTGTCTCCCAAGACTACATTTTCAGCCTATACCAGAACACAGATGACTGTATACTGATGGAAGATGTTTAGAAACAGTAGGTAAGCTACATGGGGAACTGAATAATAAAAGGGGAAACCATTCAATAATTTCAAGAAAAAAAAAGCAAGATTCCAATTTACCATTCAATTTCCAAAGAGCAAAGGAGCTGACTCATACAAAGGAGAATATTATCATTTTTTACAATCACAAGAGAATGTCCTGTGTGGCTGTTGGTAGAGCATGGTGCTTGCAGGGTTGTGGGTTCGAATCCCTTGGGGGACCAGAATGAATAAAGTTATTATTTATATATATATATATATATATACATACACTGCTGTAAGTAGCTCTGGAGAAGAGTGTCTGCTAAATTACTGAAATGTAAAAATGGGAAAAGCAATTAAAGTGTATTACATAATAAAACAGCATAAACTGAACTCATGTGGAAATTGTCTGTCCTTTCTTCCACAGGGATTTAGGCTAATTAGGGAAAGGATGTGAAATGCTCTAGTTCAATCTGTGAAGGTATGTTGTTTATTGAGAAACATAGGGAGTCTTGAAAGGTGGCCTTCCAAAGTACGCCTAAAGGTAACCTACTATCATAATTTTTTTTTAAAGTTGAGCCATGAGCAAAAAGGTAGAAATTATAGGCCAGCAAATCTTACAATTCAAGAGAAATGTTGACACCGAATGCACGTACTGCCCTTCTATGCCAAACAACAGCACTGACAAGTGTCCAACGGGAGAACTGCATTTTGAAGACAGGCAAATGAACACCTTTGGAATTAATCTTGTTTGCTACAGTTTAACAATATTAATATGGAAATACCATCTGAAGGCAATAATTAATTAAATGTATATGCCACATCCATGACACTCTTGCAGTCATACAAAGAACCTCATGATGTGTAAGCCTATTACGCTGCGTTTACACAGGTAGCCCAGTTCTGATCATTTTTTCCACTAACTGGGCTTTCGACCAATCACATCAGATTTTTTCACATCAGATATTTTTCTAAAGACCAATTAGGGTGGGGAGATCAGATTTCGGGCTGCCTGTGTGAACACAGCCTTCCTGATGTCAATATACATTCTCTCAAAGACAGGAGTCAGTGCAGGAGAGTTGGGATAATGAAGCTCAGACCTCCTCTCATCTTTTCACTCTGCATCCCACTTGAAATCCCAGGGCAATGGTGTAAAAGGTAACCTAATAAATCATGGAAAGTAATGCCTCCCACAATCAGCAGCCTCAGAAGCCTTCCAGGCTCCAGGCAGCAGCCTCCAGGCAGCAGGTTCCAGGCAGCAGCCTCCAGGCGCCAGGCAGCAGGCGCCAGGCAGCAGGCTCCAGGCAGCAGGCTCTTAGGGAGCGGCTCCAGGCAACTTCTTTTAGGAGTGGCTGCATAGGTGACGGTTTTGGAGAGTCTGGCGTGCCCAAAGTAAAATGCCTGCCACTCAGGTCCAGAAAATAGGATATGCACATAATTAGTACTATTGGATAGGAAACACTCTGAAGTTTCTAAGAGTGTTAAAATAATGTATGTGAGTATAACAGAACTGATATAGCAGGCAAAAACCAGAGGAAAATCCATCCGGATTTGCAGTTTATTTTGTACTTTACCATTTTTTTTTTTACCAGGACTGAGACTGCAGTACCTATGGCTTCCACTAGATGTCAGCAGTCTCTATACAACGACTGGGATCGATTGGAGTAAGCAAAACGGATAGGAACAGGAAATGGTCAGGGGACCACTTTTGTAAACAAGGTTTGACGCGCGCGAGATTGTGAACGCGCACCACTTTATTTTTCTTTCCTATCGTTCACGTTATCGTCCTGTTGAAATATTACAGCAAAAATACACAAAAGGATACCTAAGGATACATTATAAATGATGTTTGATTTGTTTGTAGAAAGTTTATAGGTTTAATTTGAACGTGTTGTCTTCACGGTTCAATGGGCGACTCAACGGTGGATTTTATGATCATAACGCGCCAACCAAACAAAGATTTATGGATATAATAAATGACTTGTTCTAACAAAAGAACCATTGGATGTCTTCGTTGGACACTTGGGAAGCCCTCAGCAGAAGTTCTCCGAAAGGCAAGAGATTTGTGTGAACCGCGCTGGTTTATGAATTTATGCTAATGCAGAAATATTAGAGGTGCTATCCTCAAACAATCAAATGTTGTGCTTTCGCCGTAAAGCCTTTTTGAAATCTCACAATGCTGTGATATTGCCAAGAAGCAGAGATTTTGATGACTATGCAACACTTGTATATTGATGAATGTTTAATAATTCAACTTTTGGATTTTGAATTTGGCGCCTTACATTTCACCGGGTAGTGTCTAGTGCCCCACTGCTCCCTAAGTAGTTAAGAAGGTTTCTTACATATCCCATCTTAACGTGTGGACAGATACTCTTCATCGAACATCAGTAAAACCGACTGGCTTTCTTCTTTCTGTCCATCCACTACACGTTCAGGCATCGTGCTCCCACCACCCCTGGAATCTTCTTCTCAAGACATGAAGCCTCAATGTCCTGCAATACTCTTTACATAACACCTTTAATTTAATCAGTGACCTGCTCCAAAAATCAAAGCTCTCCACTTCAGATGTTGCCAATTTATGGGGCCACAAAGCTTCTCCTTCTGCTCTTCCGAGATGCATGAAATCAGAACAAAACCCTTCCTGGTAACTGTGACTGATTCTACCTTTACTTAATGCATCCTTTATCATCTTTGTGACCTCAAAATGGATCTCTCAAGTATACATAATTATTAACAAATTACACTCCTTCAAGAAAGTGATGATAATTTACAACTTTTGTTCTTTTGGCTTTATTTTCCGTTGCCATGACTACACGCCTTCCAAGGAGGACGACTACACGCCTTCCAAGGAGGACGACTACAGGCCTTCCAAGGAGGACGACTACAGGCCTTCCAAGGAGGACGACTACACGCCTTCCAAGGAGGACGACTACACGCCTTCCAAGGAGGACGACTACACGCCTTCCAAGGAGGACGACTACACGCCTTCCAAAGAGGACGACTACAGGCCTTCCAAGGAGGATGACTACAGGCCTTCCAAGGAGGACGACTACACGCCTTCCAAGGTGTAATGAACACAATGGGAGACAGAGAGCTGGTTTCAAGCGCAGGGTGCAGCAGGTGTTTATTGTAAAGGACCACAGGAGGAGGCAGGTATCTGGGTCCAGGGGCAGGCAGAAGGTCATACACAGGGGGTCCAAAAAGGCAACAGTACAGGCAGGGAAAAGGCTAGTAATGTAGTCCAGGAGATCAGGCAATAGGTTGATAACAGGAAATCTGATAGGCTAAAGTACAGGCAGGGAATAGGCAAAAAGGTGTCGTTAGTGAGGATGGCCAAAAACTATGATACACAAGAGGACTAATATGGAAATAAACAGAACTCCGACTAGACCGTGTAACAAAACAAACAATACCTCACAATGATGGGGTGCAAAGAACTGAACTAAATAGTGTGTGTAAATGACATACAGGTGTGTGAACAGGTGATTCGAATTCGGATGATTGGGATCTGGAGAGTGAGCTGCGTTCAGGGGATCTACGTGTTTGAGGGTGTGAGATGGAAGCAGACGTTATACAAGGAGGACCACAACATTCTGAATGTTGCTGTAAATTTGTGAATGTGTTCCTTTTACAAACAAGTTAATTTTTATATTACTGTTATTATATAATGGAATGAAGGGTTTTGGAATATGCCTTTTACATTAAGTGTGGTTAATTATACTTTTGACAGTGGTATGTCCCAGGAAAAGGCCTAACTGACAGATTTGTTTTGGTAAATGCGAGGGGAGGCTGACATGAGCCTGGTACAGTACACTCCAATCTTAGACAGGTTATCTTGCTCCAAGGCATTCTCTTTCATTAGTATTTTGTATTTTATTAGGATCCCCAATCAGCTGCTGCCAAGGTATCGGCTAGTTTTTCTGGGGTCCAAACAGGAAACAAAACAACTAAAATACATCTAATACATACTATACATAATACTATACATAATACAATACAAAATACAATGCATCACATCAATACATCAAAGACGTAGGGAGTCAGGAAGCAGGTGCAGTCGGTGAGTTTAATATGAACGAACATAGAACAAGAGTAGCATCTGAACATAACACAGAAACAATACTGCCTGATGGGTGATAACAACAGAGTTGTAGATAAATGGGTAGTAATTAGGGAGTGATGAGGTGCAGAACTGCGTAAATGGGGGTTGCCAGGATCTGTGGTTAGTAGACCGGCGACGTTGAGCGCCGGAGCGGGAGTGGACGTGACAGTACCCCCCACCCCACCCCTGATGCGCAGCTCCAGCCGCAGGACAGAGTTACAAAGTTAATTTTGGGCGTACCAAAAGGAAGGAACCGGACCCAATCCCCCTGCCGGTCCTGGCAGTGACTCCTAAAGAACCTCCCCAGCTCCTGGTTCATCATCTCCCCCTGCCTGTTGGACTGAGGTCGGTACCTGGAAGTGAGGCTGACCGTGACCCCCAGCTTCTCCATGAAGGCTCTCCATACCCGGGATGTGAATTGGGGGCCATGGTCGGAGACGATGTCCTCCGGAAGGCCATAGTGCCGCAAGACCTGCTGGAACAGTGACTCAGCAACCTGGAGACCAGAGAGAGGGATAAAATTGCAGTATTTAGATAATCTCACAAGGCACGGGAAGGGGAAGGTATTTCTCTGCTGGAGCGTGCTGGGGAGACTTGGTTTGGGCACACACATTCGCCAAGGTACTGTAAGCCACCAGTACTTAGCGCAGATGGATTGAATGGTGTGCGTAATGATGGATTGCCAGGAACGGTGGATAGTAGACCGTTGACTTTGAGTGCTGGAGCGGGGAGTGGGAGTAGACGTGACACATACAATACAAAATACACTACACAATACAATACATAATACACTACATAATACCATACATAATACAATACATAATACACTACATAATACACTACATAATACCATACATAATAAAATACATAATACACTACATAATACACTACATAATACCATACAAAATACACTACATAATACACTACATAATACAATACAAAATACAATACATAATACACTACATAATACACTACATAATACACTACATAACACACTACATAACACACTACATAATACAATACATAATACACTACATAATACACTACATAATACGCTATATAACACACTACATAATACACTACATAATACACAACATAATACACTACATAACACGCTACATAATACACTACAAAATACAATACATAATACAATACATATAACGTGACATAATACAATGCATAATACCCCCGATGCGCAGCTCCAGAGAGTGTAGAGAGTATAGGGATATTGTTATCCACGTCGGCACCAACGATGTTAGGATGAAACAGTCAGAGGTCACCAAGCGCAACATTGCTTCAGTGTGTAAATCAGCTAGAAAGATGTGTTGGCATCTAGTAATTGTCTCTGGCCCCCTCCCAGTTAGGGGGAGTGATGAGCTCTACAGCAGAGTCTCACAACTCAATCGCTAGTTGAAAACTGTTTTCTGCCACTCCCAAAAGATATAATTTGTAGATAATTGGCCCTCTTTCTGGGACTCACCCACAAACAGGACCAAGCCTGGCCTGTTGAGGAGTGACGGACTCCATCGTAGCTGGAGGGGTGCTCTCATCTTATCTAGGAACATAGGCAGGGCTCTAACTCCCCTAGCTCCACAATGAGATAGAGTGCAGGCCAAGCAGCAGGCTGTTAGCCAGCCTGCCAGCTTAGTGAAGTGTGCCACTAGCACAGTCAGTGTAGTCAGCTCAGCTATCCCCATTGAGACCGTGTCTGTGCCTCGACCTAGGTTGGGAAAAACTAAACATGGCGGTGTTTGCCTTAGCAATCTCACTAGAATAAAAGACCTCCTCCATTCCTGCCATTATTGAAAGAGATTGTGATACCTCACATCTCAAAATAGGGCTACTTAATGTTAGATCCCTCACTTCCAAGGCAGTTATAGTCAATGAACTAATCACTGATCATAATCTTGATGTGATTGGCCTGACTGAAACATGGCTTAAGCCTGATGAGTTTACTGTGTTAAATGAGGCCTCACCTCCTGGTTACACAGGCCTCACCTCCTGGTTACACTCCGCAAAGGCGGAGGTGTTGCTAACATTACGATAGCAAATTTCAATTTACAAAAAAAAAAAGCTTCTAGTCATGAAATCTATGCAGCCTACTCAATCACTTTTTATAGCTACTGTTTACAGGCCTCCTGGGCCATATACAGCGTTCCTCACTGAGTTCCCAAAATTTATATCGGACATTGTAGTCATGGCAGATAATATTCAAATGTTTGGTGACTTTAATATTGACATGGAAAAATCCACAGACCCACTCCAAAAGGCTTTCAGAGCCATCATCGACTCATCATCGGTTTTGTCCAACATGTCTCCGGACCTACTCACTGCCACAGTCATACTCTGGACCTAGTTTTGTCCCGTGGAATAAATGTTGTGGATCTTAATGTTTTTCCTCATAATCCTGGACTATCGGACCACCATTTTATTACGTTTGCAATCGCAACATATAATCTGCTCAGACCCCAACCAAGGATCATCAAAAGTCGTGCTATAAATTCTCAGACAACCCAAAGATTCATAGATGCCCTTCCAGACTCCCTTCTCCTACCCAAGGATCGTCAGAGTACAAAATCAGTTAACCACCTAACTGAAGAACTCAATTTAACCTTGCGCAATACCCTAGATGCAGTCGCACCCCTAAAAACAAAAAACATTTGCCATAAGAAACTAGCTCCCTGGTATACAGAAAATACCCGAGCTCTGAAGCAAGCTTCCAGAAAATTGGAACGGAAATGGTGTTACACCAAACTGGAAGTCTTCCGACTAGCTTGGAAAGACAGTACCGTGCAGTATCGAAGAGCTGCTGCTCGATCATCCAATTCTTCCAACTTAATTGAGGAAAATAAGAACTATACAACATTTATTTTTGATACTGTCGCAAAGCTAACTAAAAAGTAGCATTCCCCAAGAGAGGATGGCTTTCACTTCAGCAGTGATAAATTCATGAACTTCTTTGAGGAAAAGATCCTGATCATTAGAAAGCAAATTATGACTCTTCTTTAAATCTGCGTATTCCTCCAAAGCTCAGTTGTCCTGAGTCTGCACAACTTTGCCAGGACCTAGGATCAAGGGAGACAGTCTTTTAGTACTATATCTCTTGACACATTGTTGAAAATAATCATGGCCTCTAAACCTTCAAGCTGCATACTGGACCCTATTCCAACTAATCTACTGAAAGAGCTGCTTCCTGTGCTTGGCCCTCCTATGTTGAACATAATAAACGGCTCTGTATCCACTGGATGTTTACCAAACTCACTAAAAGTGGCAGTAATAAAGCCTCTCTTGAAAAAGCCAAACCTTGACCCAGAAAATAGAAAAACTATCGGCCTATATGGAATCGTCCATTCCTCTCAATTGTTTTTGAAAAAGCTGTAGCGCAGCAACTCACTGCCTTCCTGAAGACAAACAATGTATACGAAACGCTTCAGTCTGGTTTTAGACCCCATCGTAGCACTGAGACTGCACTTGTGAAGGTGGTAAATTACCTTTTAATGGCGTCTGTCACGACTCCCGCAAAGTCGGTCCCTCTCCTTGTTCGGGCGGCATTCGGTGGTCGACATCACCGGCTTACTAGCCATCGCCGATCCATTTTTCATTTTCATTTTCCATTTGTTTTGTCTTTGGTTTATACACACCTGGTTTCAATTCCCCAATTACATGTTCATTATTTAACCCTCTGTTTTCCCCATGTTTGTGTGCGTAATTGTTCTTAGATATGTCAGTCCATTTGGTGGGCTTGGTATTTGTTTCGACTTTGTAATATTTTTAGTAAACTACGTTGTGTTGCTCATCTCTGCTGTCCTGCGCCTGACTCCTTTGCACTACTGCATCAAGCGTTCTGACAGAATTACTCACCTCAAGAATGGAGTCAGCAGGAGCAGACACCCCCGTGGTTGTGGTCGAGGAGTGCGTCCAGAAGCACGCGACCATGATGCAGACATCTCGCCACCGCCATGGATCGCGTCCTGCAGACAATGGACCTTTGGGAGAGAGGATAACCTGCTGGCTACCCGCGGACGTCCAGATCGGGGCCTGTCGGTTCCATCCCCCAGCACCACCGCTCCGACGCCCATGGAGCTGGGAAGTGCTGCACTTAGGGCGACCGGAGGAGGGACCTGTGGCCGCAGAGGGCACAATGCCGGTTGGTGCTGGGGAGGTCCCTCTGGGAGTCGAGGCAGCAGGCAGGGCACTCTCGTGTCACCCCAGCTGAGTCGGCACCAGGCTCACCCAGAGCCCCATGTTGCTCACATGTTTTTGTATATAAACGTTCCTGAGTTTTCCCCCGCATTCCCAGCATAAAGCGCTCGTAGATTCAGGCGCACCTGGGAATTTTATTGACCGTTCATTTGCCCATAGTTTAGGGATCCCTATTGTTCCAGTGGACATGCCCTTCCCAGTTCACGCCCTAGATAGTCGGCCATTAAGGTCAGGGCTAATTAGGGAGGTCACCGCTCCACTGGGCATGGTGACGCAGGAGGGTCACAGGGAGAGAATTAGTCTCTTCCTTATTGATTCTCCTGCGTTTCCCGTGGTGCTGGGCCTACCCTGGTTAGCCTGTCATGACCCCACTATTTCGTGGCAACAGAGGGCTCTCAAGGGGTGGTCACGAAAGTGCTCTGGGAGGTGTTTAGGGGTTTCCGTCAGTGCTACTACGGTGGAAAGTCCAGACCAGGTCTCCAACGTGCGCATCCCCTCTGAATATGCCAATTTGGCTCTCACCTTCTGTAAAAAGAAGGCGACTCAATTACCACCCCATCGACGGGGGGATTGTGCGATAAATCTCCTGGTAGACGCAGCACTTCCCAGGAGTCACGTGTATTCCCCTGTCGCAATAGGAGATGGCGGCTATGGAAACATATGTCTCCGAATCCATGGGGCAGGGGTACATTCGGCCCTCCACTTCACTTGCCTCCCCAAGCTTCTTTTTTGTGAAGAAGAAGGCTGGAGGTCTGCGCCCGTGTATTGACTATCGAGGCATCAACCAAATCACTGTGAGGTACAGTTACCCGCTACCTCTCATAGCCAGTCAATGCATGGGGTGCGCTTTTTCAGAAAATTGGATCTCAGGAGCGCATACAACCTGGTGCGTATCCGGGAGGGAGACGAGTGGAAGACGGCATTTAGTACCACCTCAGGGCACTATGAGTACCTCGTCATGCCGTACGGGTTGATGAATGCTCCATCAGTCTTCCAGGCCTTTGTAGACAAGATTTTCAGGAACCTGCATGGGCAGGGTGTAGTGGTGTATATTGATGACATTCTGATATACTCCGCTACACGCGCCAAGCATGTGTCTCTGGCACGCAGGGTGCTTGGTCAACTGTTGGAGCATGACCTGTACGTCAAGGCTGAGAAATGTCTGTTCTTTCAACAGTCCTTCTCCTTCCTAGGGTACCGCATTTCCACTTCAGAGGTGTAGATGGAGAGTGACCGCATTTCAGCCGTGCGTAATTGGCCGACTCCCACCACGGTAAAGGAAGTGCAGTGATGCCAACTATTACCGGAGGTTTATCCGGGGCTTTGGTCAGGTAGCGAACCCTCGCCAGGCAAGGTGGGCCATGTTCTTTACCCATTTTGTTTTCACCCTGTCCTACAGACCAGGTTCCCAGAATACGAAGGCAGATGCATTGTCCCGGATGTATGACACAGAGGAGCGGTCCATGGATCCCACTCCCATACTCCCGGCCTCTTGCTTTGTGGCACCGGTAGTGTGGGAGATGGACGCGGACATCGAGCGGGCGTTACGTACAGAGCCCACTCCCCCACAGTGTCCAGCTGGGCGCCTGTACGTTCCGTCTGCTGTCCGCGACCGTTTGATCTATTGGGCCCACAAGTCAACCTCCTCTGGTCATCCTGGCATCGGTCGGACAGTGCGTTGTCTTAGTGGGAAGTACTGGTGGTCCACTTTGGCTAAGGACGTGAGGGTTTATGTTTCCTCCTGGTTACAGCTTCCCGCAGATTACCGTATTAACCCCTCGTTCCATGTGTCTCTCCTCAGGCTGGTGGTGGCTGGTCCACTCCAGGAGTCTGAGGTACGGGAGGTTCCTCTGCCCCCTCTGGAAGCGAGGGGCCTTCAGTACCTCGTAGAGTGGGAGGGGTACGGTCCGGAGGAGAGATGCTGGGTGCCGGTGGAGGACGTATTGGACCCTTCGATGCTGCGGGAGTTCCACCGTCTCCATCCGGATCGCCCTGCGCCTCGAGTTCTGGCCTGGTTTAGATCTGTCGGAAACATATCAGTTTGTCTCTGTGGATGGTTTGTCCTCTGACAAATCAACTGTAAATTTTGGTGTTCCTCAAGGCTCCGTTTTAGGACCACTATTGGCAAATGTTCTACTTTTAAAATCGGGCAAAACAGAGATACTTGTTCTAGGTCCCAAGAAACAAAAATATCTTCTGTTGAATCTGACAATTAATCTTGATGGTTGTACAGTCGTCTCAAATAAAACTGTGAAGGACCTAGGCGTTACTCTGGACCCTGATCTCTCTTTTGACAAACATATTAAGGCTGTTTCAAGGACAGCTTTTTTCCATCTACGTAACATTGCAAAACATCGCTTGAGTGGGTTGAGTCACTGACGTGATCTTCCTGTCCGGGTTGGTGCCCCCCCTTGGGTTGTGCCGTGGTGGAGATCTTTGTGGGCTATACTCTGCCTTGTCTCCGGATGGTAAGTTGGTGGTTGGAGATATCCCTCTAGTGGTGTGTAGGCTGTGCTTCGGCAGAGTGGGTGGGGTTATATCCTGCCTGTTTGGCCCTGTCCGGGGGTATCGTCGGATGGGGCCACAGTGTCTCCCGACCCCTCCTGTCTCAGCCTCCAGTATTTATGCTTGAATAGTTTATGTGTCAGGGGGCTAGGGTCAGCCTGTTATATCTGAAGTGTTTCTCCTCTCTTATCCGGTGTCCTGTGTGAATTTAAGCATGCTCTCTCTAATTCTCTCTCTATTTTTTACTCTCTCTCTGAGGACCTGAGCCTTAGGACCATTCTGCAGGCCTACCTGGCCTGATGGCTCCTTGCTGTCCCCAGTCCACCTGGCCATGCTGCTGCTCCAGTTTCAGCTGTTCTGCCTGCGGCTATGGAACCCTGACCTGTTCACCAGACATGCTACCTGTCCCAGACCTGCTGTTTTCAACTCTCTAGAGCCAGCAGGAGTGGTAGAGATACTCTGAATGATCGGCTATGAAAAGCCAACTGACATTTACTACTGAGGTGCTGACCTGTTCCACCCTCGACAACCACTGTGATTATTATTATTTGACCCTGCTGGTCATCTATGAACATTTTAAGGTTTATTCCTAGGTTCTGGAGTTTTTCCTAACCACCGTGCTTTTGCACCTGCATTGCTTGCTGTTTTAGGTTTTAGGCTGGGATCCTGTACAGCACTCTGTGACATCAGCTGATGTAAGAAGGGCTTTATAAATACATTTGATTGATTGATTGATTGATTGAATACACTACATAATACACTACAAAATACAATACAAAATACAATACCTAATACAATATATAATACACTACACAATACAATACATAAAACACCACATAACACCATACAAAATACACTACATAATACAATGCATAATACAATACATAATACAATACATAATACAATATAAAATACAATACATAATACACAACATAATACAATACGTAATACACTACCTAATACACTACAAAATACACTACAAAATACGATACCTAATACGATACCTAATACAATACATAATACACTACAAAATACAATGCAAAATACACAACATAATACAATACAAAATACAATACCTAATACAATACAATATATAATACAGTACACAATACAACACATTAAAACACTACATAATACCATACAAAATACACTACATAAAACAATACATAATATACTACAAAATACAATACACAATACACAACATAATACAATACTTAATACAGTACATATAAACCACAAAATACACTACAAAATACATTACAAAATACATTACCTAATACGATACCTAATACAATACATAATACACTACAAAATACAATACAAAATACACTACATACTACAATACAAAATACGATATCTAATACAATATATAATACACTACACAATACAATACATAAAACACTACATAATACCATACAAAATACACTACATAATACAATACACGATGCAATAAATAATACACTACAAAATACAATACATAATACACAACATAATACAATAGGTAATACACTACCAATACACTACAAAATACACTACAAAATGCAATACAAAATACGCTACATAATACAATAGGTAATACACTACCCAATACACTACAAAACACACTACAAAATACAATACAAAATAAGCTACATAATACAATACAAAATACGATACCTAATACAATACAATATATAATACACTACACAATACAATACATAACACACTACATAATACCATACACAATACACTACATAATACACTACAAAATACAATACATAATACACAACATAATACAATACGTAATACACTACATATAAACCACAAAATTCACTACAAAATACACTACAAAATACAATACATAATACAATACCTAATACGATACCAAATACAATACATAATACACTACAAAATACAATATATAATACACTACCCAATACAATACATAAAACACTACATAATACCATACACAATACACTACATAATACAATACATAATACACTACAAAATACAATACATAATACACTACAAAATACAATGCAAAATACGCTACATAATACAATACAAAATACGATACCTAATACAATACAATACATAATACACTACACAATACAATACATAACACACTACATAATACCATACACAATACACTACATATTACACTACAAAATACAATACATAATACACAACATAATACAATACGTAATACACTACATATAAACTACAAAATACACTACAAAATACATTACAAAATACAATACCTAATACAATACATAATACACTACAAAATACAATACAAAATACACTACATACTACAATACAAAATACGATACCTAATACAATATATAATACACTACACAATACAATACAATACATAAAACACCACATAACACCATACAAAATACACTACATATAAATCACAAAATGAACTACAAAATACATTACAAAATACGATACCTAATACGATACCTAATACAATACATAATACACTACAAAATACAATACAAAATACACTATATATTACAATACAAAATACGATACCTAATACAATACAATATATTATACACTACACAATACAATACATAAAACACTACATAATACCATACACAATACACTAAATAAAACAATACATAATATACTACAAAATACAATACATAATACACAACATAATACAATACGTAATACACTACATATAAACAACAAAATACACTACAAAATACATTAAAAAATACAATACAAAATACGATACCTAATACAATACATAATACACTACAAAATACAATACAAAATACATTACATAATACAATACAAAATACGATACCTAATACGATACAATATATAATACACTAGACAATACATAATACACTACATAATACCATACAAAATACGATACCTAATACAATACAATATATCATACACTACACAATACACTACATAAAACAATACATAATACACTACAAAATACAATACATAATACACAACATAATACAATACGTAATACACTACATATAAACTACAAAATACATTACAAAATACAATACATAATACAATACGTAATACGTGACATAATGCAATACATAATACACTACAAAATACAGTACAAAATACAGTACAAAATACGATACCTAATATGATACTTAATATAATACATAATACCATACAAAATACACTACATTATACAATACATAATACAATATATAATACAATACATAATACCATACAAAGTACACAACATAATACGATAGATAATACTCTACAAAATACGACACAAAATACAATACAAAATACTATAGCTAATACGATACATAATACACTACAAAATACAATACTAAATACAATACAAAATACAATACATAATACACTACATAATATAATACAAAATTCGATACCTAAGACAATACATAATACAATATTATTATTGTATTTTGTTGTGTATTATGCAGTGTATGTTGTATTGTATTATGTATCGTATTATGTAATACGAAACATAATTGGATACATAATTCAATACAAAATGCACTACATAATACACTACAAAATACAATGCATAATACAATACAAAATACAATACATAATACAATACATACTATATAGAAAGTCTGTGTCTCTTCATAGGCCCCCGTTGTGCTTTTAGGTGTTATTTTATGTTTTTTTTAATCTGGTTTTATATCTAGCTTGAGTTACTGAGAATTATTTTGTAAATACTTCCCCAACACATCCCTAGACCACGATCTTCAACTGTAGTCTAAATAAGAGCATAACTTCTGCACCTAATCCTGCCTGCCTCCAGCAACATGTCTGCCCTTACGACTACTCCAAGGTCTCCGTTTACCAAGGGCACATCAAGTAGGCTATTCAGGGTTTGTATTCAAGGTGTGGGTGCAGAATTTAATGCCGTTGCAAAGCCACAAGGTGGCTCTGTTCTGTAGAGAATGAATGACAGCGATGAACCCTAAAGTCACACCAAACGGAATGACCAACCAGGGCCAGAATTGAGAGCAATGTAAATCCCCTTCAACATGACTTAATAAACAGCGTCCAACCCTGAGGCAAAAAAAGCAGATAAACAAAGTGGTGCTTGTGTAGCAGAGATAGGTGATAGACATGTCCATATGTCAAACAGTTTGTCCTTACATGTGCTGGACGTTTATGTTGAACCCGTGGCTCCCAAACTGCTTTAGCAAATACAGGACATTGAAATGTACCAATTATAACTGTCCTGCACGGTTCCATATACAGTAGAGTATACATTTGCACCGGACAGTGTCCACCTCCACCCATAGCCTTTATGTCGGTAGGTTTAAGAAAGTCAATGGATGTAAGCTCCCCAGGGAGTAGTTATCTTGTAGAGGGAATTACCTAATGGGAAGTCTGATTTTAACATTCGGGCGTCTTACTCAACCTTGTGAGGAAATAAGTGGATCAAACGTGAAGCCAATCTTAACATCCCTTCCTGTGTCTGCTTAGTGGTTTCCAGTATCTGATGAAAGTTTATCAGGGCTACACAGTTCTGGTTAACAAGCTATGTTATCAGACATGTCCTTTCCATGGAGTTCCCACAGGAAGAGACTGTTCCCATGCCACCATATGCCACATGTTTCAGCAGCATCAGCAGCTTTCCTGGAAGGGAAAAGGGCTATGGCAAAGTTTATTTGCTGGTGAGCTAAGTGATGAGTTTTAATCCAGGCAGAGACAAATTATAACATTTGAAAGCGATTATTGTGCTGCTTTTTCAAATGTGTCAAAATAATTACCTTTGAGGAACATTAGCTCTGAGACTGGTGTTTTGTGGGGTACTATTTAATGAAGCTGCCAGTTGAAGACTTTCTCAAAGTAGACACTCTAATGTACTTGTCCTCTTGCTCTGCACCGGGGCCTCCCACTCTTTCTATTATGGTTAGAGTTTGCACTGTTCTGTGAAGGGAGTAGTACACAGCTTTGTACGAGATCTTCAGTTTCTTGTGATGTTCAAACTTGTGAAACATAGCCTAGACGTCTATGATTCGTTCAGATTTGGATCTGGTCCGCAATGACCAAATGTGTAGTTGTTTGGGGGCGGAGCTCATTGCAAGTGTATATTTTACATTTACATTTTGGTTATTCAGCAGATGTTCTTATCCAGATTGACTTACAGTCAGTTTGTTCAACTAAGGTAGATAAACAACAACATATCACAGTCATAGCAAGAAAAATACATCTCTAACCGTTACTGAGAATGTTATTGTAGTTGAAGGGGTCTTTTGGTTTATTCTATATGATTGATTGCCTAAAACGTCAGTTGTCACTTTTAAAGTTTTTCAAAACCCTAACATAAGTGCATGTGATAGATAGGAGCAATAATATATACTTTGCTGCGATCTTCTCTTTCATATTAAGAGGCATCCGTGTTTTGGCGTATTATACCTTGTTATTCAGCACCTGAAGTGCACGTGGTGTCAATGTCTGGCAAAGGTGTCTAAAGCCTTGTTCACATTGACAGTATGAAATTATTCAAAACACACTTTTTGGCATATCTGAATAGAATCTGTTCTTTTTACTGCAGTCTGAACAGCCAAAAGCCACATGGAATCTGAAATTTCAGGTCACATTTCAAACCACCTTGAAGTCAGATACTAACATGATTCCAGGCCAAGCAACTTGTGTCTGAATGGTCAAATCTGATTTGTTTTAGATGGTTATTTGGCATATCTTGTTGCTTGCTATCTACTCTGTTGGAAGTTTGACAAGAACACGTGGTTGCTAGCTAATTTGTTGAATGTTTACAAAGAAATTAGTGAATGTGCTAGAAAACTAAACAGCTCCCATAGCTAGCGAGTTGACTGCTGTGGCTAGTGAAAAAATACTTGTTTTGAAAGTTGGATCATCTTATCCTTTGAGGAAAAGTGTTCTTACACTATTATTTTGAACATTCAAAGCAACTGGGAAACGACCATGGCAGGCATAGTTTGCACTTTATAGCTTGCTACATAGTTCTGAGTGATAGGAAGCATGAGCACCACCACCAATCAGCATACACCACTGCACAGACCCGTTAGTACTATGACAACTAGTGTAGATTTGAAAAACAAAACTGATTTGATCATTAAGGCCTGCAGTGTAAACAAGGCTTTAAATGCGTCTTTTCAATGTCATTTTGCTTGGAATTCTATGTTATTCTATTCCATTATTTAAATGTGAAATCACATCTGATTAGGACCATCCTGAGGTGCCTTGATGTGTGATGGTGGCGGAACCGGGAGCAGAGCGGCTCACATGCGAGGATACAGACGCATTCATTTCATATTACTCAGAGGGGCGAAGCTTTGTGACGCGCATGGGGCCAGAATTGTGAAACTGTACCCGGGAGACGCTATGTACCCCCCATCCTTGTTCCTGTAAATTTCGAGAAGGAAGAACTGACGAAGAACTAACAGTCAATTACTTCAGTCTGTGTGGTTTCTTGGTTGAACATCAGGTTCCTTATGGCGCGCAACAGGTAGCCAGTATCACTGTGAGAACGGAATACATAGCATGATGTTTATTCAAGGTAACAATCTAATCTCTGATCGCTTTAATGAACTCGATATTTACAAGTAGGATCATCTGTTGAACGTTGAGAAAAGCCTACTGATATATGATATGTCCGCGCAAGGGTTGCTGAGCAGCGTTTTCTCATGCTCCTCGCCAACATCCAAAACAATGTCCAAACGGAGACTGAGACAGACTAGAAGTTTGGATTCAACTTTGATAAGACACTATGGGACCGACACGGATGGGACATCGGGTCAAACAGATCAAAAGTCGCTTTACCTAAGTGTAAATCATGGTCGTTACCTCCGAGCCTCAAACGAAAGCCTCTCCAAACTGGATGCGCCACTCACAGCTGGGGCAAAACAATGTCAGTCAGCATACTCAAGCCTGTCAATATATTTGGATACTTCTGGCCAATTCGACTACGATACCAAGGCCACTAAAAGAAGCACGGCATGGGATTTACCATTTCTTGTCAGAAGCCCCGTTTCTCCAACCGGAAGCTCAAGCACTTTATTTTCACCTAGAAAGTGGCTTCAAAAGAAGCCATCTCCACCATCCATCCCTCAATCATACGCTGTATGGAAATCCGAGGTAAGAAAGTGTTACAATTCCACTTTTGTTGTTGTTGATGATGATGCTGGTGGTGATCATGATCATATTATTGTTGTTCAAACTGGCCAATTCCGGTAAATGTTTAAAAAAAATCCCAGTTTTTCCAGAAATCCTGGTTGGAATATTCCTTGGAATATTGTAGAAATAAGGAATCCTCCAACCGGGATTTATGGAAAACCTAGGTATTTTGGGAAAATTACCGGATTTTTGCAACCCTATGTAGACTTCATGTTGTACAGCCTGGTCTCATAGACTAGACGTAACATAGTAAAGGTAAATCGAAAACACTCAAATTAGTATGATATGTTGTTGTGGTTACATAAGACACAAAATTACTTAAAAGGCAAACGCGAATAGAGGAAGGTTATCGGGGTGGATGGGTCACCGTATAAGTTGAAGGTCTGCATGTTCAAATTTCAGCACGGAAAACTTTAGCATTCTAGCTAATTGTCAACTTTTCAACTACTTACTACATTTTAGATACTTTGCAACTAATTCGCATGTGAGTTAACCCTTCCCCTAACCATAACAATGACCCTTTTAGCTAACCCGTACCTTAACCCTTTAACCTGACTCCTAACCTTAACCCCTAACCCCTAGCATAGCTAACGTTAGCCAGCTAGCTAATTGTCAACCAGCTAGCTAACGTTAGCCACAACAAATTAGAATTCGTAACATATCATAGATTTTTCAAATTCCTAACATATTGTACATTTTGGAGATTCATAACATTTCATACATTTGCAAATTGTAACATATCATACAAAATGTATGATGGACATCCACAAATTAATATAAGCCATACGAAATGTAACAAATCATACTAAATGGAGTGTGTCAGATTTACATACAGTATTATACAAAATGCTCTGAGACCAGGTTGGGCTTTATTACACAATAATAATCAAATTTAAGAATCTTAGTTATTTAGTAAAGATGATGATGATGATGATGATGATGATGATGATTGAAGGTGGTGGTGAAAGTAGTGGCATGACCACAGTTTTACAGTGTGACAGTGTCAGTTGTCAACATGCAAAAACATGTATTTAGAGTCATGACTCATGAGTAATAGTTACACCTGTTGTCCTCAAATTTCACATAGAACTTTCAAATGCATATTTGTTAGTCTCTGAAATATGGAACAATGTCACAATTGAGCAATAGGATATCATTTAGGCATACAGCATGATGTCACTGGCAAATTGCTGCCTGTCTTCCTCAGAAGGATTGGCCATATCAAAAACCTTCACCCTATAGAAGCATATAGTAACTATAGCCTATAGAAGCATATGGTATCTATAGCCTATAGAAGCCTATAGAAACTATAGCCTATAGAAGCATATGGTACCTGTAGATATAGCCTATAGAAGCATATAGTATCTATAGCCTATAGAAGCATATAGTAACTATAGCCTATAGAAGCATATGGTAGCTGTAGATATAGCCTATAGAAGCATATGGTAGCTGTAGCTGTAGCCTATAGAAGCATATGGTAGCTGAAGCCTATAGAAGCATATAGTAACCATAGCCTATAGAAGCATATGGTACCTGTAGCTATAACCTATAGAAGCATATAGTATCTATAGCCTATAGAAGTATATAGTATCTATAGCCTATAGAAGCATATAGTAACTATAGCCTATATAAGTATATAGAAACTATAGCATATAGAAGCATATAGTAACTATAGCCTATAGAAGTATATGGTACCTGTAGCTATAACCTATAGAAGCATATAGTAACCATAGCCTATAGAAGCATATGGTACCTGTAGCTATAACCTATAGAAGCATATAGTATCTATAGCCTATAGAAGCATATAGTAACTATAGCATATAGAAGTATATAGTATCTATAGCCTATAGAAGCATATAGTAACTATAGCCTATATAAGTATATAGAAACTATAGCCTATATAAGCATATAGTAACTATAGCCTATAGAAGTATATAGAAACTATAGCCTATAGAAGCATATAGTATCTATAGCCTATAGAAGCATATAGTAACTATAGCCTTTAGCCTATAGAAGCCTATATAAACTATAGCCTATAGAAGCCTATAGAAACTATAGCCTATAGAAGTATATAGAAACTATAGCCTATAGAAGCTTATAGAAACTATAGCCTATAGAAGTATATAGAAACTATAGCCTATAGAAGCCTATAGCAACTATAGCCTATAGAAGTATATAGAAACTATAGCCTATAGAAGCCTATAGAAACTATAGCCTATAGAAGCCTATAGAAACCATAGCCTATAGAAGCCTATAGAAACTATAGTCTATAGAAGCCTATAGAAATCTGAAGTGTCTATAGCTTAGCCTCGGTGCCAGTCTGTTTTAGCCCTGTTGTCAACTCCTTATTGAATTGTCTTGACAATGACAATGGATTAGGCCTAGGGATAAGCACACACAGATCTGGGACCAGGCTAGCTGTAGCCAGCCTTTGAATACATCTGGAGGGATCTTGCTTTATAAAACAAACAACCAACCAAGCAAACCTCTTAATCTACTGGTACGCACAGTACCAGTCAAAAGTTTGGACACACCTACTCATTGAAGGGTTTTTCTTTATTTTTACTATTTTCTACATTGTAGAATAATAGTGAAGACATCAAAACTATGAAATAACACATAAGGAATCATGTAGTAACAAAAAAAGTATTTAACAAATCAAAATATATTTTATATTTGAGATTCTTCAAAGTAGCACCCCTTTTCCTTGATGACAGCTTTGCACACTCTTGTTATTCTCTCAACCAGCTTCATGAGGTATTCACCTCGAATTCATTTTATATTAACAGGTGTGCCTTGTTAAAAGTTAATTTGTGGAATTTCTTTCCTTCTTAATGTGTTTGAGTCAATGAGTTGTGTTGTGACAAGGTAGGGGGGTATACAGAAGATAGCCCTATTTGGTAAAATACCAAGTTCATATTATGGCAAGAACAGCTCAAATAAGCAAAGAGAAACGACAGTCCATCATTACTTTAAGACATGAAGGTCAGTCAATCCGGAAAATTGTAACAACTTTTAAAGTTTCTTTAAGTGCAGCCGCAAAAACCATCAGGCGCTATGATGAAACTGGCTCTCATGAGGACCGCCACAGGAAAGAAAAACCCAGAGTTACCTCTACTGCAGAGGTTTGTTAGAGTTACCAGCCTCAGAAATTGCAGCCCAAATAAATGCTTCACAGAGTTCAAGTAACAGACACATCTCAACATCAACGGTTCAGAGGACACTGGGCAAATCAGTCCTTCATGGTCGAATTCCTGCAAATAAATCACTACTAAAGAACACCAATAAGGAGAAGAGACTTGTTGGGGCCAAGAAACACGAGCAATGGAGATTTGACCATTGGAAATCCATCCTTTGGTCTGATGAGTCCAAATTTGAGACTTTTGGTTCCAACCGCTGTGTCTTTGTGAGATGCAGAGTAGGTGAACGGGTGATCTCTGCATGTGTGGTTCCAACCGTGAAGCATGGAGGAGGAGGTGTGATGGTGTGGGGGTGCTTTGCTGGTGACACTGTCAGTGATTTATTTAGAATTCAAGGCACAATTAACCAGCATGGCTACCACAGCATTCTGCAACAATTTGCCTTCCCATCTGGTTTGGGCTTATTGGGACTAACATTTATTTTTCAACAGGACAATGACCTAACACACTTTCAGGCTGTGTAAAGGCTATTTGACCAAGAAGGAGAGTTATGGAGTGCTGCATTAGATGACCTGGCCTCTACAATCACCCGACCTCAACCTAAATGAAATGGTTTGTGATGGGTTGGACCGCAGAGTGAAGGAAAAGCAACCAACAAGTGCCCAGCATATGTGGGAGCTCCTTCAAGACTGTTGGAAAAGCATTCCAGGTGAAGCTGGTTGAGAGAATGCCAAGAGTGTGCTATCATGAAGGCAACGGGTGGCTACTTTGAAGAATCTAAAATATAAAATATATTAGTTTTTTTTTAACACTTTTTTGGTTACTACATGATTCCATATGTGTTATTTCATAGTTTTTATGTGTTGACTATTATTCTGCAATGTAGAAAATAGTACAAATAAACAAATACCCTTGAATGAGTAGGTGTGTCCAAACTTTTTACTGTATATCAGATATCAAAATAATCTTTCTCCAGAATTTGGCGGTGTGATTACAGCTCTGTCTGAGTAGTTTTGCAGAAGAGACTTAGAGAGGGACTCTTGTCCCTGTGGACTATATGTCCTGTTTTTAGATAAACAGAACCATGTGTTTATAGAAAACCTTTCATCTAAGGCAGCAGGGCCATTTCCTCTTCAATGCATTCAAACAATGTGGTCAGTTAGAATGACCGGTCAGAATCAACATAACTTTTTGAGTGGTGGATTACACAAATACATCAACTTATAGGAACACCTGTGTTAAATGTAAAGGCCTATTATTATAGGGAGCTCAAAGTGACTGAGTCTACTATTATGGTAGGTGTTAGACTAAACTAGGGCTCCCCAACTGGCAGGTGAATTTATTTGGCATCCCAAATAATGTTTGACCTGAAAGACTATAAAAACATCAGCACATCAACTCCAAGTGATTTTAATTTAGAAAATCGGTTCCAAAGTATTCCCATGCATAATAGAGAGATATACGCTGAGTATACAAATCATTAAGGACACCTACTCTTTCCATGACATAGACTGACCAGGTAAATCCAGGTGAAAGCTATTATCCATTATTGATGTCACTTGTTAAATCCACTTCAATTATTGTAGATGAAGGGGAGGAGACAGGTTAAAGATGGATGTTTAAGCCTTGAGACAATTGAGACATGGATTGTGTATGTGTGGCATTCAGAGGGTGGAAAAGACAAAAGATTGAAGTGCCTTTAAACGGGGTATAGTAGTAGGTGCCAGGCGCACCGGTTTGTGTCAAGAACTGCAACGCTGTTAGGTTTTTCACGCTCAACAGTTTCCTGTGTGTATCAAGAATGGTCCACCACCCAAAGGACATACAGCCAATTTGACCCAACTGTGGGAAGCATTGCAGTCGACATGGGCCAGCATCACTGTGGAACGCTTTCGACACCTTGTAGAGTCCATGCCCCGATGAATTGAGGCTGTTCTGAGGGCCAAAGGTGGGTTGCAACTCAATATTAGGAAGGTGTCCCTAATGTTTTGTACACTCAGTGTATTTGATCATATAAAAATGTAAGCAAGGTTTGAAATGATTATGTATTAGTCAAATATTAAATATGTTTGGGCTTCTTGCAGTTAATTTGCAGTCTAAAAAGTATTTGTAACTATCGTCCCTCGGCTGAATCTAGTTGATAATCCCTGAACTATACAGTAGGTAGGCTGTCTATGACATTGGACTTGTTCATGGTGACAATGGACTTCAGGTCTGTGAGAATTAATTGGTGTCATGGGAACTGAACTTTCTCTTCAACCTCTTTATTCAATAAGTCTATACACAGAAGTAACTTAAATACTGTACCTGGCCTGAATTCCTACAAGGCTGATGTAATTTCCCTTTTAAAAAAAAACACGCGAAAAGAACATGTGAAAAAACACATGGTTTTCGGACACGTGTTACGTTTCACATTAATTTATCACGACTCAGACACATGGTTTCGCAACATTTCACATGTGATATTATAAGTTCCACATGGGTGCGTTTATAACTGGTGGGATTAGAACCAACATATTGACCATTCAACCAAGAGGGCCAACACAAGGTGGGGCTACCTCTCCACGTGGCCCATGACCAACTCATATCCGCTACACTTTAACATGTGCGTTTATCACATTTTAATGTCAACTAGAGCTGTTGAATGATTCAAAAATGTAATCGAGTTCATCGCAGGATTTGCTCAAATTGAGCTGTAATTTGAAAATATTTATATAAAAAGCACTACAAGAATATTAGCAAAATCTGTTAAATTGATAAACACACTTTCTTTAACCTCAAAGTCAATAAAATTACAAAAAGTTAACTTGAGTTAACTGATTAACTCTGACAGCGCTAATTTTAACATGTTAAAAAGGATAAGGAGACACGGAGCGCTAGCTTCTCTGTTCTTTTCACTCGGCTTCTTCCAACGGTCACTGACCAACGTATGAAGAAGAGAGGCGCCTTCAGCAGTAACACCCCCAAATGGATGTTGTTGTTGTAAGGGTTACCGTTGCCATATTATTTTTGTTTTTTTTCAGGACCCTTTGTTAGAATGTAGAGTGTAGTAACATGGTTGTAACAGTTCTTAAGTGAATGTTGTACTATTTTCTATGTCAATTTTTATAGCCAGAAATGTGTCTTGAAACACAGAGCAGGGTTGGTGTCAGTTACTGCATGATGTTTCCATTTCAGTATGGTTACTGTGTTTCCATATTGCTGCACTTTAAAAACTTTATGTAATCGGGGTGTCTCAGTTATCATTATATAAAGTGTGATTTAGGTGAGTTTTTGTTGTGGACCATTGGTGTGTTTAGCTCAGTCTGGAGCTTGCTGCCAAGCGCACTGCATCGCCTCTCGAGTCCAGTCACATTACAAGGATATAGACACAGACAACACCTGACTCTATGGATTCACACACACACGCACACGTACACACACACACAAACAAATGCACACACACACACACAGACACACACACACACCATATTGTGTCTCATCTGACAAATGCTAGTAAGGAGATGTCTAGGAGGTCTAATGTTGCAGTAGAGGTGGGTCTGAAGCCCCCAATCTGTTTTCTCTCCCATTGCTCTCCTATTGCTCTCCCTAAATTCTAAAGCTTCAAGCAGATGTAGTCCTCGTTGGCATAATCAGGACAAGCTGCATTCCTGGGGCCAGGGCAGTTCACCCCTCCCCATGCCGGTTCACTCCCTCCTAATAGGTCAGCTTGTTGAGCAGTTTCAAAAATCCAGCTATGCATACAGCTTTTTTTATCCATCTCAACATACCTCAGTAGCAACATCTAAGGTATAATGTTGCTACTGCAGTAATTGCAGTCACTACACAAGTTTAAGAGCAATTGAATGTAAAGTGTTATAGCATGACATTGTTTCTAGGTGTTTCAATAAGGAGGTCCCTTACAAAAAAATTATCCACATGAAAAAAAGAATGTGAAAAAACATGGTTTTCGGAACACGTGTGAACACACACATCATGTGACATTTTCTTTATATCTGAAAGTGAGAATTTCACATGTGAACTTGCAGTTCACACATGTGAAACTGCATATCCGATTTTCACATGTGAGGAGAATAACATTTTTAGTTTCACATGTTAAAAACGTTCACATGTGAAAGGTGGTGTTAACATGTGATCTCTAAATGTAATGCCTGTGAAAATATGGTTTCAACATGTGAAAACATCTATTTCACATGTGAAACTGTACATTTGGCATGTGTTTTTATTTTTTTTGGGGGGGAACATGCAGCTCACAGATGCATGCAGTAGGTATCCTTTGCTCCAAAGTGTCTTGGAGCCAATGCACTCTAATGATATGGTACTGTAGATAGCCCACCCTGTCTCACCCATTCTTACACATCTGTGTGTCTGTTTGCATTGTCTCGTTCAATCTGGCAGTTCTTAAAACTGGGCTTAGTAACTGTTAGCAGATACAGAGTAAGAGTTATAAATAACTTATTGCAGATGAGTCAGAAAACCCAAATCCCTGTGAGTACTCTGCCTGATGTGTTGTTTCTTCTTCATGGACTTTCTTACTGCAGCTCAGGCTTTTCATTTCCTGTCATTTCTGCAAAGAAACTATTATAATTGGTTAACTTTGGTTTGGCACAAAGTTTGATTTAGAAATAGGATAGCGAACTCATTCCCCTCAAGTCTTGGTAGCTTTTTTAAATCCTAAGATGTAACTTTATTTACTTGGAAGTCACAAAGAGAGGAATTGCTGTGATGGTGTAAATTAGCAATATCGTCTACACACTTATTTACCTCCAAACAAAATATCCAGAGGCAATACCAGTCTATAGTTGTAGCAACGGTCATCAAAGTTGTTCAAAGGATTTAAAAACGATTCTAATAACTGCAACAGTTGGATAAAGGATGAAGATACTCCAAACTTCTATACTTTTTTAATCCATCAGATATTGACTGAATGATAGCACAAATAATGGAGTTCAGGGATTTTTGTGGTTATTCAGGTATTCAATGCACTCATATATATATTTTCTAATGGTATCAGCTATTTTTTTTTTAATACACTGAGTATACCAAACATTAGGAACAACTTCCTAATATTTCCTAATACATTCCTTTTCCCTCAGAAAAAACAGCCTCCATTTGGCGGGGCATGGACTCTGCCAGGTGTCAAAAGCGTTGCACAGGGATGCTGGCCCATGTTGCCTCCAATGCTTCCCACAGTTGTGTCAAGTTGGCTCAATAAGGGATCATAGCTTCCACCTGGATTTATCTTGTCAGTCTACTCTATGTCATGGAAAGAGTCGGTGTTCTTAATGTTTTGTATACTCAGGGTATTTTGTGTTAAAATAAAGAAAATTATATCTGCCTTATTTGCTGCAACCACCAAACTCTTTCTCTGTCTAGATCTACCTGCACTCACCTGCGCTGTCTAGACTGCCTCATTAGTTACTGTTGTTGTCACTTTCTGTTGCATAACTCAACAAGCGTGTCAATAGCAGGATACCCCAGATAAAAAATCTTTGTTTGCGAGATCAGACATAATATCACTATAATGCGAGTTTTCATTTTCGGAAGTTGCTTTCATCTAATTTGTAAACATTTCAACTGTATGAAATAAAAAATATATAAAAATATTCCACAAACAAATGAACACCCATCAGAATAAAGTGATCTTTTAAAAAGTTTTTTAAACTATTTAACCTTGGCAAGTCAATTAAGAACAAATTCTTATTTACAATGACGGCATACACCGGCCAAAACCGGACGAGGCTGGGCTGCCCTGTGGGACTCCCAATCACAGCCGGTTGTGATACAGCCTGGATTTGAACCTGGATGACTGTAGTGACGCCCCAAGCACTGAGATGCAGTGCCTTAGACCAGTTCACCTCTCGGGCCACTCCTCTGTCTTGGGATGTAAGTGTTGAGATGATGTGTTTACATCCCAGACGAAGCGCTCTCGTAGATGCAACGGAAAGACAATGTATTCCATTGAGCCCATTTCAGCCATTATCCGGGGTGTGTTTGACAGGTCATTACAAACATTTCCACGGTCGTAATGTTAACGGGAAAAAAATGACTGGCACAAGCAAGAGTATGAAAGAGTTGTAGGAGTAAAATGAAAGCAAATCAATACAGCAAGATTTAAGTGCCAAGTGGATTTTGCGCCACTCAAACACAGGAAATAGATGGATCAAAAAGACATCCTCAGGTTGGCGGAGCATTCGTGTTGCTAATAGCGGCATGTCCTGTTTAGAGATGGTCACCTTTTGACCCTGGATTTAAATACCCGACGTTGTAAGAATGTGGTGTTGGGACGTGAATGTGAAGAAGGTCCTTTGCCTGAGTTTGCCTAGTTTTCCATCGAGTTTTGTTCGACAGGCCGGTGAAACAAAGGAATAGCTCGGTCGAGGGGAGCACGGATTTTGTGGGGACGTTCGAGTGGAAAAAAAGCTACAGAGACAAACGGGAAACACAGGAACTTTGGTTATGAGTGTGGGGACTTACTGCCTCTACCTAAGCTGCAGACAGTCTTTGGTTATGAGTGTGGGGACTTACTGCCTCTACCTAAGCTGCAGACAGTCTTTGGTTATGAGTGTGGGGACTTACTGCCTCTACCTAAGCTGCAGACAGTCTTTGGTTATGAGTGTGGGGACTTACTGCCTCTACCTAAGCTGCAGACAGTCTTCTGTTTCAGCTGTGAGGAAGGGAAGGTGAAAAAGAGGAAGAAGGTGTTGAAGAGAATGAGGAAAGCAGAGGTTGAATTTGATGAAAATGGCGATAGAAAGAGAGATGGGGGGGGAGCAAGTACAAACAGAGTGAGCAGTACGCCTGGTCGAGTTCCGGAGGTGAAAGGGAAGTGGAAGGTGTGGTGAAGAGCTCGGAACCCGAGCCTGGCGTCAATGGACATGATAAAGAAGAATCTGGTCCAGTAGGAGAGACATTTCTGGAGAAAGTGGATCCTTGCCTTTTTGGCAGATCCATTTTTGGTTTCAGGGTGTGAAAAGAGTTGGGGACAGTTGAGTCAGTAAAGGTACCCTCTAGTGGGCATGGGATATTTGTGTGCATTTCTTCTGCCCAGAGGGAGCGGGAGCTCCGTGTCACGCAACTTCGGGACCAAGATCGGTATCTTGATTTGCTCTTAGAAACAGGACACAATTGAAAGGAGTGATTACTGGGGTAGCTGTAAATGTGAAAGTGGATCAACTGAAGGGAAAGATTCCCGGTGTTTGTCATGCTCGTCATTTGGTGCAATGCAGACAGGGTGGTGTGAGCGGTGAGACAGAAGAGTTCGTTTCAGTTTTGATGTTGAGTCTTTGCCCGACAAAGTGATGTTAGGATTTTTCAGTTATCCAGTATGAGCTTTCGTGACATGTTTTTTACAGGTGTCAAGCTTATGGGCATGTGGCAAGAGTGTGTAGGAGGGAGGTTCCTAGGTGTGAGAAGTGTGCAGAAGGGCATGAGACAAAGAAATGTGTAGCATTGGGGAAAGAAGCAGTATGTGTTAATTGTAGGGGTGCCCATGGGACTGGGGATCAGAAATATCCCGTGCGAGAGAGGCAGGTGGAGGTTTCCAGGGTTAGAGTAGTGTAGAAGTTTTCATATGCTGAGGCAGTGAAGAAAGTAGAGGAAGACGGGTCATGGGGGAAGTGATCCTGAGAGGATTCCAGGATTCCAGAGTAGTAAATCTGTGCCAGCACAGAAGGATTAGGGTTTATAGCTATGCTTATCAACTGTACAGCAGAGATGGAACCTAAATCACAGAAAATAGGTGTTATGGTGACTGCAGCAGAGAAGTTTTTTGGGGGGTACTAGATTGGACTTCAGAAGAGTTACAGGGCGTGTTGAGTGGTGGTGTCCTATCATCTGCTGTTGGCCTGGGGTAGGGCCAGATAGGGTTTGAATAGGGTGGTGGGTTTTAATGAGTTTAGGGTTAGATGGTAGGGTGGTGGGTTATCTATCTGCATTGTGTCCCTCCACCCGCCACATCCGTCTTTACGCTACTGCTACTCTCTGTTCATCATATATGCATAGTCACTTTAACCATAACTACATGTACATATACTACCTCAATCAGCCTGACTAACCGGTGTCTGTATGTAGCCTCGTTACTGTATATAGCCTGTCTTTTTTTACTGTTGTTTTTATTTCTTTACTTACCTATTGTTCACCTAATACCTTTTTTTGCATTATTGGTTAGAGCCTGTAGGTAAGCGTTTCACTGTAAGGTTGTATTCCTGGCGCACGTGACAAATAAACTTTGATTTAATTTATTTGATTTGATTTGGTGGGTTTTAATGAGTTTAGGGTTAGATGGTAGGGTGGTGGGTTTTAATGAGTTTAGGGTTAGATGGTAGGGTGGTGGGTTTCAATGAGTGTAGGGTTAGATGGTAGGGTGGTGGGTTTTAATGAGTTTAGGGTTAGATGGTAGGGTGGTGGGTTTCAATGAGTGTAGGGTTAGATGGTAGGGTGGTGGGTTTCAATGAGTTTAGGGTTAGATGGTAGGGTGGTGGGTTTTAATGAGTTTAGGGTTAGATAGTAGGGGGGTGGGTTTTAATGAGTTTAGGGTTAGATGGTAGGGTGGTGGGTTTTAATGAGTTTAGGGTTAGATGGTAGGGTGGTGGGTTTTAATGAGTTTAGGGTTAGATGGTAGGGGGGTGGGTTTTAATGAGTGTAGGGTTAGATAGTAGAGTGGTGGGTTTTAATGAGTTTAGGGTTAGATGGTAGGGTGGTGGGTTTCAATGAGTGTAGGGTTAGATGGTAGGGTGGTGGGTTTTAATGAGTTTAGGGTTAGATGGTAGGGTGGTGGGTTTTAATGAGTTTAGGGTTAGATGGTAGGGTGGTGGGTTTTAATGAGTGTAGGGTCAGATGGACATTTTAATTTAGTTGTTAATTCCATTCCCCTTTTTTCCATTTTGTGGAAGTATAATGGATTTATATCCGAGTCTAGTTCGTGGCGGTAATGCTGCATGCCAACCGCCGATAAACCTCACTGAAGAAGGTGGTGGTGGTGTTTAAGCCTTTAGTAGTAAGTCTGGCTTCTACTCACCTGTTCCTAAGGCACTCCCCACAGCAGTGCTTTGGTATGATTGGAGTGCCTGACAAACCTGTTTTTGTTATTTTTTTGTTGCAGCTAAGCTACATTTACCAGGTGAATGGGTCTGCCGTGTGTAATATGGACTGGAGGAAGCAGAACTAATTTAATGATGGTCTTAGCCAGGGATAGAGGCTCTTCTGATGGGGTCGGCAGGTAGCCTAGTGGTTAGAGTGTTGGGCCAGTAACCGACAGGGATAGAGGCTCTTCTGATGGGGTCGGCAGGTAGCCTAGTGGTTAGAGTGTTGGGCCAGTAACTGACAGGGATAGAGGCTCTTCTGATGGGGTCGGCAGGTAGCCTAGTGGTTAGAGTGTTGGGCCAGTAACCGAAAGGTTGCTGGATCGAATCCCTGAGCTGACAAGGTAAGAATCTGTCGTTCTGCCCCTGAACAAGGCAGTTCACCCACTGTTCCCCGGTAGGCTGTCATTGTAACTAAGAATTTGTTCTTAACTGACTTGCCTAGTTAAATTAAGGTAACATTTGAATTGACACATTTCCTACAGCTCTTGACGGACACAAACCCTCAGGTCCAGTGGGAGACGGCTCATAATATCAAATCAAAGTTTATTTGTCACGTGCGCTGAATACAACAGTGAAACGCTTACCTACAGGCTCTAACCAATAGTGCAAAAAAAGGTATTAGGTGAACAATAGGTAAGTAAAGAAATAAAAAGACAGGATATATACAGTAGCGAGGCTATAAAAGAAGCGAGGCTACATACAGACACCGGTTAGTCAGGCTGATTGAGGTAGTATGTACATGTAGATATGGTTAAAGTGACTATGCATATATGATGAACAGAGAGTAGCAGTAGCGTAAAAAACTAATCAATGGTAATAATGTCTGGAACGGAGCTAAGGGCATCAAACAAATGGAAACCATGTATTTGATTCCACTCCAGCCATGTGTTTGATGTATTTGATACAATTCCACTGATTCTGTACCAGCCCGCCCTCCCCAATAAAGGTTCCACCAACCTCCTGCGCTCAGGACTCTAAGGGAAGTTTAAAGCCAGAGCAGTTTACTCATTCAGTGGCAGTACATCAAGGTGAAGGATAAATGCAGGGATCTCTGAGTCTGTGCACACCAAATCCCAGCAGCACTTCCTTAAGAAGGTATCCACGGCTGTACTGTTTATTTAGTACTACCGGGACGGTATCCACGGCTGTACTGTTTATTTAGTACTACCGGGACGGTATCCACGGCTGTACTGTTTATTTAGTGCTACCGAGACGTATTGAGAGGGTGACATTATGATAGTGTTTTAATGAAGACCGGGCTTCTGGTTTCTTCACACCGAATCCAAAGCCAGACCCCCTCAGAAATGTGATCACAATAAATTCTATTGAGGCTGATTAATAGCAGGGGGACTAGTTCTATGACAGTGGGGTACCTAATATGATTTAGTATGTCATTGGGACTGCAGATCTTACATGATGCTCATGCTCTGGAAATCAGCTGCCTGTGTTTACAACACCACAAGTCAGTTGATTAGTGGGCGTTATGCAAATTTACTTATGCTATAGTAACATGAATTAAATGTTGTGTTACGTCTTGCATACGGTTTATAATGTTGATTAAAACTAAATCTACATGATAAACCTATTATGTTAGTCTTCTGGATTAAAACCTGTTGAAGACTGACTCATCAATGGTAGGAATGATGATGAGATGTTCTTCTTGGCTCACTCGTTTGTGTGATGGTGATACGAAGAACAGATGTTCATTACAAATGCTCAATGAGATTTCTGCATCTTCTTCTTATGCGTTGTGCATAAGAACAGCCCTTAGCCATGGTATATTGGCCATATACCACACCCCCTCGGGCCTTATTGTTTAAGCATATCTCCGTACAGGTCAGTAACCACAGTCACATGTAATAGGCCCAAGGTGCCATTATGAGACTGTGACCCTGTGTTCCTGCTGTATCTAAGAGACTGTGGCCCTGTGTTCCTGCTGTATCTAAGAGACTGTGGCCCTGTGTTCCTGCTGTATCTAAGAGACTGTGGCCCTGTGTTCCTGCTGTATCTAAGAGACTGTGGCCCTGTGTTCCTGCTGTATCTAAGAGACTGTGGCCCTGTGTTCCTGCTGTATCTAAGAGACTGTGGCCCTGTGTTCCTGCTGTATCTAAGAGACTGTGGCCCTGTGATCCTGCTGTATCTAAGAGACTGCGGCGCTGGCTTTCTGCTGTATCTAAGAGACTGTGGCCCTGTGTTCCTGCTGTATCTAAGAGACTGCGGCGCTGTGATCCTGCTGTATCTAAGAGACTGTGGTCCGACTGAATAACAACAGTGAAGTCAGTTTGACATTGTTTTCCCCACTGTATGAAACACGGCACCTCTCCCCCACTAAGAGTCAGCTCTCTCTTACTCTCCTCTAATAGGATGTACAGTATGTTCTGTAACTTGTGCTGCACTAACCTGTGGTCTCTGGTTAGGACAAAGTAACTGCAGCATGTGAAGCTTTCCATGGGGTTGTTGAAGGTGAGGCTTTACATGGGGTTGTTGAAGGAGAGGCTTTACATGGGGTTGTTGAAGGTGTAGCTTTCCATGGGGTTGTTGAAGGTGAGGCTTTACATGGGGTTGTTGAAGGTGTAGCTTTCCATGGGGTTGTTGAAGGAGAAGCTTTCCATGGGGTTGTTGAAGGGGAAGCTTTACATGGGGTTGTTGAAGGTGAGGCTTTACATGGGGTTGTTGAAGGTGTAGCTTTCCATGGGGTTGTTGAACGGGAAGCTTTACATGGGGTTGTTGAAGGTGAAGCTTTACATGGGGTTGTTGAAGGTGAAGCTTTACATGGGGTTGTTGAAGGGGAAGCTTTACATGGGGTTGTTGAAGGTGAAGCTTTCCATGGGGTTGTTGAAGGGGAAGCTTTCCATGGGGTTGGTAAAGGTTCAGACCCAGATCCAAGAGTCGTATTAAAATGTCCACAGATATTCTGTTTCTGTAAGGAGCATTCTCTTTCACTTACAGATAGACTATCTTAATTAGATCACTCTGATGTATAATGTTCCTGTTTAGCAGGAAATGCTAATTGTAGTGTATTCAAGGTTTAAAAAGACTTTTAAAGTTTGTAGTTTCCATTTCAAAATGTCAGACTTGATGTAATTTAATCCACATAATAATTCACATTTCCTGTTGCTGCAAGATTATTTTCCTGCGGTGAGAAACTGGTCAAATTTAGATAATACATCTGTAGATGTAACATGCATGCGCAATACACTTTGCCTCTTGAGTGGACGTTTAATGCCCTATAGGCATATAGTGTTCATGCCCGCTTTGAGGATAATACAGTGCCACCATCACGGCCCGCTAACAAATACTGCGGCCCACCTTCTCCGTGTCCGACATGAGTAAGACATTTAAATGTTTTAACCGTTGCAAGGCTGCTGGCCCAGACGGCATCCCTAGCCGCGTCCTCAGAGCATGCGCAGACCAGCTGGCTGGTGTGTTTGCGGATATATTCAATTGCTCCCTATCCCAGTCTGCTGTCCCCACATGCTTCAAGATGGCCACCATTGTTCCTGTACCCAAGAAGGCAAAGATAACTGAACTAAATTACTTCCGACCCATAGCACTCACTTCTGTCATCACTTCTGTCATCATGAAGTGCTTTGAGAGACTAGTCAAGGATCATATCACCTCCACCTTACCTGCCACCCTAGACCCACTTTACACACTGCCCAACAGGTCCACAGATGATGCAATCGCCATCACACTGCACACTGCCCTATCCCATCTGGACAAGAGGAATACCTATGTAAGAATGCTGTTCGTTGACTACAGCTCAGCCTTCAACAACCATAGTACCCTCCAAGACAGCCTACAGGAAGGAAGTGAGGGCACTCGGAGTGTGGTGTCAGGAAAACAACCTCTCATTCAACGTCAACAAAACAAAGGAGATGATCGTGGACTTCAGGAAACAGCAGAGGGAGCACCCCCCTATCCACATTGACAGGACAGTAGTGGAGAAGGTGGAAAGTTTTAAGTTCCTCGGCAAACACATCACAGACAAACTGAAATGGTCCAGGTAGGGCAGCTGGCTGTACAGACAGTGTGGTGAAGAACCTCAGGAGGCAGAAGAAATGTGGCTTGTCATCTAAAACCCTGACAAACTTTTACTAAGATGCGCAATCGAGAGCATCCTGTCGGGCTGTATCACCGCCTGGTACGGCAATTGCACCGCCCCCAACCGCAAGGCTCTCCAGAGGGTGGTGCGGTCTGCACAACGCATCACCAGGGGCAAACTACCTGCCCTCCAAGAGACCTACAGCACCCGATGTCACAGGAAGGCAAAAAAGATCATCAAGGACAACAACCACCCGAGCCACTGCCTGTTCACCCGCCATCATCCAGAAGGCGAGGTCAGTACAGGTGTGTTCTATCTCAAGGCCATCAGACTGCTAAACAGCAATCACTAACTCAGAGAGGCTGCTGCCTACATAGAGACTCATATCACTGGCCACTTTAATAAATGGATCGCTAGTCACTTTAAACAATGCCATTTAAATAATGTTAACATATCTTACATTACTCATCTCATATGTATATACTGTACCTCATACCATCTACTGCATCTATTGCACCATGCCTATGCCGCTCATCCATATATTTACATGTACATATTCTTATTCCTCCTTTTACATTTGTGTGTATAAGGTAGTTGGGGAATTGTTAGGTTACTTGTTAGATATTACTGCACTGTCGGATCTAGAAGCATAAGCATTTCGCTACACTCGCATTAACATCTGCTAACCATGTGTATGTGACCAATACAATTTGATTTGATATAGAGTGTCTAATGCAAATGATCAACAAGCTGGTTCAATCATTGATGAACCCCATGGAATCAAAAAGGGGGAGATGTCAATGTAATTTTGTACAGTGGTACACTCAAATCAAATCAAATCTCAATGTATTTAAAGTGCATTTAACATGTTACAATTGCACTTTAAAAATAAATAAAACTGAATGATTTGACTAGTATGGTCATTATTCTATCCACTAATATATACACTGTAGGATCCCTATTGCATTAGTCTTGTCCCCCAGTCGGCTCTATGTGGTAGCAATTAGCCTAGGGACCGAGGTTGCTATGGCATTACAATCTACCAAAAAAAGCACATCATTGTCAGTCCTATCCTAGCATAGTGATTTGACACATGATTTATATTTCATTAGTTAGATAACATTGAAGGCCTTGTCTAGTTTTCATTTGTATTCCTGTGTATTTCATATAGAACGTGCCCTGAATAGGATCTACTTTAGGACTGTGATGACTGGGTTGAAATGTAAAGCAAAAGAGACATCTGGTTTACATGAAGTAAATCTCAACTCTTATTTCTCACAGCAGAACTGCTGAACCTGATCCTTGGCAACATTCCCCCAGGCAAATATTTCTTCCCACAGGAGACGGTCAGTGTGTATGACATGGAACTAGACCTGCCTGTAGAACCTACCGCACAAAGTAGCGTAGTACTCGTATACCTACGCCTCCGCTGTCCAAAAGGGGTGGAAAAATACAACCTATGAGTTAGATAGTGAAACTGTGAATCTGAAAATAAAATTTCAACAAATAAATCAACGGTTATTTTCACTTCGTTGTCCGTATGGCTATGTTTTCAGACAGTCACCCCGTCGCTGACCCAGAGGGCCAGTCAGCTCATTGTGTTCTGCCTGAATAGCTACAAAACTGTAGCAACCACCATAAGCTCAGTTTGAGACCAGAAAGCCTTTCAAACCCACAGCCTGGATGACTGCCGCAGAATATGTCGAGCCAGATAAATCAGATAGAAATAATCCATTGTTTTCTACCTTAAAAATAGAGCATTATGAAGACGATCAACCTCCTAATGTTTTACTTGCCGGGGTGATGAAAGTGCCTGTTTTACTTGCCAGGGTGACAAATGTGTCTGTCTGTTTGCCTGCTTTGTCAGTATTCATAGAACTAGTTGACAGTCTCCTGAATTATTTTTGAAAGACAGTCTCCTGAATTATTTTCTAAGAGAAGACTCTTCACTTCTCACGTAATTACTGGCCTTATTACTCCCTCTCTCAGAGAGAGAATAGACTCTGGAATGGATTTCTACCTAGTTCAGTGTAAATGGGCTGACTGAGAGAGCTTGCCACAGAACATTGTTGTTGTTATTTGGTGAGAAAGCCTTTCTAAATATAGACGGCACAGCGGCTGCTTCTTGAGGATGTGAAAAACGAAATGGAGGAGAAGGAACATTCATCAGTCACACTCAGGGAGTGGATCTTCAAAGGGGATCATATTGCTTCATATTAGTGTGTTGCTCTCTGTGGCTCATCACAATGTAATAGCTTGGGCTGGCTGTGTCTCATTAAATCTAATAATCACCTCACTCTCTTCAACCCGGTCTTAAGACAAAAAAGATGATCTCTCACTAGAGAAGGAGATTAGATTAGAGACACATGAGGCAGTGAACCTAATATGAATATACATAGAGATCTAGAGAGGAAGTCATGACCCCTCCTGAACAGGAGAGCTGTGTCGTAATGTTTACAAATATTCTTTGATATGATGGCTTTAGGCATCAAAGCCTTACAGTAAGTGAATTCATGTTTCATGTGGCTGTGGACATTCTCTGTCTATCTGCAACCTCCGCAGCATTAGTTATGGAGGCTTTGGGTTTCATTTAGGTTGATTTTAGGATATCACGTTGCTTTGTTATTAAAGTGCCGCCGGCCACAGTAGGAAACTTGGTGCACCCTTTGAGAAAAAAATTGAAATGAAGAGATTTATTCATGTCCTTTTTTTTTTTACCCAAATTATCGTGGACCCTACATGAATGACTGTATATGATACAACTGTGTGTCTGTGTCTGTCTGTTGCTGTTTTCTCTGACGATGGGGAATGTTAAGGGGAATGCTCTGGAAGGCCAAACAGTACGATGGCAAAGCTCAGATGAATCTCAGGATATAGCCCAATGCTGATATCTACTGGTTCCTTATTTTCATTCACCATCTCATGTTCTGAACTAACCTGCACCTTTGCAATATGACATTCTTAAATCATTTGTATGAGTTGTTTTCATCTCTTATAAATAAAGAGATTCAACTAGCCTTTGTATTCAATTAATTAGCCACGTCAAAACATGTATGAAAATGTATATTCAATGATTGGCTTTTTAGTGACTTGCTTTCATTAATCAATAGTTTGGAAGATATTTTATATTTTAATCTATTGCATAGAATCCTCTGTATTTCCCAGCAGATAGATAGTGTTTAAGTCCTCTAAAGTCCTTTAGAGGGAGACATTTACTACGTTACTCTAACACTGCTGAAAACCTGCTCAACAAAATCTATACAGTAAATGTGTTTGTAATAGTATAACATTTGTCTCAACTCAATTACAATTTATGAAATGTTAAATTAAATGACGTGTCATAATTACGTGTCATTGGAAGAAGAGTTGTCCAATTAATATTGGCTCCCAGAATAAGCATCCTTGAAAACAAAATCATTCTTACTTTTAAAATGACAAAATATTTGTACAATATTTAGTACATTTTTCACATAACTCACACATGTGGTTTCCCAACATTTCACATGTGATATGTTTCAGATGTGTGCTTTTGTAACCAGCAGGATTAGAACTCAGGATTAGCCAATTTCTTGACCATTAGACCTAGAGGGGTCTGGGTTTCTCTTCCAATGTAGCATGTATTATCAATTTCTTTCAAACTCTGAATATTGACAGTTAAATTTAAAGTAGGGCTGACAAACATTTAAAAATGTAATCAAGTTAACCAAAGGATTTGCTGTTATTAGTCACAATTAATCTCAAATTCAGAATTTGATCAAATTGAGCTGTAATTTATGATTTTTTATGTAAAAAGAATCAGAAGATTGTCGAAGTAACGGCTAGGAAAATCTGGTAAATTGATAAAGCACACTTTCTTGTACCTCAATGTCAACTTGTTTTGAGATCACATTGTTGTTTTTAGCTGTATATGGGATGTTTTCAGTGTATTTTGAACACTTTCAGACAAAAAATCACAAAAATTACAAAAAGTTAACTTGAGTTAATTGATTAACTCTGACAGCTCTTCTGACAGTTCTCTGACAGGGGAGCTGTCAGATCCACTAGCCTAGTGGTAAGAGCATTGGGCCAGTAACCAAAAGGTTGCTAGTTTGAATCCCCGAGCTGACTAGGCAAACAATCTGTTGTTCTACCCCTGAACAAGGCAGTTAACTCACTGTTCCTAGGCCGTCATTGTAAATAAGAATTTGTTCTTAACTGACTTGCCTAGTTAAATAAATAAATTGTAGAAAAGTATCTGTTTACATTCAATCCAATAGAAAACACATTCATACATTAAAATCCGTTTTAGGCCTGTGGGTTAAACGTAACAAAAACTAATGGACAGTTAACAATAACAGAAGCTAAAAATAGCTAGCTAGGACGAGATGGAAGGCTAGCTATTGCCTATTACTAAGCTAGCTAGCTGTCAGCAATTAGCATGCGACCATTAGATACACATGTCATATAAAGGAGCCTTTAAATACATATCATTAGCATGGTTCATATGTCCACATGTAAGTACCCTCAATATGTACCCTTGTTTGTAAAATTAAAACTAGTTAACAGCAAAAACATTTATAACGGAAATAATGGAGTGGATGTAACACTCCGAATGCCTCCCTATAGTGGTAACATGTACAGTATATCAATGCAACACCATAGAGGACTACAGTAATAATGGAGTGGATGTAACACTCCGAATGCCTCCCTATAGTGGTAACATGTACAGTATATCAATGCAACACCATAGAGGACTACAGTAATAATGGAGTGGATGTAACACTCCGAATGCCTCCCTATAATGGTAACATGTACAGTATATTAATGCAACACCATAGATGACTACAGTAATAATGGAGTGGATGTAACACTCCGAATGCCTCCCTATAGTGGTAACATGTACAGTATATCAATGCAACACCATAGAGGACTACAGTAATAATGGAGTGGATGTAACACTCCGAATGCCTCCCTATAGTGGTAACATGTACAGTATATCAATGCAACACCATAGAGGACTACAGTAATAATGGAGTGGATGTAACACTCCGAATGCCTCCCTATAGTGGTAACATGTACAGTATATCAATGCAACACCATAGAGGACTACAGTAATAATGGAGTGGATGTAACACTCCAAATGCCTCCCTTTAGTGGTAACATGTACAGTATATCAATGCAACACCATAGAGGACTACAGTAATAATGGATCAGAAATAAGAAGTGGGCTAAGTAATCTTTTTACAGAATGGCATTACAGATTTTGCAGTTCCACATGTGGAAGCTTTTCACGTGAGGGGAATAACACTATTTCACCCCCACATGTGAACTAGAAATTCCACATATTTCTTACATGTAAAACAGCTAATTTGATTTTCACATGTGAAAGGTAGCCTAGTGGCAGGTAGCCTAGCAGTTAAGAGTGTTATGCCAATAAACCGAAAGGTCACTAGTTCTAATCCCTGAGCCCACTTTGTGAAAAATATGTTGATGAGCCCTTGAGTAACACACCTATTGATCCTGTAAATCGCTCTAGGCCTGGTTTTCCCTAAAGCATCATAATGCTAACTTCATCGTTTGTAGGAGCAAATCTACGAGCTGTTTCTCAATGCCAACGTTATTAATGTTGCACTTGAAAATGCTCGTAATCTAACGCCTGCCTCAGACCACTCGTAGAACAGCTGAGTGCGCCGTTAGACTTTCTTCTGCCCTCCAGTGTCACTTTAAACACAGAAGATCTCAGCTAAACATAGAATCACATGGTTTATCTGTCTCTCTGTGACCGCAGATAACTTCAAAACAAAGTTGACTACAAATACAAAGTTGCACATGTCTTTGCAAATGATACAAACAAGCGACATAAAAAAAGATGTTTCAAATGAAAACCGAGATGACTGCATTAAACTATAAACAGTAGGCTTAAGGCTAAAGGCTAAAGGCCTATTGCAATCATATTGAAATACATTTTATGTTCAATCAATTGAGTTCTATTTTGCTACTTGTAGGCTACTGCCGGTAACATATTTTGTGACGTGTAGCGTAATGTGTGCTCAATGATGTGCCAAATCTGTGATTTAGTGCATTTTTATTGGGTAAGCACTAGAATAAGCCGCCTCAATATTTGCAGCCGTAGGTGATAATATCCCTCTAGGAGTTTCTCCGTCATCAGTATTGTTAAATAATTATATTGTTGAGGAAAGATTTGAATGGAGAAAGCTGATCTGAGAGCAGCGCTCCCTTTCTTTCCATCCTATCAGCATCGACACATGCTCCAACGATGCACTTAGCGACTGTTCTCTCTGTGTGGTGTTTTGGGAAACGCATGTTACATCTTCGACTATTGTAGGAAAGGTGCATTGTTAAAACACTCATAAGCCTAAATTCCATCGCTATGGGAACAGGTGCCCTGGATAAGAGCGTCTGTTGAATGACTAAAATGTAAATGTTGCGTATTTCATATGTGAAAATGCAATTCCAGTTATATTTTTTTACATGTGAAATTTAGCTCAACATGTGAAACCAGCCATTGCACACTCCAAATGTCACCTTTTTTTATATAGGGCGTCATTGTATTCAATAGGATGAGATGAATGTTAGGCCGTTTTCCTGTTTGGATGGTGCTACATTTCCAGCTTCCTGTTTGGATGGTGCTACATTTCCAGCTTCCTGTTTGGATGGTGCTACATCTCCAGCTTCCTGTTTGGATGGTGCTACATCTCCAGCTTCCTGTTTGGATGGTGCTACATCTCCAGCTTCCTGTTTGGATGGTGCTACATTTCCAGCTTCCTGTTTGGATGGTGCTACATCTCCAGCTTCCTGTTTGGATGGTGCTACATCTCCAGCTTCCTGTTTGGATGGTGCTACATCTCCAGCTTCCTGTTTGGATGGTGCTACATTTCCAGCTTCCTGTTTGGATGGTGCTACATCTCCAGCTTCCTGTTTGGATGGTGCTACATCTCCAGCTTCCTGTTTGGATGGTGCTACATCTCTAGCTTCCTGTTTGGATGGTGCTACATTTCCAGCTTCCTGTTTGGATGGTGCTACATCTCCAGCTTCCTGTTTGGATGGTGCTACATCTCCAGCTTCCTGTTTGGATGGTGCTACATCTCCAGCTTGCTGGCAGCTGGAAGGAATAACAGCAGACCGACTCTTCTGTCTGACCTTTGGTCCAATGCACTTTCTCTGGTGCGCTGGGAGTCAGGGGGATACTTGACCCACGGACGGTATCAGCCATACATCAGTACTGTACGATGGTCATCATGCCCATCATTATTAAATAAATGCAGGTCTTCTGATTTTAGACTCCAAGCTGAAGTGGAAATCTGTACATTTCCACGTATCTTTACACTAAAATGCCTATGCTGTGTGAGACTGACTCTCCATACTTAACACACAAATGTACTAAAGTAAATAAAAAAATACTTTGAATGGCAGAATGCTTATTGTCTCCCACTCTTCCAGAGAGAGAAGTCAGGATTGATTGATACGATGCTAACTGGGAGAGAGAGGTGTGGGTCTTGGTCTGGAGGACTGCAGTGTGGGTAGTTAGCTCCCAGTGTTCGGACGGAATGCCGTCTGCATTCCTAAGAGCTCTAGAGAGAAGAGAGGAGACTAGAGGGCTTGGAGGAGGAGCAGAGGGCTGGAGACTTTCATAAACGATATCCTGCGTATCTCTCACAGACCACGACTATACAAAATACAAATAGTCAAGATCAAATCTAGGCTTGAATAAGTACTGCTAATTGTTTGAAATATGAGGGGGTTTCATAAATAATTGTGTTGTACAACATTATACTAATATCATTAAACTCATATCATTATACTAATATCATTAAACTCATATCATTATACTCATATCATTAAACTCATATCATTATAGTCATATCATTAAACTCATATCATTATACTAATATCATTAAACTCATATCATCATACTAATATCATTAAACTCATATCATTATACTCATATCATTCAACTCACATCATTATATTCACATCATTATACTCATATCATTAAACTCATATAATTCTATTCATATCATTATACTCATCATTAAACTCATATAATTATACTAATATCATTCAACTCATATAATTCTACTCATATCATTATACTAATATCATTAAACTCATATCATTATACTAATATCATTAAACTCATATCATTATACTCATATCATTAAACTCATATCGTTATAGTCATATCATTAAACTCATATCATTATACTCATATCATTATATTCATATCATAATACTCATATCATTATACCAATAGCTAAAACCAAAACTGGAGATAATAAGGTAATAAGGCAGTTTGATGTAGAAAAACAGATGTAACCAGTTCCTGCTAAAACCATAAGAGTGAATACTATGTCATTAATTAATCAATATACGGAAGTGGTCAGTTGACGCAGATTATAAGCTACAGGACTGTTTTGCTAGCACAGACTGGAATATGTTCCGGGACTCATCCGATGGCATTGAGGAGTATACCACATCAGTCACCAGCTTCTATTACGGACTACAAAGGGAAGCCCAGCCGCGAGCTCCCCAGTGACACAAGCCTACCAGACGGGCTAAACAAATTCTATGCGCGCTTTGAGGCAAGCAACACTGAAGCATGCATGAGAGCACCAGCTGTTCCGGACGACTGTGTGATCACGCTCACTGTAGCCGATGTGAGTAAGACCTTTAAACAGGTCAACATCCACAAGGCCGCAAAGCCAGGCGGTTTACCAGGACATGTACTCCGAGCATGCGTTGACCAACTGGCAAGTGTCTTCACTGACATTTTCAACATCTCCCTGGCCGAGTCTGTAATACGTAAATGTTTCAAGCAGACCCCCATAGTCCCTGTGCCCAAGAACACCAAGGTAACCTTCCTAAATGACTACCGACCCGTAGCACTCACGTCTGTAGCCATGAAGTGCTTTGAAAGACTGGTCATGGCTCACATCAACATCATCATTCCAGAAACTTTAGACCCACTGCAATTTGCATACTGCCCCAACAGATCCACAGATGACGCAATCTCTATTGCACTCAACACTGCCCTTTACCACCTGGACAAAAGGAACACCTATTTGAGAATGCTGTTCATTGACTACAGCTCAGCGTTCAAGACCATAGTGTCTTCAAAGCTCATCACTAAGCTAAGGATCCTGGGACTATACACCTCCCTCTTCAACTGGATCCTGGAAATCCTGACGGGCCGCTCCAGGTGTTAAAGGTAGGCAACAACACATCTGCCACGCTTATCCTCAATACGGCGGCCCATCAGGGGTGTGTGCTTAGTCCCCTCCTGTACTCACTGTTCACCAATGACTGCGTGGCCAAGCACGACTCCAACACCATCATTAAGTTTGCCAACAACACAACGGTGGTAGGCCTGATCACTGACAACGATGAGACAGTCTATAGGGAGGAGATCAGAGACCTGGCAGTGTGGTGTCAGGACAACAACCTCTCCCTTAACGTGATCAAGACAAAGGAGCTGATCATGGACTAAAGAAAAAGGATGGCCGAGCACACCCCCATTCTCATCGACGGGGCTGTAGTGGAGCAGGTTGAGAGTTTATATTACTTGGTGTCCACATCACCAACAAACTATCATGGTCCAAATACACCAAGACAGTTGTGAAGAGGTCACGACAACGCCTATTCCCTCTCAGGAGGCTGGAAAGATTTGGCATGGGTCCTCAGATCCTCAAAAAGTTCTACAGCTGCACCATCGATTGCATCACCGCCTGGTATGGCAACTGCTCGGCCTCCGACCGCAAGGCGCTACAGGGAGTAATGCGTACGGCCCAGTACATCACTGGGGCCAAACTTCCTGCCATCCAGAACCTCTATACCAGGCGGTGTCAGAGTAAGGCCCTAAAAATTGCCAAAGACTCCAGCCACCATGGTCGTAGACTGTTCTCTCTGCTACCGCACGGCAAGCGGTACCGAAGCGCTAAGTCTAGGTCCAAAAGGCTTCTTAACAGCTTCTACCCACAAGCCATACGACTGCTGAACAGCTAGTCAAATGGCCACCCAGACTATTTGCATTGACCCCCCCCCTTTTTGTACACTGCTGCTACTCGCTGTTTATTGTCTATGCATAGTCACTTTACCCCGACATACATGTACATATTACCTCAATTACTTTGACTAACCTGTACCCCCGCACATTGACTCAGTACCGGTACCCCCTGTATATAGTCTCGTTATTGTTATTTTATTGTTGCTCTTTTATTTTTTACTTTAGTTTATTTAATTGTCTTAACTCTTATTTTTCTTAACTGCATTGTTGGTTAAGGGCTTGTAAGTAAGCATTTCACGGTAAGGTCTACACCTGTTGAATGCGGGCGCAATGTGACCAATAAAATTTGATTTGATTTGAAATGTGTTTAGTCAACTGGAAGAAGGAGCAAACTGTGTTTGAGCTTTTGGCAAGATCCAGCTGTTAAAATCTTTTAATATTGCCGATAGACTGTGGTTTCCATGTAATTGTCAGCATAATTTCCAATCCCCCATATATATGTTTTGTAAATATATATAAAATATTATTTAAAAAAATATATATTTTCCTTTATTATTTTCCCCTAACCCTACCACCCCTCCCCTAATTGGAGTAAACTAATGGACAACAACACTTAGGCTTCTACTTCCAGCTTATACATATTATATACATTTTACAGAAACAGTATATTTTACAATAGTTATCTTTTTGTTTGTTTTTTAGTCCCATCCTTCAGCTACTGTCAACCCCTCCTGTCTATCTCTGAAGACCATCCAGCTTCTATTTGCCATATATTTTTCAACTGCGAGGTTTCACAAAAGTTCTGAAATGTTCTATTCTCATAGTTTCTACAGATTGTAAATTAAAGATAAAATTTTTTGCTAAGAGCATTATTATATTATTAATCGATTGAGTATGACTTTTTCAAATCACCCAGCAGTGCTATTTGCAGAGTTAGCTCCAGGAAAATGTCGCAATTCTTCAACCATTCCTGACCTTGCGATGAAAAAACATGTGCAGTACCAAAACAAGTGATCTAATGATTCTGTCTCTTCACAGCAAAATCTGCAGAGCTGGGATGGTTGTATCCCCCATATATACAGTGCATTCGGAAAGTATTCAGACTCCTTCCCTTATTCCACATTTGTTACCTTACAGCCTTATTCTAAAATTAATTAACTAAAAATGCTCATCAATCTACACACAATACCCCATAATGACATCACAATACCCCATGATGACATCACAATACCCCATAATGACAAAGCGAAAACAGGTTTTAGACATTTTTGCACATTTATTAAAAAGATAAAACAGAAATACCTTATTTACATAAGTATTCAGACACTTCGCTATGAGACTCGAAATTGAGATCAGGTGCATCCTGTTTCCATTAATCATCATTGAGATGTTTCTACAACGTGATTGGAGTCCACATGTGGTAAATTCAAATGATTGGACATGATTTGGAAAGGCACACACCTGTCTTTATAAGGACCCACAGTTGACAGTGCATGTCAGAGCAAAAACCAACCCATGAGGTTGAAGGAATTGTCAGTAGAGCTCCGAGACAGGATTGTGTTGATGCACAGATCTGGGGAAGGGTACGAAAACATTTCTGCAGCATTGAAGGTCCCCAAGAACACAGTGGCCTCCATCATTCTTAAATGGAAGAAGTTTGAAACCACCAA